>JBBPFD010000051.1:0-62491 GCA_038363315.1 Mugilogobius chulae
TATTTTGCTGTTTTCTTGTGTTATGTTGCACATTAGCACCGCAGCAAGTTCCTAGTCTGTGAATTCTGTTTGTTCACTGACAATGGCAATACAATTCTTTCTGGTTCTGATAGTTAAACAGCCAAAAAAACGTATTTTAGGGTTTAGCTTCTCTTTAATCAGGGGGGAACCACTGTTCTTTTATTAGATTATAAGGAGTTTGTCTTCAACAGTAATTTTTGATTTGCAATATTTTTGACAACTCTACTTTTAGCTTCAGAGCCTTTGCCACGCCCCCTTTTTAGTCGACCAAGGGTTTCTTTGGTCGATTACAGCCCAGATGAATCCTGGAACTAATGCCGCGTTCATGTGGTCCTCGGGAACTCGGGGAAAAAGTTGTTCCGAGTTGAAAAATGCACATGAACGCTCAAGCATCTCGGTACAATGCTCGGTAACTCGGGACAAACGGAGCTGCCCGAGCTCTGCACCTGACGTCACTGACACATGGAGACGGATGAAATCAGTGAGAAAATAAATACTAACAACCTTTAATGTTAGTGTTTGGACAGGCTAGCATCAGATCTCACTGTTAAAAGTGCTGTGTCATTTATTTATTATGGTTAACAACAACATCCTGATTTTCCGAAGTAAAAAGCACATGAATGCAAACTAGGTCGGAACCCCTATCTCTCATCTCGGAAACAAGAGCACCCGAGGACCACATGAACGCAGCATTATGTACAGCCTTGTCCAAATCCTGGCTCATTAAAGGTGTGAGGATGTCCTGGTTCAGTCCTGAGTTTTAAATACAAACGTAAACATTAGCTTTGTTTGTACGAGGCTTTGGAGAAAACGTAAAGACAAAAGACCAGTTTAAACCACAAATAATTCAAGAGAACTTTATCTGTTTAAAGAAACATTGTCACAAAAGACACAGACACACATCCTCTAAGATCAGCACCAAACAAACATCCAAAGTCGTTAAATAAAGAAGCTGTAGTGTTGAAGAGTTTGACCAATCACAGAGCAGTATGGAGCTCAGCCCACTTCCTGGTTCCACAATCTCAGACCCCATGTTAAATCTCCATAGGGGATTAATATAATTTAAATATAATTTATTATATTAAAAGTTTGGAAACGTCCTCAGGGACCTACAGTTTTGTTTAAAACCCGTTTTTTCAGCTTCATAAACTACGAAGTTATTACAATATTTTGCGAATTTTAAGTTCTAGATGTGCTTTTAAGACTGAAACAACCGGACTCTAGATCTGAGTTAGCACGTAGCTGGTTATATGTGTTTAAACTCTTAATATCTGAATTTGTCGAAAAGCCTATGGGACTTTAACATGGGGCAACATACTTCTGGAACCAGGGCGATCAAACACTGTTGAGCTCCAGGACTTTTCTGAAGAAGTGAATCATGTTTTACCTCAAAGACAATACAAAATAAAGTGTTTGTGCTACCGTGGGTGACTCACATTATCTCTGGAGGTCTGAGTCCTGCTGCAGACACAGACTCTGCTAAACTGAACGGAGGTTCACACTCGACTCTGGAGATTACACGATCGCTGACACGTGTGTATGTACATAAACAAAGAACACTTGCGGCTAGTTTTGGGCTGATTTCACGTCACTTCATTTTCTGATTTTTTTCCCCACAATATAAACATTGGAGGTTGATTTACATCCTCTGTGTTATAGGCCTATAATCGTGTTTGTTGTATTTTGTATTATTAGTGAAAACGTAATAATTTTATTTTGAAAATCACCAGATTCTCTTCACCAGCGCTCGCTTTGTTTCCTGTTTATCGTGTCTTGTTTTCACAAATTCACCAAAAAGGGGCCAAAATTTGAAACCAACAAAACGTTTTCGGAGCGCCGGATTGGCCGTACCTTTTCAAGTTAAGGCTCCGGTGGCTGCACCGGAGTTGGACTGGAGCAGTGTGATCCCGGGGTTAGTCTTAAACTTAAAGGTGTGGTAGCTGATTTTTACACTGCAAACACAATTTAGGTTTTAAATCTGACATCTTCCTCTCATAAATCCTTCGACACATGGTTAATATCGACATGTATTCATGTTGGTTGTATTTATGGCTTATAAATGTCTTTTTACAAACATCAAAGTGAAGCTGGAGAGGACCACCCCAGCTCAGCCAATCAGAGAGCTGCATTCAGCTCCTGATTAGAACTAAACTTCTCCATTATTCAGTTCAGACAGGATTTAGAGGTCTTGTTTTTTCACAAAGTGCTGCATTTACTATAGACTTTATAGTGGAAAGCACAAAGTTGACTCATTTACAACTAAAAAAGTTAGCTACTCCACCTTTAATCTTAGCCTTAAACTTAACCTGAGCCTTATATAAATATAATCGTTAGCTGCAGCCCTACTGTCTACAACATGAATCGTGATCAAATCCAAACTGTCTCTGACTCTAAGAACATTGTGATGTTATTATTTCCGTTCTGCCCAGCCACCAAACCAAAAACACATGTCCAGACCTCCGTTTGAGAAACACTGCTTTAGACACCAGCACATCACAAAGACGTGAATAACTGGTTTTATTTATGAATGAAAGTTGAAGAGAACAGGACATAGATCTGCAGTAGAAACTCACATGGAGCCAGCAGACTGATAAAGTAAATACAGTCTAGATCAGGACATCCAGACAGTTTTCTTTACCTGGAGAAATATTTTAACAGTTTAAAGGGCTGTACTGTGTAAGATTGAGAGGGATTCTAATTATCACATATAGTCCACAAACATTTAAATCATATTTATTCTTTACAACATGAATACTTAAGAGAGCACTGTTAACCAATCCACATCAAATGTGATACATTTATACGTATTTGAAATGTTTTATTACGGGCCGGAATGTGTATTATTGACGCTAGATGTCAGCATGCTAAATAGGCAAAATGCATGTGAAAGGCTCCCTCTGGTGTTCAAAAGTGGAAATTACTTGGATTACTTTGTTTTTCTTACATAGTGCCCCTTTAACTCGTGATAATGGTCAAAAAAGTTTGAACTAAATAATTCTGTAAACTTTTTGGTGCTTTTTGCAGCAGTGTAAATGAATGAGCTTATTTATGGATTCAGTAATTAGCAGGTAGGTTAATTGAGAACTATTTATTTACAATGACAGCCTGTTTTAGATTAGTTTGTATACTTCATGTTCACACTGCAAAAAGGAAAATCCAGTTTAGATAAAAACGGCTTGAATTAAGCTTCTTAATTTTAAAAGATTAATTTTAAGATTTTTCCATTTAATAAGATCAAGTCTTACTAAGATTATTCTCGAGGTCGGACTGATGACGTTTCATGACGTTTTGTTTGTCGATGAAGCGAAGGGGAAAACATCAAGTTGCTGTAGGTAAAAATGCTTACCAGATGCTCAAATACTAACGTTTGGAAACTGTAAAGAACCACTGTGCCGTGGTGAGTGAAAGTTTAAATTTAAAGTTACTTTACGTTGTTGTTTTACGCTGTTGTTTTCCCCTTCGTTTGGCACAACATGATGACGCTAGTCTGACCCCGAGAATTTAACTTGTTTTAAGATATTCTCCCCTGATTTACCTCTAGGTATAAAAACTCATTTTAAAGGAGACCTATTATGTCAAATTCACTTTTCTAAGTTTTTAACCTTGTTATAACGGCCTTCCTTCATCATTAGTTTACTCAAGTTATATTTGAATTCATTCATGTATGTTTGAGTAATCTTGTGTTCTTCAGCTGCAGCTCAAGTGCTCAGAAATCCCCGTTCTCACCTACCACCTATCCCCTCCCACTTGTCTGTATTTACTTGATATATTTCAAAAAATGAATACTCAAAGTATAGCATATGTGGTTCAAAACTGTCCAGAGCCACTTTCCAACAATAATAATTTGTTATTTAAAATCTGTTGCATTTTACAGTTACATTTTAAAATGAAGAGGCGGGCTTATCAGTTCTGTAGTTTTGAACAGGAAGTCAGTAGAGCTGTTCATATTTTTAAGTTGTTTTAGATCAACTTTGTGTTTTACAATGAACAAAAGGTAAATTACTGATCTGTGCATGTTCTAGATTCTTACTAAATATATATATATAAAAAAACACAATAGGTCCCTTTAAACAAGTGTGTCTCTGTTTTAAGAATAAATTTGATTAAAAATCTTGTCAAGAGAACTTGAAACTAGAATTTTCTGCTCAAAACAACTAGATTTGTCACATTTTCTTTCTGCACTCAGCAGGCAGACTATTTCTCTTGAAATATTTCTCTTTTAACCTCAAAATAAGCAACATTTTCTTATTTTTGAAAGGCCTTTTATTCAGTGCATGAAATCATCACCAAAAGCCATTTTCGAGATTGGCCGATAAAAGGACATTGAGATCATTTTTCCCTGAATTGCCCAGCTCCAGAATGTTGTGACGTCATGTAAAAGGATCTTATTGAACATGAGGCCAAAGACTGTTTAAACCTGTGTTTGTAGAAGGTGTGGGGTTGAAACTGCTGCAGAAATAAAGAACCACTTCAGTCGTTCAGATGATCCGTTTTACAACCAGAGAATGACCGAAGCCTTCATGCCAACAATCCTAATAAATCAGGTTCTCTTCCTGGTCGGTTTATTACGAGTCGGGAGCTGGTGTTGCTACTGTAATGACTTTTACAGTGAAAGTGACGCAGGGCCGTAGAACCGGTCTGATCAACCTGACGAACCTGACGAACCGACGCTCATTAAAGTTTAAGAGATCACTAAACCACAAACAAACGCAGCTCTGGCACAATCAGCTCCAGAACATTTCAGTCATTATTATGTAATTAATCCAGTCGAAATTCACACCTGCTCTAGTCTTTTGAAGTCCTGCTTTAAGCCTGTGTTTAGTCCTGGTTAAACCTGTTTTAGCCCTGGTTTTAGTCTTGTTGTAGACCTGTTTTAGACCTGGTTTACTTCTGGTTTAGTCCGGGTTTTAATCATGCTTTAGACCTGCTTTAGTCCTGGTTTTGGTCCCATTATAGCCCCGTTTTTGTCCTGGTTTATTTCTGCTTTAATCCTGTTTTTGTCCTGCTTTAGTCTGGTTTAGTCTTGTTTTTGTCCTGGTTTAGTCCTGGTTTAGTCTTGTTTTTGTCCTGGTTTAGTCTTGTTTTAGTCTTGTTTTTGTCCTGGTTTAGTCTTGTTTTTGTCCTGCTTTAGTCCTGGTTTAGTCTTGTTTTTGTCCTGGTTTAGTCTTGTTTTGTCCTGCTTTAGTCTTGTTTTTGTCCTGGTTTAGTCCTGGTTTAGTCTTGTTTTTGTCCTGGTTTAGTCCTGGTTTAGTCTTGTTTTTGTCCTGGTTTAGTCCTGGTTTAGTCTTGTTTTTGTCCTGCTTTAATCCTGGTTTGTTGTGGAAATGTGCCACAGACAGAAGCTTTGTTCTCACTCGTCTAAACACTGGAAACAGGTAAAACTGGCTCTTTATCATTGGCCGTGAGATGGAAATGTTTAGATTTCATCTGAAAGAATGTTCTCATCCTCGTGTTGGTCTTAAACTAATCAGGTTTGTTTGTGTGATAGAAATGTTCCACAGTTTGGCTTTAGATGTGAACAAATGGACATGAATATTTACATAAACGTATCCAAGCCAAACCTTTTTATTTACCTCTGAACCAAATTCTATTATTAAATCACAAATCGTACAGCTCTAGTAACAATTGTGGTTAAATCGTACGTTTAGCTTATTATATTCTTTATTGTTACATTTTATTTATTAATTACCCTTTATTTAACCAGGAAGGGATCTGGGAATACTGAACATTCCAAGCAAGTTCGATAACTAGTAGGGTTGCAACTAACAATTATCTTCGTATTAGATTAGGTGGGATCCGAGGTCCAGGATCGACACTTGAGCAGCAGAATCTGGAACAGATACACTCCCAGAGGGGAGTGGGCCAAGGGACAACATGTGAATAGCAAAGAACAGATTATGGATAAACTGTATGTTTGTGTTGTACAGCCTTTTTAATATGTCATTGTTCCAGAGTCCTATTTAGTTTTTGTTTATCACTCACTACCTTCTGGGTTATTACTCTGAAAATAGTAGCCAACTTAAATCATAGTCATCTTCATTTTATTATATTTTTACTGTTTGATAATAAGATTTGCTTCAGTTACATTTTTAGACTTGTTTTTAGTGAGAATATGTTGTATTTTTCAAAAATGTTTTAGCAAAACAATACCCTTTATTGCCAAATCTAATTTGAAAACAGTTAAAATATGCTCAAATATACATATGTCCTAATTTAAGCATTTATTCACACATTATCCAATTTAAAATGGTAGTTTCTTACACTGTTTAGTCCCGATTAAATTTTAATTTTAATTCTGCTTTGGACCTTGGTTCTGGTTTAGATCTGGTTTACTGTTGAGTTGCTGCAGGTTCCGATTGGGTTATGTTGTTTAATACCAATACACATTCTGTAGAGCAAAAAATACACTGCTGCATTAGTTATTCTCACTGTCTAGTCCTGTGAATATTTGGCACAACCTCGTGTCAAAAGTGGTGACGTCTGTGTAACTACTCCGCCCCGAAGATTATTAGTTCTGATTAATCAATTCACTTGTTGCAGCCTGATAACATCTTCATAGAAAGAAACACGATTCAGACTTTGACTTGAGGATGCCCCAGGGTTCAGTGCTCGGACCCTTTTTGTTTAATTTCTAAGTACTGATTGTAAGGATTAGATGCATTCTTCTTTCTCAAACTCAAATGTAAATCAAATGAATATTCCAGATTTTCAGGAGCGTTTAGTCTGACTCTTGTCTCTTTTCTGAAACAGGCTGCGACACCGGGTTCGGACACGCCTTGGCTCTCAGACTGGCTCGACTCGGAGTGCAGGTTTTCGCTGGAGTCCTGGATCCCAAAGGTCCCGGAGCCCAAAGCCTGACAAAGCAAGAGCCTGAACGCATCACGGTTTTACACATGGACGTCACCGACCCTGAACACATCGCACGGGTCAAAGAGCAGGTCAAGAAGCAGCTGGGAGACAAAGGTAGGTCTTTAAAGAAATCAATCAAGTTAATCAGTCAATGTATTTTTGTACAGTCCAAAACAGTCGCCTCTGAGAAGTTCAGGAGATTGTTGATTTAGCAAACAGCAATGTTAGAAAATCAAACAATGAAACAGTCCACTGGTCAAGCATGTCGAAGCAGATTATTTAACAGCAAATGGAGAATTGTCCCAAGGTCGATGGATGGATGGATAGGTAGATTGATTAAATCAGTGGTTCTCAAAGTGGGGTCCGGGGACCCCTGGGTGCCATGTGTAGGGGGTCCTCCAAATCTTTTTGGTAACATTGGTAATTTCTACAACATTACAATTTCTTATGATGATATATAACTCTAATTATTTAATGTTTTGGATTGAAACAAGTACACCAGAAAAATTAACAATAAGAAACTAACATTTTAATCAAAGTTTGATATCACGTTGACTTGATTTTTAGAACTTTCCTGTGATGCCAATGCGAAAAAACGATTGGGTGTCTTTGTTAAATTTTTGAATTGATGGGGTCCTTGACTTTAAAAGTTTGAGAACCCCTGGTTTAAATCAGTGGTTTCCAAAGCGGTGGTCGGGACCCCTCGGGGGGGCGCGAAGCAAAATCCGAGGGTCGCGAGATCATTTCAAGATGTAATTTTACAATTAAAACTTGGTTTTTAACCCTTTTTTATATTTTTAGCATCAGATTTGGCTGGGAATTGGTCATATAAAGCAATAATATTTAAAAATAACTGCATTTGAGTCCAATTTGAATGGTTTTCCAACTTGAAATTTCTAAAGACATACCTTTATTTTTTTTTTTTGCTGTGGGGGTCGCAAGTTGGTTACATTGTTATTTTGTGGTCCCTGTCTGAAAACTTTGGGGAACCACTGGTTTAAATGATCGATTGATCGATCATTTAAACAAGAATAAAAAGAACAAAAAACCACCATATTGAAATAATCTTAGTGCATTAAACTAACCAGTGGTTCTCAACCTGGAGGTCGGACCTCTATAGGTGTTGCGAAATGATTTCTTGGGGTCCCCTGATCATGTGAAACGTTGAACTTTAAGATCTTAAACAAGGTTTGACAGCTTCAAATACAATTATAGATGTACATACACATTTGTCGGTTGAGAAATGAATTTATCTAGTCTTTTCTTCAAATTTAAATCAAACATAAGACTAAAAGACTACTTTATATCATTTTGCAGTCAGCCTAGATTTTGTGTTTGGGAGTCGCGAATGAAAAAGCTTGAGAACCACTTTATTTAATTGCAGCCTTCTTATTTGACATTTGAAGCGTCGCCGTCACAAGGCAGATGCACCAGATGCTTCTGTTGTAAAGGTCCTCGCTCGTGCAGCAGCTGAACCACAGACAGAAGGAGAAAAAACACAACACATCTCTGACTCTGGACACAACTTCTGAACTCGTTAAACATCGGGCTGAAAATCAGACCAAAACTCTGAGCAGAAGGCTTTAGATAATTCTCATTTGTTTGTATAACATTTAGAGTAAAGTAAAGTTAATTCAGGAACACATTTTAACTTGACTTTGTAGACTTGCACCAAACTCGACTCTGCTGATGCTGATTTTGTCGGTGCATTGCTTTTAATCCTGTTTGTGTCACATTATAATAAATCTCACATTACTGAGGTCGTGGGTTAAACTCTGGAGCACTTTCAAAATAAACTGTGGTAAGAACAGGCTGTTCTGTTGTGTTTATCTATTGTCTTCAGGTCATAAATCAGAGTTCACAAGAGCAGCTGGGCCAGTCCAAATCAGAACTCAATATTTACAATGTGTAATTAGCTTTGTTTGCTCGAGTCAGATGAAAGCTTCTGCAGATGTTCAGATCATAATCTTTTCATCTGTCACTAATATTTATGAAAAGATGTTATTACAAGAGTGAGAGCCATAGTTTTTACTTTTTAAATGAGGTTCCCACGCCCGTTTTTGCTCAAATACCAACGTAATCCAGCCTAAACTCATCGAATTACTGAATATTTACAGACTCCTGGATTAAACTACAGGTGTGGCCCAGGCCTGGTCGGGTCAGATCAGATTAGTCTAGCTCCAGATCCCACTGCTCCACCAATACTGTTCGTCCACCCAAAACTAAACTTATCTGTGGGGGACAGGGCTTTCTCAGCAGCTGCTCTTCACCTCTGAAATGTCTTATCCCAAGAATGAGCACCGCAGACTCTGGACTTTATTGTGTATGGAAAGCTAATGAAACCTGACTTTTAGATGTTGACCCTTGTTGGCTCGTCGATGGAACGGCGTCTTCCATCTTCATCAGAATATTATGGCTGTAGTCCTTTAGTCGTTTAGTCGATTAATCGGTCGATGGAGCCTTAGTCGACTAAAATTTACAGTACAGACCAAAGGTTTGGACAAACCTTCTCATTCAAAGACTTTTTTTATTTTTATTTTCATGACTATAAACATTGTGGATTCACACTTAAGGCATCCAAACTATGAATTAACACATGTGGAAGTATAGTACATAGACAAAAAGTGTGAAACAACTGAAAATATGTCATATTCTAGGTTCTTTTGCTTTGATTACTGCTTTGCTTACTCTTGGCTTTCTCTTGATGAGCTTCAGGAGGTCGTCACCTGAAATGCTCTTCCAAGACTTGAAGGAGTTCCAGAGATGCTCAGCACTTGTTGGCCCTTTTGTCTTCACTCTGCGGTCCAGCTCAGTCAAAACCATCTGGACTGGGTTCAGGTCTGGTGACTGTGGAGGCTCATCACTCTTCCTCTGGTTATTCCTGGTGTTTACATCTTCAGTGTGAATCTACAATGTTCATAATCATGAAAATAACGGAGACTCTTTGAATGAGAAGGTGTGTCCAAACTTTTGGTCTGTACTGTAAATGTTTCCTCATTTTTCTGGACAATAGTGTGGCTATGGATGAAACAGAGTATTGTACAAGAGATGCAAGGATTTTATTTTCAAGAGAAAGCTTCAGCAAAAGATCATCAAGAGTTTAGGAACATTTTTACAGCAGTCCTTGTTTTGTTCACACTTGTCTGTTCGCTAAGGTGAGTAAATCATACCACGTAGTTTTTAGGTAGGTTTTTATAATTTAAGGAATAAAAATCACATCCATCACGTCTTTATTTCGCTTTTCCCGTCAGGTCTTTGGGGTTTGGTGAATAACGCGGGGCTGCTCTTGTGTCCCGTCGACGTGGAGCTGCAGACCATGTCCGGTTACCGGCGGCTGATGGAGGTGAATTTCCTGTCGGCTGTTGCGGTGACACAGACCTTCCTCCCTCTGATCAGACGAGCCAAAGGACGGGTCGTCAACATATCCAGTCTGGCAGGTGAGACTATTAAAACTCAGGGTCTTGTGTGATGTAGGCGATGCAGAGTTTAAGCTTCTGTGTGACATTTCTTTCCCTTGTCTGTGTGTTTGTGTCTTCAGGAGAAGTCCCGATGCCGCATTACTCAGCCTACTCCTCGACTAAAGCTGCTCTGAGCTCGTTCTCCAGGATCCTCAGGATGGAGATGTTACAATGGGGAGTTCACGTGGCTCTGATCCAGCCCACAGGATTTAAGACAAGTATGGACTTTCATATTACAGACACAGAAAAATAACTTGTGCAGTAAGTCTTTCACTACCCCAGGACCGTCCTGAAAAAATGATCCACATCTTTATCCTAACGAAGAGTTTCCAAATTTACAGTAAACACACTATTTATAGTTTTCCTGGGCCAGCAAAGTCTGAGAACCGGTTTAGCCTTAAGTAGGAATGGAAAATCAATCGATGCGAATCGAATCGAAAGACCAGAATAGATCTGTTTTGTTCAGGAAGCCACTGACTTAAATACACTCTGTGTGGGAATAATAGTCACACTAAAGACGCTAAAATCGTCTGATTTTGTCATTTGCTACGCTACAGATGCTGTGCTCTGTGCGTAATGAGCCGTGCGCTTCACCGTGGATGTTCCGTTACTTTTCTTGATTTATTTAAGCTGCAGATCTTGCACATGTGGTGAAAGCATCGCTTTTGAATTGCTGCGTGTGCAAAGAACTCTTATTTCCGTGTTAATATTACTTAAAGTTGAGCCACAGCGTCACAAAGTTCTGTGAACTTTATAAACATAAATGAATTGAAACAAACTGGAGGGAGCCGTGGAAGCACCAGAGATCATCTGTGTGTGCTTTTGCAAAGAGGGACATGAAGCTGGTCACTGCAGATTTGACCGGAGCAGCACCTGTCAGTGATCATGTGACAGGAGCAGCACCTGTCAGTGATCATGTGACAGGAGCAGCACCTGTCAGTGATCATGTGACAGGAGCAGCACCTGTCAGTGATCATGTGACAGGAGCAGCACCTGTCAGTGATCATGTGACAGGAGCAGCTTCAGTGATCATGTGAGTTATATATATATATATATATATATATATTATTTTTTTTTTTTTAAATAAAAATGTTTTTAAGTTCACATGCTCTTGGATTTTGATATACTAGATCAGGGGTGCCCAAAGAGGGGCCCAGGGGCCAAATTCGGCCCGCCAGATGATTCAACTTGGCCCGCGAAGGTTTGTTAGGAATAACTGTTTGATTAAATTTTGTGTTGAAAATGACAAAATTCATGTGGAATCTCTTAAAAGTGTTAGTAAAAGGTATTTTAATCTTCATCTCTTCTCAAAATGTTTTTTTAAATGCAAAATTATGTTTGGCCCTTGGCACTCATCAATGCAATTCACTTTGGCCCGCGAACAAAAAATCTGCAAGTTTTGGCCCACCAATGAAAAAAGTTTGGGCACCCCTGTACTAGATCTTTAAAAAAGTTTTTAATAGTCTTAAATTTCATTCTAGAAGTTGTGCAGAAACCCTGGCCTATCCCTGATCTAAAGAGAAAAGCTCCACTCTTTTGTCCAGTTGACAGATTGCAGATTTCTTTAGCTCCACTTCTATGTTCGTATCTGCTCCTCACATAAATCCTGTTTCCCTCAGAAATCTTCGGCAGCAGTGAGGATTTCTCTCGATACCAACAGCAGCTTCTCTCCGACACTTCCCCTGACGTTCTGCAGGACTACGGCCCGGACTACATCTCCTCGCTGGTCCACTATCTGGCCTCAGCGTCCCAGAAAGTACTGCAGGACGTGACCCCGGTGCTGGAGAGTATGGAACACGCTCTGCTGTCCACGCGACCCAAAGCGCTGTACTCTCCAGGACAAGGCGCTGGTTGCTGCCTATTCTCCACAGATTCCTGCCCACGGCCGCGTTTGACAGGATCATTCGGGGCCTGGTCAAAGACACGTGTCGGCCCAGCGCGCTCAAGAACTTAACGTGTTGACCCAGCGCGCTCAAGAACTAATTGTGTCGACCCAGCGCGCTCAAGAACTGATCGCGTCGGCCCAGCGCGCTCAAGAACTTAACGTGTTGACCCAGCGCGCTCAAGAACTAATTGTGTCGACCCAGCGCTTTCAAGAACTGAACGCGTCGGCCCAGCGCTTTCAAGAACTAATTGTGTCGACCCAGCGCTTTCAAGCAGGGCCGGCCCTAGCCCTTTTGGCGCCCTAGGCAAGATTTCATTTAGACCCCAGCGCCCCGCCCACCACCACTATATTCAACTTTTTTTTCTGAGTTTAATTCTGTATAGGTCTATGATATCTATTAGTGTTGAATGCAAGGTCATGTTTGATTTTTTTATTTATTGTATTTTATTTATTTATTGAAGAAAATAGATGCAATTTCCTATAATCTGGAGTATTTTTGACCAATTAAAGTATCTTTTGCATTAGTAAAGTTATATTATATTATGTAGTATATATCCTCACCAAGATACAAATTGTTTGGGGCCCCAAATTGTAATGTGGCCCCAGCTGTTTGTGGTCATAACTCAATGAATATGTGTCTTAACGACACAAAATAAAACTGGCAAATAGCTTATGAGTGGTAGAACTTGATTTTCATATTAGGGGTGCAATTTGGCACCCTCACCACCAGATGGCGCCCTAGGCAACCGCCTAGTTCGCCTATGCCTAGGGCCGGCCCTGCTTTCAAGAACTAATTGTGTTGACCCAGCGCTTTCAAGAACTAAACGTGTCGACCCAGCGCTTTCAAGAACTAAACGTGTCGACCCAGCGCTTTCAAGAACTAAACGTGTCGACCCAGCGCTTTCAAGAACTAAACGTGTCGACCCAGCGCGCTCATTAACCAAACGTGTCGGCCCAAAGCGCTCAAGAACTGAACGTGTCGACCCAAAGCGCTCAAGAACTAAACGCGTCGGCCCAGCGCGCTCAAGAACAGAACGCGTCGGCCCAGCGCTTTCAAGAACTGAACGTTTTGGGCCGGCAAGCTCAAAAACCAAACAAGAATGACCCAGCGCGCTCAAGAACTAAACATTTGCTTAAGAACTGATTGTGTCGACCAAGTTTGCTCAAAAACTGAACACATTGTCCTGGCGCTCTCAAGAACTAAACGTAATGGCCCAGCGCGTTTAAGAACCGAATGTGTCGAGCCAGCGCTTTAAAAAACTGAACATCTGCGCATGTGCAAAGATCTGAACACGTCAGCCCGGCGCACTCAAGAACTGATTGTCTTGACCCAGCACGATCAAGAACTGAACGTTTGCTCCAGAACTGAACATGTCGACCCAGAGCGCTCAAGAACTGAACATGTCGACTCAAGAGCGCTCAAGAACTGATTATGTCGACCCAGCACACTCAAGAACTAAACGTGTCGACCCAGCGCGCTTAAGAACTAACGTGTTGACCCAGCGCTTCAAGAACTAACGTGTCGACCCTGACGCTCAAACACTGAACGTGTTGACCCAGCGCGATCAAGAACTGAATGTTGGTCTGGCGCTCTCAAGAACACTAAACGTGGCTGTCGGAACTAATGTATCACCGCGCGCTCAAAACTGAATACTGTTGAAGACAAGATGAACATCGTAAAAGAAAAACGCAGAAGATTTGAACACATCGGCCTGGTGCTCTCAGGAACTAAACGTATCGAGCTGCTGTGCTAAAGAACAGAATGAGTCGACCCCGCACACTGAAGAACTGAATGTTTGCTCAAGAACTAAATGTAGCGCGATCAAGAACTGAACATCTGAGCATGTGCAAAGATCTGAACGCGTCGGCCTAGCGCGCTCAAGAACTGATTGTGTCGACCCAGCGCTCTCAAGAACTGAACACATCGGGCTGGCGCTCCAACGGGCTGAACGTGTCGGTCCAGCGCGATCAAGAACTGAACGCTTGCTTAAGAACTGAATGTGTCGACTGAGTGCGCTCAAGAACTGAAGGTTTTGGCCTGGCAAGCTTAAGAACCGAACGTTTGCTCAAGAACTAAACGTAACAACCCAGCGCGATCAAGAACTGAACATCTGAGCATGTGCAAAGAACTGAACGTATTGACCCAGAGCGCTCAAGATCTGAATTTAAATCATGCGTTGGCTCTCTCCGCTGTCTCCGGCAGAAACATTTTCTCATTTTTGCGTGACTTTAGATTCAAACAAGGCCGCAAAAACCCGTCAAAGCACATTTTATACTGCTAAATAAAAAAATCAAAGAGCCAGGGTTTGTCAGGAGGGAAATTCGAGTCGAGAATGTGTTGGGAAGGGGGAAGGTTGCAGCTGCTGTAGCTTCTGCCAGAGACAACGGAGAGCGCCGACACATGCTTCAAATAAACCAAAATACAAATGTAACCATCCTCACTGAGACAGAGACATTTAACAACGTAAAAATGTTACTTAAATCTGCTTTAATATGGCAGCTAAACAGCTAAACTAAGCAGAACTTTACCAGACACAATAATACTCAGCGACGGAAACTCTACCTTGGACCAGAATTTGTATAAAATGAAAGAGAAATATTATTACTCTCAGGTTAAAGTTTCACGTATTTATATCCACATGATTGTATTTCAAACGTAAAACCTCAATGTTGTAAAATACTGTATGAACTTTTGTTTGTCAAAGCGTGTTGTTTGTGTGTAAGTAGCTTTGTTTAGAAGAAATCATGTTATAGAACAGTGGTTCCCAAAGTGGGGGTCGGGACCCCTCGGGGGGTCGCGAAGGAAATTCTGGGGGTCGCGAGATGATTTCAAAATGTATTTTTACCATTATGACTTGGCATTTAATCAGCTTTTTGGGGGGAATTTGGGTCCTATAAAGCAATACACTATCAAATAAACACAATTAAACCTATTTCAAATGGTTTTGTAACTTAAAAATTATAACAAAAGTATATTATGTTTTGTTGTGGGGGTCGCAAGTTGGTTGCGCGGTTATTTTGGGGGTCCCGGGCTGAAAAGTTTTGGAACCCCTGTTATGGAAGAGAATGAAGGCAGCCAGTTTAAGGCTTCAGGGAAAAACTAGTGTGTGGGAAAAAAAACTTAAAAGGTGGACTTAATTAAGCAATAAAGATAATATTTTAATCAGGGAAAATGTGTTTGTGTTGTGTTTTCTCAGACCACTGACAGATGTGTCTCAAAGCAGCCAATCAATGAAGAGATTACAGCCATGTTAACAGGATTCTGGTTCACTCTGGGCCGCTCATCTTGTAACCTAATGATGTCGACGTTAACTTTAAGCAGAATAATACTGATTGAAACGGACAGGATGGACAAGGTGATTCCGATGAGAGAATCTGGAAGGAACTGGATGTCTTGAGAATGGCTTTATTGTGCAAACATAGTGCAAAGTAATTGTGTGTGTGTGTGTGGTTGTAACGGATATAATGAGCCTGAATTAGTAATGATAATAACTTAAAACAAAATACATTGGTGTTTCATAGACCTCGAGTTACTTTATGTAACTGGCATATGCGCAACTGTTCTATTTTTAGCACTAGCTAAACGGCGGTGATAAAAGAATCAATTAAAGCAGTTTAGTACTAAAACTTGCATAAACTAGTAACAAAGTGAATACAGATTGGAAATGTAAATATACAACAACCAACACAACCCAAAATACTTACTTTAGTTTTATAACAAATAACGGACACCAAAACGCAGCTAGCAAAGGGGCGTGGTAACAATTAATTAGGCACACACAGAAACACGGAACTAAACACTGGTTCCCGCCTCACTCTTATCAATGGCTGTTTATCGTCAGTTTTTTTGTCTTTATTTCACTTTTTTTTACGAAGCCGCTGCGACTTTGTGCTGCATTTTACTCTGATTTCCACAGCTTTAGAGATCTTTCAATGAGTTCTTATTACAACTCTTAGATCAACAAAATTTACTTCAATCAACAATAGTGATGGCCAAATGAAGCCTCATGAACCACTTGAGGCTTTTAGCCAATTGTACCGGTACATGAGCCGGTGCCTCGCAAATTGCTTCATTTAATCCAAGTCAATGTGGTCATTAAATGTAACAAACGTTAAATGGTGCAGTGTCATAAACCAAATAAAACACTGTTTTACTGAGACAATCACTCATTTAAGGCGTTGAAAATATATATATTATTTATGCGTTCATGTCTGTAGTCTACTCATAAAAATATTCTGAGGTGTCTATGTTGAGTCACAAGTAGGGCTCTAACTCCCAACCTTCTGCGCGATAAACGTTCACTCTACGTATGTGCCACAGCAACCACACTCATAGACTGGGCTCTATTATGTACCCAATAGTGTATTTGTCAGACTACATATTTTTGTTGAAAGTGGGGAAGCACCACTTTAAAATGACACTTTGATTTCCATGTATTGTTTAATATTATACAGGTTTCTATATAATTAGACCAGAGTCTGTAGCAGAACAAAGCACAGAGCCTGTGCCACATACAGCTCCGACAAAATGAAACACTTGGTGCCTTGAAACAACCACAGAAACGCACACTTTACAAGCTTTGCATAAATCGTACCAAAAAACCTTTAACTGTGTAGGTTGGCTCATTTAGCCAATGAACTTCTGATAACCTACATACCAGAATAAGTGTGTTAAACAGGCTATATTTGTAGGTTAAAACAAACTAAAACCTAGAAAAGCTTATTTTACATGTAAAAGCAAAACTAAAAATAATGCAAATTATGTAGATAAAAATGAATGAAAGCTGTGTTGTGTGGGAGCGCGTGAGTGAAGCGATTCTGTAAATGAAGCAATGACGCCATCTTCCCAAAAGCAAAGCCTCATAGTCTCAGATCACGTGGTTTTAGGCAAACTGAAGCAAGCCTGAAGCAGGGCTTCATTTGACACGCCCCCTGTTACTGGTACAAGCCCCGATGCCTCGGCTTCAAATGGCCCATCACTAATCAACAATCAATTTTGTTAAACCCAGAGTCATGTCATTTACAAACGTGCTGTCCTTATGTTCTGTTAGAGCCTTTTACTCTGCCTTTTTTGACAGCTGTAAAATTATAGTAAAATGTTTATTTTTCAAACATTTTTGGGTTAAATCTGTTAATCCACTTCTGTTCTGACTAAAAATAACAATATGGACAAAAATCCTCAAGGTTTTTATTATTTTTAAAGCAGATTGTCAGAGGAGGTGAAAATGTGCCCCAAGAGCTTCCTAAATCCAAACATGTCCTGTCTCCTGGTGGCTCCATAGGTTTGCATGTTGAAACTGTGAACATGACACATTTCAGCTCTTCTGAAAAGAACAAACACTAAAGTTTGAAAAATCACACTAATGGAAGTCAATGGGACAAAATGGCTCCAACAAAACAAGAGACAAAACTACAAACTGCTTCTGCACAAAAACTACAAAAACATCCAAGTCAAAGTTGGACTGATTTTGAACATGTCCAAGCTTAATAAAAGCTCCAAACAAATCCAGTTTAGATTCACATTTTAGATGAATAATGGGCCATTTTGTGTCACATTTAGACCTCCTAAGAATCTGCTTTTATAAGTTTGTACAAAGAATAAAACATTGAGGACCAAATTTGACCGATGCAGATTTTTAAAAAAATGTTGTCAGCCGATGCCGATATCAGTGGCCGATTTTCAAAGTCGATTTCTAAACATATCTGAGATGAGATGGTCTCTTCAAGTTCAATCTAAATAGAGCTGTGCAATATATCGAATTTTAGATAATATCGTGAATGTGGTTTATCCAAAAATAGAATATCGAGTGTATCGTTTTTGGTAAAATTGCCCCAAAAAGAACCTGTAAGAATAGAAAATAGACAAAATGATGCTAGTAACTTTGAACTTAGAATATAAATGTAACATGTCTGCACTTCTGTGATTCTTTTGAAACATTTCACATTGTTCACGTGACATTAGCGGCACGGTGTCTGAGCGGTTAGCGCTCTTGCCTCACAGCAAGAAGGTCGCGGGTTCGATTCCCGCACGGGCCGAGCCTTTCTGTGTGGAGTTTGCATGTTCCTCCCTGTGTCTGGGTGGGTTTCCTCCGGGCACTCTGGTTCCCCCACCAACCAATAACATGCATGTTAGGGTAATATCCTCCAGCTACAGTAGTCCTGACCAAGCCAGCAACAACATCTGGAGATGGGTCCCCGAGCGCTGCACTGTGGCGATCACTGCTCCTGAGGAGAAGCCCCAGAGGCATTGAAGGATCCAGGGTCAAATGCAGAGGACACATTTCCCTACGGGAACAATACAGTGTACCTTAACCTTATATTACAGCATTTTACAGACCAATAATACTTCACACAGATGTTTGTAGCACAAATAAATCTGGTTCAGGGTCAGTTTTTGTTGTAATATAAAAGTGATCGGGTCTAATCACTAATGGAAATCACCAGATTGAATATCGTTATCGAGGTATGCCCAAAATATCGGGATATTCATTTTTGTTAATATGCACAAGCCTAAATCTAAACTATTATTTAGTCTCATTTTAATGAAATACAACATGTTTTTGCTCATTACAGAACATTTTAAAGAGTAATTCAAGAAAGTGATTCTTTTCAAAACACAACAAACTGGAGAAATATAAAACAAACCGTATCATTTCTCTCCAAAACTATAACTGGGGCTGATCACTGTGAGAGCAGACAACCTTGGTATATAGATAGATAGACAAGATGAATGTATTGAGGTTTATGTCTTCAAATTAAAATAAAAAATTAGACTAGAACTACTTTGTCACTTTTTGTGTTTGAGGGTCGCGAATGGTTACAATTGTTATTTAGGGGGTCGCGACTGAAAAAGGTTGAGAAACACTGGTTTAAACAACTGCCTGATTAAATATCGCTCGAAAGAAGGTCGATGACTAGTGCTGTAGTTTTCACTCGTTTAGTCGATTATTCGATCGATGGAGTCAAAAATTGTATTAGTCGACTTTTATTTAGATTATGAGGAGTTTGTCTTCAACAGCAACAGAATCCTTGGTCTGAACTTTTTTATATAAACACACTATTTCCTCTTCATTTTTGGTTATGTATAGTTTTTTGCAAGAATTACGTATTATTTTTAGTCTTTTGAGCAAAGTTCCTTGTAGAGTTGTCACAATACTCAAATTTCAAATTTGATTTTGATTCTAAGGAATAAACTGGATTCTCGATAACACAAAGAACTTCCAAGAAAGTCAGATTAGGGCTGCACGATATTGAAAATTTCTGGCGATATGGGCTCTGAGATTTCGATATTCGATATTTTTGCGATATTTATTTTTCAATTAAGAATTTCTCTGTACATTTATTTAAAGTCGTTATTACTCTATTCAAACGATGTGCGTATAAACAGCACACGTTCTGTGGCTTAGTAATTGCTTAATCATTTTATTAACTTATTTTTATTGAGGCGCGGTCATGTTTTAGGCTTAGTTGCTGGTTGCTCTGAAAATCTGGCAACCGCAGTCGGTACCCTTACACACGTTATGCCTGACAGGTCACAGCTTTATCACAACTAGTTTTTGTGCCTTTTTAATCTTGTTTTAAACCAACACAAATCACAAGAGTTTTCTTAAGAGAAGACGAGAACGAGTCAAATCACTCGGCGCTAAAAACGGATGAATAATGCATAAAAATTTCATAAATTATTGCACATCCCTAGCTCTGGCTTCCCAATAAGGAGGTCGTGGGTTCGACTCCCGGGTCGGACCATATCAACATCTCACGATCTCTCTGGGTGGAGTTTGCATGTTCTCCCCGTGTCACCGTGGGTTTTCTCCGGTTTCCTCCCACCTCCAAAAACATGTATGTTTAGGTTAATTGGGCATCACTGTAAATTTCCCTTAGTGAGTGAATGAGAGAGTGAATGTTGTCTGTCTAACCCTGCGCAAGTTGGCCACTGTCCAGGGTGTTCCCCGCCTAAGGCCCAAAGTCACTGGGATAGGCTCAGTCACCCGCGACCCCTAACGGGATTAAGTGGTAGAAAATGAATGAATATTGCACATCCTTGCGATATGGATATTGCACGTGTCATTATTGCGATATCGATATTTTTTCGATATATTGTGCAGCCCTACACTGGACTGATATTTTCAACACAAAACTTCATGATCAAACAGTTTAGTTTCAAATCAGTTTTGATGAAACTCAAGATTTTAAAACTTTTCAGAAAATGATTTTGCAGAAAATATCAGATTTTGTTCAAATATTTGTCCCGTTAATGTTATCAGTGTTTGTTCAAATGAGGATCTAATTTCGACACCTGTTTTAACATTGATTTGCAATATTTTTGACAATTCTACTTTTAGCTTCAGAGCCTTTGCCACGCCCCCTTTTTAGTCATGGGACATGTTTTTAGTCGACCAAGAATTCCTTTGGTCAACTACAGCCCGATGGCTGCTGTGGACATATGCAAAAAAATCCAAATATCGGCCGGATGAATTATTGGCCTATCCTGTTAATGTTTTCTATATTTGTTCAAATGAGCAGGGGTGTCGGACTGGGGGGTAAATAGTACTAGTTTCCCCGGAGCCCAGGGCAGGAAAGGGCCCCCAAAAGCATGTCATTTTACTCACGTGAAATAAACTGTTTCTCTAAAGGCAATTTTTTGTGATATCAAAGAGCTTCATCACTCCGTAATAAATTGACTTTGAACATAAAAAAAAGAGTAGTATTTGGGCAAAATGTAAACAAAGATAACAGATGGAGAGATTGTAATATTATAAGCCAGAGTTTGCAGATTTCAGTGAACAAAGCCAGAGTTTGACACAAAATTATCAGTTCAATAAATATGCATTTTCACAGGGTTTGGTGTTGAATATGATCAATGTATCACAACTTCTCAATCCAGCAACATTATAATGTGTCAAAAATGTACACAAGTTTATAGCTTAACAAAAGTAAGCTAAACACATTACATTTTATTCTCATATTGATGTGAGTGAAGCTGTTATATATTCTAGAAGGAAACAAAACCGAAATGATAAAACACAAGATTATGTGTAAGGGGCCCATTAACAACGTTTGTACCCGGGGCCCAGAATTTGGTGCTACGTCCCTGCAAATGAGGATCTAATTTCAACACCAGTTTTAACATTGATTTGCAATGGTTGGAAAACAAGTATTGATGCGACATTGGAAAGACCCTGTGGAACCACCGTTTTCTGAATGGTTTACAGAACTAGCTAAAGTAGCCTCTTACGAACGGATGTCTTTTAATATGGCAGATAGACCTGTGGTTTCATTAAAAAATGGAAGGACTACCTGGACTACACTCACTGCATTAATGGTGTAGAATATGAAAATACATTGGAGTAACTGTAATTTAAAAACTATGGTAAAGGGGCTTTTTCGGTTTATTTAAATCAGTGATTTTCTGCTTATTATTTTTATTTCATTATTATTACTATTGATATATATATATATATATATATATATATATTATATATATATATTATATATATATATATATATATATATATATATATATATATATATATATATATATATATATATATATTTCTTTATTATTATTATTATCATTATATCAAGTTTAAAAAATTTATAAAAAAAAAATAAATAAATAGGATCTAACTACAAGTTCCACCAGATAAAAATACAGACTTCTTGGGGCTCTAAATGGAGCTCATAGGGGGTTAAAATGAGACTTAAAATGTCCTAAACATTGGTGGTCGAGATAGTAGGTCTNCCGAGAGTTGAGTATGCCCTCTACTTCAATGAGGAGTGTCCTCAGCACTTCATCTGGCACTGACTGGTCTCCCAAAGTGGTGCGGAGCGCTGTTTTTACAGATCTCACTTCTCGCTCCCATGAGCCACCAAAGTGTGGAGCATTCGGTGGGTTGAACTGAAAGCGGATCTGTTGTGAGGAGAGCTGCTCTTTAACTGTAGGTTCTAGGGCAAGAAATGCTTCACGCAGTTCTCTACTGCCTCCTTTAAAGTTGGTGCCCTGGTCCGAAAGGAGCTCATAGGGTTTTCCTCTGCGAGCGATGAAGCGTCTGAGTGACATCAGGAACGAGTCAGAGTCCATGTTGGGCAGGAGGTCTAAGTGGATGGCTCTTGTAGTGAGACATTTGTACAGAATGCCCCACCTCTTCTCAGTGCGTCGGCCTACTTTAACAAGCATGGGCCCAAAACAGTCGACGCCTGTAGAATAAAAGGCCGGTTTAAAGAGCCTCAACCGGGAGGGAGGTAAATCAGCCATTTTGGGGACTTGAGGGGTGCCTCTCCACTTTCTGCACTCCACACAGTTATGTTGATGCTTCTTAACCGCTTCTCTGCCTCTCAATATCCAGTATTTCCGGCGCAGCTCTGCAAACACGCGCTCGCCCCAGGGTGGCGCAGCTGGTCGTCATAGTGCTGGATGAGGAGCTTGGAGACGGGGTGAGACGATGACAGGAGAATGGGGTGCAGCACGTCTGGGCTCAGAGCATCACATCGTCTGAGTCTACCCCAACACGGACCAGGCTGGTAGAGCTGTCATATTCAGGAGACAATGTTAGTAATCTGCTAGTAGATGAGAGGGGCTTACCAGCTTGGAGGAGTGACACTTCTTCTGGAAAGCTCTCTGCCTGGGCATACTTTAAGAGAGCTATCTCTGCTTTCTGGTAGTCGTCAGCAGTGAGAGATGATTTATCAGCCGCCCCGTGAAGCTTCTGTGTTGTGGCGTCAAGAAGCTCTTTATATGTGTTAAACTGCTGGACATCAGGCACAACTGGATCAGGTGTAACTAGGCCACAAAATGCTTTGCTCCTGAGCTCCTCTGTCTCTTCTCCAACTGGACTTGCTATCTTCTCCGGCCACTGTTCACATGATTGCAGGAGAAACGAGGGTCCGTGGCTCCACCTGCTCTCTCCAGTTAGTTGGGTCAGTGTTTTCCCCCTAGTGATGTCGTCTGCAGGGTTTGAAGCTGAGTCAATGTAACGCCAGGCATTAATGTCTGTGAGCTCCTGTACTTCTGCTACTCTTGTGCCCACAAACACTTTATACCTGCAGGAGTCAGACTGGAGCCAGTGGAGAACTGTGGTGGAGTCGGTCCAGTAAACCACGGCTTGGATCTGGACAGTGAGCTCTTTGATTAAAACTGAAGCTAGCTGTGCTCCTGTTAAAGCGCCACAAAGCTCAAGTCGGGGGATGGAGAGCTGCTTCTTTGGGGCGACTCTGGACCTGGCAGCTAAGAATGCAACTTGAACATCTCCTTCACCACTGTCTGTCCGCAGGTACGCCACTGAGCCATAGGCACGCTCGGAGGCATCACAGAAAACATGGATGGTCCTGCTGCTATTGCTGCAGTCTGTGGCATGGCTGGTGTAACATCTGGGTAACGTAATCTGTGACAAATGTGGTAGCTCCTCCTCCCACAGTCTCCAGGCCTGCAGCAGCTCTTCAGGGAGATTTGGATCATCCCAGCCTCTTTTCTTGTCCCACAGACGTTGCACAATGATCTTAGCTCTGGTTGTGTAGGGGATAATGTATCCCAGAGGATCATATTGTTGGGCTAGAAGTCGGTAGATGTTCCGCATGGTAAGTTCAGGATGCTCACTCCGGTGCTGCTTATAGCGCAGTGTGTCAGATTTGCACTGCCACAAAAGTCCAAGTGTGCGCTCCTGGGGGTCTGCTCTTTCCTGTGTGAACCAGAGAGTGCTGTTTTCAGAGCATGATTCTTTCGGCAGATGTTGGATCACTGCAGGAACGTTGCTGGCCCACTCTCTCAGCTCAAATCCACCCTCCATCAGTAGTGTGTGCAGACGGTTTACTAGCTGCTTTGCTTCTTCTTGGGACTGAAGACTCTGCAGGCAGTTGTCAACGTAAAAGCAGCGCTCTACTGATAGACGTGCATCTTCCTCTGGTTCAGTGTGCCTTTGGACATGAGTCTGGAGAGCAAAGGTGGCACAACATGGGCTGCATGTTGTGCCGAATGGGAGCACTTGCCACTCATAGATGGTTGGTTCCTGGTCCACTTTAACATCTCGCCACAGAAAGCGAAGGAATGGTTTGTCCTCTTCCAGCAGGCGGACCTGGTGAAACATTCCTTTCACATCACTGCTGATGGCTACTGGGTGCTCTCGAAACCTGAGTAGGACTCCCAGCAGGCTGGCTCCGAGTGTAGGGCCAGGAAGAAGATTGTCATTCAGGCTCTGTCCGTTAAAGGTGAAGGAACAGTTAAACACTATTCGGTGTTTCTGGTTGTGCTGCACCATGTGGTGGGGAATAAACCATGAAGAACTGCACTCTTCAGCCTTGGCAGGAGCAATAGCTTTGACATATCCAGCATCAATAAGCTTGTGGCATCTCTCTTGAGTAGATGGCTTGCTCTCTCTGGGTCCCTCAAAAGGCGTTCTCTGTCCCACGCAGCTGAGGCAGCACTGCTTCTTTTGATGCATTGAGTGGAGTGAGACTTTGTTTCCATAGCAACGGTGTGGCAATACCTGTTCACACATCCACCATTACTCTTGTGGTCTTCTTCTCAAGAGTGTGAACTGCCTCTGCATCCTGTCTTGACCTAGTAATCAACCGCTCGCTTCTGTATGGCAAAACATCCAACTGCCACAGTTTCTCCACATGTTTCAGGAGCTCGGCTTCTGGAGAGTTGCAGATAGTGAAAAGACACTGCTGTGGGGACAGTTGGTGGCATAGAAGACTGGTAGGGCCCTGTAAAGTCCATCCTAGTCTGGTGTGTACCGCCTGCAGGTCCACCGGGGGGCCAAGACGTACTGGTTCCACTGGAGTTATCAAATGTGGGATAATCTGACCCAATCAGAAGCAGCGGTTGGGGCATCCTTGATAATAGGCAGTTGGAATGTCTTTCAGGTGGTGATATTTCTCCTGCAGAGCTTTGACCGGATAGGTGTGGCGGGACAGGTTTAGTTCTCTGGCGGTGAATGCTCTATTGATCTTGTAGCACTTGCCTGGCTCTGAAAGAGGGGCTATTGTGAAGGATACAGAAGCTCCATGGATGGAGCGGACTTCCTGTCGAACTGTGCGGAGTGTGAGCTCTTCCGCCTGTCCATGAAGGCCCAACTGAACAGCCAGCATCATTCAGGAGTATTGTGCGCTCTGAGCCATCATCCAATATGGCGTAGGTTTCAAACACTTGGTTGCCGCTCTGCAGGATGACTGGGCTCAACTTGAGTAACACTTGACGGCTACTAGCTGGGTCGGTCGATATACAGAGACTCTGACACAGAACTCACTAGGCAGGTGCTGGCTTCAGGTGTTTGGGGTTTACCAGTTTGCTGTAGCATTTTGGCTGGCGTTGACTTCATGGAGGACGTCCAAGTGCTTCCTCTCGCACTGTTTGCACTTAGCTTTAAGGTTACACTTGGCAGCCTGGTGCTCACGTCCACATCTCCAACAGCGATTGTTTGTTCTGATCCAATGTGTTTTCTGCTCCACTGACAGGAGTTTGAAGTTGTTACATTGGTTTAGATAGTGTTGCACTGTATCACAGAAGGGACAATACTTTTTAGGCTTGTCTGATGTTACCTCTTTCTGTGATGGAGCTGGATTCTGTTTTCTTCATTGACTCATTAGATTCACTGCCATGAAGAATAGTGGTGGATTTCTGAGACTTGTAGTCAGAGCGCTGGCTTTTAGACTGAGCAGGCCTCTCTCTGATTGGGTTACTGCTATATTGACTGCCACTAACTTGAACTCTCACCTCATATTCAAGCCAGTCAGCCAGGTCAAGGAGCGTTGGGATGGGAGTATGGATGGGGTTAACAAATCTGTGGAAATCAGCTCTTAGATTATGTGGTAACTTGGCTAAAAGACGAGAGACATGTGAGCCGCACTTCAACTCAGTCCAACCTGGGTGTCCTAGCTGGTGCAGCATCCCAACTAGTGCACGGACTTGGAGAGCAAATGACTTGAATGCTTTAATGTCCCCTGGTCTTATGTTTGGCTCATTCATCAGATTGGAGATCCTCTTTAGTGCGAGCTGCTGGGGTTGGCCATACATCTCAGTGAGGGCTCTCTAGTGTCTGTGAATGGATAAGGACTGTTGCTATAAGAGTCAGCAATAAGCAGTGCTTCCTCACATTTCAGATGATCTGTGAGTATCTGGAACTTAAAGTGCTCTGATGCATCATATGGCAGTAAGTTGTCCAGGGCTAATTTCAATCTGGCAAACTCACGAGGATCTTCTGACTTGAAGTCTGGGATTGTTGGCTTTGGTCCATGGTAGGCATCTGGTACTGCTGCCCGGCTGTATGACATGTGGCTATGTTGTGAGGGATATGGCGGGTCAGGTGGGTATCTGTCCTCTCTTTGTCTCCTCTCATAAACATATGCACGGCTGTCATCATCAGGGCGGTCTCTGTAAGTAGATGAGTATTCCCTCTCATACCCATAGTAGCGGCTGTCAGGGCGAGCTCTTGGACTACTGGGGCGATAGGATGGAGCAGCATAACTGTACTCAGCACTGTACCTTGGGTAACTTGAACGGGGTGGAGAAGTACCATAGGAGCGTTGGTACCTGTCCTCATGACGAGAAGAGCGGTCAGCATAGCGATCATAGTCCTTTTCATATGTGACACGGGGCTTGACATCATATGACTCAGACTTATGTCGTGGTGGGCTTTCACCTGCCTGGTAGTGTGATCTACTGCGTGGAGGAGAGCCTCTGTCGTCATGGTAACGTGACTGCTCTGTGGGCTGGTGTGCTTCTTTCACCTCTGTTTCACTTTGGGAGAGGAGAGTGGCAGAGGCTGTAGCATCTGGTGCCTGTGCTTGCTCTGATAATCTGGTTTCATGCAGGCGCCGTCTGAGACTCTCCACTATGGCATGTCGACCGATAGGAGGAGAAGAAGAAGCATCTCTAATCATCGGAGGGGCACTTACTGGCTGACGTGGGCCCTGGAGACTTGATGTGTCAGATGTTTCCTCTTGGTGCTCAGGTTGTGACAGCGGATGTGAGGAGGCAGCTGGAGCTCTGTGGATCATGTCCGAAAGACGTTGGACATCACGGCGCAGCTGATCATTCTCCTCTCTCATGTGCTTGAAAGATCTGATTATTTCTGAAGAAGACACATGCCTGCTCTGCTCATCTTCAGGTGCACGGGACCTCACAGGGTAACTGACCTCATAGTCCTGGAGATAAGATGGCATCTGCTTGGCTCTTTGTGGGCGGGCCTCGGCAGGTTCTCTCTCATATGGCCTGAACATATTGACTGCAGTGGTTGCTCAAATCCGGTGAAGGAGGACCAAAAATTGTATTGAGGACTGTATTATTGATAAGTTAGGCACTGGTAGCAATCACTACAGGGTGTCGGGTCAGAACAGCAATTATATGTTCAGGTGAGAGTAGAGGAGAGGAATGTCCACAGCCAGGTAGTCTTGGAACTTTCTTTAATGTCAAGGGTTTATGTGTGTGTGGTTTTCTACAAAGAGAAAGAAAATAAAAATACAAATATATTAATAAGGTGGTCACGTGACTAATTTGCATATGCTACATGCTTGATACAAATGGCCGATAGGGGGCCTATCTAACTTGCACTAAATGCTGTCATACACGCACAATATAAATATTTAGCAGCATAAAAACACACAACAGTTTGCAGAAAAAGCATATAAACTGAATGGATAAAGTAACGGCACTTATACATGTGCTCAGACTTGAATCTGTACGTAACAGCTTTACACAGCCACGAGGCTGGCCCGTGACACACAAGTGAAACTAACAAATAGCGACTCCAAAACTATACAAAACAATGCGAAAATGCAGCTAGCAGAACTCAACATCATAACAATCATCTGTACATAAAAATACTTACGTCTCAGGGACGCACACTTTTATTTAGACATTAAAAAAAGTCCGAGGCTGAGCTGGTCCACGGAGCTGCAGCCATGATTGTTTTCTGAGTTCTGAGTAAGTGCGCAAGCGCACCCCTCTAGTGGTGAAACAATAGATAGCATGCAAATAATATGAACTGAAATAATACTATATAAACAGGAAAAATGCTATCTACAGACAACCTTTAATACAGTAGGAATGGAAAATCAATCGATCGAATCGAAAGACCAGAATAGATCTGTTTTGTTCAGGAAGCCACTGACTTAAATACACTCTGTGTGGGAATAATAGTCACACTAAAGACGCTAAAATCGTCTGATTTTGTCATTTGCTAGCGCTACAGATGCTGCGCTCTGTGCGTAATGAGCCGTGCGCTTCACCGCGGTTGTTCCGTTACTTTTTCTTGATTTATTTAAGCTGCAGATCTTGCACATGTGGTGAAAGCATCAGCTTTTGAATTGCTGCGTGTGCAAAGAACTCTTATTTCCGTGTTAATATTACTTAAAGTTGAGCCACAGCGTCACAAAGTTCTGTGAACTTTATAAACATAAATGAATTGAAACAAACTGGAGCGGAGCTGTGGAAGCACCAGAGATCATCTGTGTGTGCTTTTGCAAAGAGGGACATGAAGCTGGTCACTGCAGATTTGACCGGAGCAGCACCTGTCAGTGATCATGTGACAGGAGCAGCACCTGTCAGTGATCATGTGACAGGAGCAGCACCTGTCAGTGATCATGTGACAGGAGCAGCACCTGTCAGTGATCATGTGACAGGAGCAGCACCTGTCAGTGATCATGTGAGTCTATATATATATTTTTTTTTAATAAAAATGTTTTTAAGCGTGCACATGCTCTTGGATTTTGATATACTAGATCAGGGGTGCCCAAAGAGGGGCCCAGGGGCCAAATTCGGCCTGCCAGATGGTTCAACTTGGCCCGCGAAGGTTTGTTAGGAATAACTGTTTGATTAAATTTTGTGTTGAAAATGACAAAATTCATGTGGAATCTCTTAAAAGTGTTAGTAAAAGGTATTTTAATCTTCATCTCTTCTCAAATGTTTTTTAAATGCAAAATTATGTTTGGCCCTTGGCACTCATCAGTGCAATTCACTTTGGCCCGCGAACAAAAAATCTGCCAATTTTGGCCCACCAAGGAAAAAAGTTTGGGCACCCCTGTACTAGATCTTTAAAAAAGTTTTTAATAGTCTTAAATTTCATTCTAGAAGTTGTGCAGAAACCCTGGCCTATCCCTGATCTAAAGAGAAAAGCTCCACTCTTTTGTCCAGTTGACAGATTGCAGATTTCTTTAGCTCCACTTTCTTATGTTCGTATCTGCTCCTCACATAAATCCTGTTTCCCTCAGAAATCTTCGGCAGCAGTGAGGATTTGTCTCGATACCAACAGCAGCTTCTCTCAGACATTTCCCCTGACGTTCTGCAGGACTACGGCCCGGACTACATCTCCTCGCTGGTCCACTCTCTGGCCTCAATGTCCCAGAATGTACTGCAGGACGTGACCCCGGTGCTGGAGAGTATGGAACACGCTCTGCTGTCCGCGCGACCCAAAGCGCTGTACTCTCCGGGACAAGGCGCATGGTTGCTGCCTTTTCTCCACAGATGCCTGCCCACGGCCGCGTTTGACAGGATCATTCGGGGCCTGATCAATGACACGTGTCAGCCCAGCGCGCTCAAGAACTAAACGCATCGGCCCAGCGCGCTCAAGAACTGAACGCGTCGGCCCAGCGCGCTCAAGAACTGAACATGTTGGCCCAGCGCGCTCAAGAACTGAACGTGTTGACCCAGCGCACTCAAGAACTAATTGTGTCGACCCAGCGCTTTCAAGAACTAATTGTGTCGACCCAGCGCGCTCAAGAACTAATTGTGTCGACCCAGCGCTTTCAAGAACTAAACGTGTCGACCCAGCGCTTTCAAGAACTAAACGCGTCGGCCCAGCGCTTTCAAGAACTGAACATTTTGGGCCGGCAAGCTCAAAAACCAAATAAGAATGACCCAGCGCGCTCAAGAACTAAACATTTGCTTAAGAACTGATTGTGTCGACCAAGTTTGCTCAAAAACTGAACACATTGTCCTGGCGCTCTCAAGAACTAAACGCAATGGCCCAGCGCGTTTAAGAACTGAACGTGTCGAGCCAGCGCCCTTAAGAGCTGAACATTTGCTCAAGAACTGAATGTGTCGACCCAGTGCTTTAAAAAACTGAACATCTGAGCATGTGCAAAGATCTGAACACGTCAGCTCGGCGCACTCAAGAACTGATTGTCTTGACCCAGCACGATCAAGAACTGAACGTTTGCTCCAGAACTGAACATGTCGACCCAGAGCGCTCAAGAACTGAACATGTCGACTCAAGAGCGCTCAAGAACTGATTATGTCGACCCAGCACACTCAAGAACTAAACGTGTCGACCCAGCACACTCAAGAACTAAACGTGTCGACCCAGCGCGCTTAAGAACTGAACGTGTCGACCCAGTGCTCTCAAGAACTGAACGTGTCGACCCAGCGCGATCAAGAACTGAATGTTTTGGTCTGGCGCTCTCAAGAACTAAACATACCAACGTGGCGCTGTCAGGAACTAAATGTATCAACCTGCCGCGCTCAACAACTGAATACTGTTGAAGACAAGATGAACATCGTAAAAGAAAAACGCAGAAGATTTGAACACATCGGCCTGGTGCTCTCAGGAACTAAACGTATCGAGCTGCTGCGCTAAAGAACAGAATGAGTCGACCCAGCACACTGAAGAACTGAACGTTTGCTCAAGAACTAAACGTAGCGCGATCAAGAACTGAACATCTGAGCATGTGCAAAGATCTGAACGCGTCGGCCTAGCGCGCTCAAGAACTGATTGTGTCAACCCAGCTCTTTCAAGAACTGAACGCTTGCTTAAGAACTGATTGTGTCGACCAAGTGTGCTCAAGAACTGATTGTTTCGACCCAGCGCTCTCAAGAACTGAACGCTTGCTTAAGAACTGATTGTGTCGACCAAGTGTGCTCAAGAACTGATTGTGTCGACTGAGTGCGCTCAAGAACTGAAGGTTTTGGCCTGGTATGCTTAAGAACTGAACGTTTGCTCAAGAACTAAACGTAACAACCCAGCGCGATCAAGAACTGAACATCTGAGCATGTGCAAAGAACTGAACGTATCGACCCAGAGCGCTCAGATCTGAATTTAAATCATGCGTTGGCTCTCTCCGCTGTCTCCGGCAGAAACATTTTCCTACTTTTTGCGTGACTTTAGATTCAAACAAGGCTAAATAAAAAAATCAAAGAGACAGGGTTTGTCAGTTGAGAAATTCGGGTCGGGAATGTGTTGGGAAGGGGGAAGGTTGCAGCTGCTGTAGCTTCTGCCCGAGATAACGGAGAGCACCGACACATGCTTCAAATGAACCATAATACAAATGTAACCATCCTCACCGAGACATTTAACAACGTAAAAATGTTACTTAAATCTGCTTTAATATGGCTAACAGCTAAAATAAGCAGAACTTTACCAGACACAATAATGTTCAGCGACGGAAACACTACCCTGGACCCTCTAACTCTATAAAATGAAAGAGAATATTATTACTCTCCAGGTTAAAGTTTCACGTATTTATATCCACATGATTGTATTTCAAACGGAAAACCTCAATGTTGTAAAATACTGTATGAACTTTTGTTTGTCAAAGCGTGTTGTTTGTGTGTAAGTAGCTTTGTTTAGAAGAAATCATGTTGTAGAAGAGAATGAAGGCAGCCAGTTTAAGACTTCAGGGAAAAACTAGTGTGTGAAAGAAAAAACTACAAAGGTGGACTTAATCAAGCAATAAAGATAAGATTTTACTCAGGGAAAATGTGTTTGTGTTGTGTTTCTCAGACCAATGTGACTCTGAGGCTAGCCAGTGAACTGAAGAATAAACTCCGTAGACAAGGCGTGCTTTTCTTGTGTTTATTGTAGTTTCTTGTATTATTTGTTATATATTTAGTAACTGAAAACACAGAAAGAAACGATGTACACATTCAAGGTAACAGCTCATGCACGTGTAGTTACAGCTAGCATTGTAACAATCAAATAAAGACATCAAATAATATGTAAGAACTAGGTGCTTGTGAACACAAAAATACTCACAAAGACAAAAGGGTTCCCAAGGTTCAAACAAATGAAGCACATTTTAAGGCTGCAACAAGTTAATTGATTAATTGCAACTAATCAATTATTGAAATAATCGTCAAATAATTTAGTAATCGAATAATCGTTAACTGGTCTTTATAAGTTCCCAAACATGCCCAAACTGGAAATAAATCTTTTTATAACTCCAATTGGGCAGCAATGACATAGAAAATGTGTCAATATACTGCTTTTTTTTTTTGCTAAAAAACAAAACACAATCTTAAATAGGTCATGTTACTTGTAGAAGTCATTTCTAGTATTTTTTCTGTAACTGGGGTTAAATAAGACCACACATTTATTTACGTTTTGATACGAGGTGACCTGGATTCAGTTTGTCCACAAGGGGGGGCAGAGTGGAGATTGACCGTGGAGCAAGTTTATATGTATGACACAGGTGTCAGAGCAAGGGGCGTTGGGTGACGGGAGGTCATACGGTTTTTACCGCTTTCTTAAGTTAGGCGAATCTCCACCTGTCAATACATTTTTGTTTCTCCTTTTTTGTCCCTTCTACCCCCCTGTTTGCATATTGCTGTTTTGTCTGAACAATAGTCAACAATAGTTTGTAGTCCATTGTGCATAACTCTTCACTCGAACCACCTGGACAAGCATGTTAGGCCTGGATCCCCCGCACCCAGCAGCGACTAATGGTAAGGGCTAAGCTGTCGCTACATTACTAGTAAACAAAAAATGGATCTTGATTTGTGTAAATGCGACCTAGAGTGTTTCTGAAATGTTATATTATATTTATGCAACTATATTATCATTTCAAAAACAGTAGCTATTTTTTGCTATTTTAAAATTACAACATTTTGCTAAATTATTTTAGCAAAACAATACATTTGTATGATTGTTCCTTTGGCAAATCTGTTTTTAGGCAGTTAAAATCTTAATTCAGTCAAATGCTAACTCATGGTCTAATTTAATCTTAGGTTTTGTCTGGATGGTCAGGTGACTGAACAACTAATCGATTAATCAAAAGAATAATCGCCCAACTAATCAATTACCAAAATGATTGTTAGTTGCAGCTCTAGCACATTTGCTGTGTAATGCTTGATTCTCAACTGCGGAGAAAAACGTCACCACTTGTCTATAACAACAGTCCTTAATCTGCACTGAAACTCAAACGATCCTTAGCGGTCTCACTCTGACAATTTAATGAAAACGTTTTTAACCAATTTTAATTCAATTCAATTCAAATCAATTTATTTGTATAGCCCAAAATCACAACAGCAGTTATCTCAGCGGACTTTACAAGTGTTGATTTAGCAAACAAGATTTGTCAGAAAATCAAACATGAACATTCGGTCAATACCAACAGAAACAATGTAAAATTAGAAAAATCATTAGGAAATGCAGGCAGATTGTTACAACAGCAAAGTGGCAAATAAAATTTGTCCCAGAGCATCCCCTGTCCTTAGACCCTCCTTCTTGGCAGGAAAAACTCAAAAAAAACCTAAGGGGAAAAAGAGAAACCTGGAGGAGAACCACAGTGAAAGAGGGATCCATCCCATGGACGGACAGGCTGTAGATGTGACCAGGACTGACGCATGTCCAGATGTAATTAGAAGTTTAAGTCTGTGGAGCCAGAATCAGATAGACATTTTTCTAGCAGGACGAAGACAGCCAGTCAAAGAGAGGCTGGAGTGGAACACTGAGCGAGGTCCAGGATCTCAAGATTAGGTGGAATCCGAAGTCAAGATTCGGTGGGATCCGAGGTCCAGGCATCGACACTAGAGCAGCAGAATCTGGAACAGTAGACTCCCAGGGAGGGACAAGGGACAACATGTGAATAGCAAAGAACAGATTATGGATAAACTAAGTAATGAGATGTCTTTACAGGGAAATAGGAGAATAACGAAAACAGGCAAGGGAAGGGAAGTTTATATGTTTATATAGAGCACAATTTGTACACAGAGAAGAGCGTGAAAAATTACAAAGCAGGAGACAAACTCACACAAAAATACAATACAAGAACAATAGTGCAGAAAGTGCATACAGTCAAATGCACGTTTAAACAAAGATTGCACAATAATCAAAGATGACTGAGTATGAGTTTTTTTTTTTGTTTTTTTTTTTCACCTTGTGCCAAATGTACATCTACACAGATATTTGAGTTTTGAGTATGCGTTTTGTAAGGACACTCAGGACACTCAGGCCCCGCCCACGCAGGCTCTAAGTGCAGTAGTGTTTTATGATGCACAATTGTTGTGCTTTTATGAACTTGAAATTATTTATATTTTAGCAGATATGAACTTACTGATGGCTTTTAATTAACTTATTAAAGTTTTTCAACTGAAAGATGTAAAACAATGGCAGATGTGTCCCAAAGGAGCCAATCAATGAAGAATTATAGAGATTATAGACATTATAGCCATGTTTCCAGACTTATTTCTTTTCTCTGTGATTTCCTTTAGAAAGGGAAGCACATGACTGTTTGTGTGCTCTGCAGATAATACATGACATTTACTCTTTAAATATAAATAAATCCTCTTTAGCAGCAGATTAGATGGCTGTTGTTTCCACACGAACAGAGACTTTTGGTTGTAGCGTCTTGTTGAAAGTTGACGTACTATCCATCGTTCTGCTAAGCTTTCGTGTCAGTTTGATAAATCTGTGACACGGTGATAAGTTTTGGCAGAATCTGTGGCTTTGTTCTGGCGTTCTGGCTCCCGTCTGACCTGTTCTCGCTGAATACGGTGGAATTACGGCTCACGGAACACCGCAAACCTCAAACAAAAACAGAGCCCACATAATCGGCAGGTACACTGTGTCTCGGGCCAAGAATCTTCGACGAATACCTGCAGGAATGTGAGCTGCAGCCAAAAACGGGCAGCGTGGTGAAATCTGGAAGTCCTGGTGTAAGTGTGAGTGTGTGTTCAGGTAAAAGGACAAATATGATGCATTTTTAACTTGTTTTTGTCCTTCAAACCTGCTCCTGAGCACCTGCACTTTGGAATCTCAGGCACCAGAACCTACAAATAAAAGTTTCACACATCAGGAATTGAGTTAGAGCGCCATCTACTGCCAGGCTGGGCAATTATTCAAGCAAAGACGAGCGGAGAAGTGACTGCGAACATTGGTAGAACAAAGTCGTCTTATTGCAAGCACATTTCAACACCGGAGTAGGGGAAATATAGATAAATAGCTTTATTTCATCCCGTGGGGAAAATGGTTATTGGTAATCACATTTACATGGCTGGTTTCCCCTTTCACACTTCCACATACACAAGCTTACACATTAAAAACAAACATTGTGCTGGGATGTACACCCCTACAAACCATTGAGGAGTTTTATGGCTTGTGGAATGAACGAGAACTTGGACCTATTTTTCTTAAACAGATGAGAACAGAAGCGACGACCAGAAGGCAGGAGGACAAACTCTAAGAAAAGAGGATGCAGAGGGTCAGAGAGAATCATTTGAGCCTTATTTACTGTCCTCACTGAATAGATCTCCTTTAAGCCAGGCAGTTTTAGCCCCAACAGTTTAGATGCTACAGTCTTTCTTAGGCATTTCTTCTGGGCTTCTGTACTGCTCCGTACCAGCCAATCAGACAGAACGTTAAGACACTTTCAATAAAACTAGAATAAAACATACGCAGCAGTTTTTGCTCCACGTTAAATGAAACTATTTTTTTTTTTAAAGAAAGTCTTTGCTGCGCTTTGACTGCGACAGTTCCAGCTCACTTTAGATTCTGGTCCAGAACACACCAAAATTGCTCTACCTCCTCAATGCAGATGTCATTTATAACTGTGGACCTCTGTTGTTTTGTTTTTCTGAAGTCTATGCACATTTGCTTTGTTTTAGTTGTGTTCAGTACCAGGTGGGATTTTTTACTCCAGTCAAAGAACCAGTGGAGGACTGGGCCATGTTGTTCTTCATCATCCATGAGTAGACTCACCAGAGCCGTGTCATCTGCGTATTTAATAAAATGTCTGTTGGGGAACTTGATGGCGCAGGCATTGGTGGATAACAGGGGTCTGCAACCTGCGGCTCTAGAGCCACATGCGGCTCTTTAAAGACTCCAATGTGGCTCTTTGTGCTTTCATTGACTCTCACTGTCAAGAGAAAAAGAAAGAGCATTCTAATATATGTTAATAATGTGTGTAAATGTGATACTGGTCTGCAGACTGAGGACTGTCTCTGAATCTGACGTCAGGTCTTACAAGTGTGCTTTTATTAGCACATTCATTGTGATAATTGCATAATAATTCATACAGTTTTAGTATACGGCCTCTGTGACGTCATACATGGGCACTGATGGGACAGGGAACAAAAACTCACAGTTTGGAGCCCCAAACAATATCATGTAATACTCAAAAAGTCAAAAATGTGATAAATATTATCTTCTTGGCCAATCTCATTTCATCAGTCCAAGCTTTTAAAGAAGAAAAAAGTTATTTTGGAGGTTGTTAACTTTTTTCCCATCAGTATAGGATCTAAAATGCACCAGAAAGTGATTGTTTGATCAAACATAATAGACCTACTTTGTATAACGTGTGTATTTTCATCTTTTTGTCTTGTATTTTTATTTAACCATAGTTGCGGCTCTTTCTGGCTTTAATTTTCTTTGAATTGGCAGTTGCGGCTCTTTTGCTGTTAAAGGTTGCAGACCCTGGTGTATAAAATAAATAGAACAGCCGACAGCACACAGCGGTGGGTTGAGTTGTGCCAGTTTTTATTTCTAATGACTTTAAAGTGAGATCATGAGAGTAATTCTTCAAACTACAACATGAACACAGATTTCAGGATGTGGTGCATCTCTGGAAACAATCATTTTTTATCTGACGTACAGTGTTTAAGAAACACAGCTTTCTGAACAAAAGTCTCATGTGCTTCAGGGGAAGTTGTGCCTTTGGAGAGATTGCTCTGGGTACTACAGATATTTATTATTCATGTGAAAAAAAAACAGAAACAGACGTTTTATGCAAGTTAAACAAACTCATTATGCATTATAAACTTAAAGTTATTTTATAAAGTGAACATAAAAGAGATGACCATATCTGCTCAGAATGAAATGCCAAACTTGATTGATTGGCCAGTCTAGTTGTCTTGAATCCTGGTCTTATTTCATAATTTTTCTATCAGTGTTTGTTGTAAAATGAAGAATTTGACAATAGTTTTGTACTTTGACCAGACTCACAGTTTACATTCTTCAGCTGCTCCAAAACATTGAGCTGCTGAGTTTATTGACATTGTTCTGATCTGATCTTTATCAAAGTCACGTGATCCACTGCAGGTTCGGACAAAGACGACCAGATTAAACAGGTTAGACCACATTATGAACATGAGTATTTGACCTTATGATCTGAGAAAAGATAACATAGTAGCTTACCACCACCCAGTGTGGAATGAATGAATAATGCAGAATGTGAAGCGTCTTTGGGTGTCATATAAAGCGCTGTATAAATCCAATGTATTATTTTTATTAACATTGTAACACTTTCGTTTTGTGAAATGGTGATAAATAGAACTCAAATTAGGCCGACTTCCTTTTATTTTAAACGTTATTTATCTCTAGGCTCCGTGCACGGATTGTCAGAGGCTTGTTTATATTCAAAAGAGCTAACTTCTGTACTTACCACAGAACAGTGAAATGTGAATGTCTCAGAAAACATGTTAAACATTTTACAAATCAGGAGAATATTTCACTAAAGGCTCAAAGTGTGTTTCTAAAGAAACATGTTTGTGTCTAAATGCAAACAGGAAATGGTCAAGTAAAGAAGTTAGCATACTTTAAAGGTGCACTGCGTAAGTGTTAAAGGTTTTGAACAAGGGCGCCATCTTTGGCGTTTTGTGGCACTGCACCCACCCTACTATCAGCAGCTGAAGACGTGTTTTTAGGCTTAAAAGATTCTTTTGACACATCGTTATTTTCTGCTAAATATTTTCTTGGCTAAGAAGACAAAGTTATTTGTATGAAAAGTAGATGCTGACTATTTTATTGTTCTTTTTGACTGACTAATCAGTTTTCTCTCCTCCAAAAGTTACACAAGGAAAGATTATTGAGAGTTTCAGGAAAAGCTTTGTTTTAGTGTGAGAGAAAACTGTAAACAAGCTTTTTACAGGCCTCATTTCTCATAAACTAAACGCTCAATGACAAATTATTACTCTAATAAAACATAACCTTACCAAGACAAACAGCTAAGCGCTAAGCTAAGCTTTACTAAATGTGCGATGTACTTTGACAGGCCTGAGAGTCTTACCTTCTAATGAAAATAATCGCCAGATGAACGTCTTATTGATCTCCTGCACAGTTCTTCTTTCTCAAAAACATGTCCGAGTGCTCCTCGGCTCTGTCAGTCGGCTCATGCCGGTTGTTTTAATCGGACCTAGGCTAATTCTTCTGTGTTGTGGGGTTCGGAAGCTAGATGGCAGTATTTACCACTGATTATTTATTTAATTTTTTATTAAACAGTTTACAACATTCGTCTGTTGTATAAAACCAAGAGCTTTTGCGAAACAAATAGAAATAATGACAATAAACCAGTGAAGGAGGACTAGCGCGGGAAAATGCGACCAGCGCCACTCACATTTATGAGCCTGTCTACGCTTATACAGGCAACCTCGATAAGTTTACAAAACAGAATGGCGCATATCCAGGCAAGTGCCAATGGACGGTAATTTGATATATTGTAATATTGAGCATTTTAACTTACGCAGTGCACCTTTAAATTCAAACAAGACAATTTTTTACATCTTTTGCACTGAGAGCGGAAAGTGACGTCGATTTTCGATCGATGTCACTTTCCGCTCTACTGTGCATACTCCATGCAGAAAGATCCGCTCTCCATCTGCTTAGCTGGGAAAACTTCTTTGAAAAAAACAACAAAACAGGACGAGAGCAGCTGTTTGGATCAGGTCCTGAAGCTTGAGACAGAATGTAACGTTTAAGGGTCAAATGTTGATTTGGCAGCATAACTTTTGTTTTCTCACAGATAAACTCTTGTTGTTACTGACAACAGCCCTGGCTTGAGTTGTTGCTCCAGCTTGGCCAATCAGCGGCAGCTCTTTTGGGTGTTGATAAACAAATAAACCCTATCGCCTCTGTGAACAGAAATCAGTTGGTGTTGTCATTCTCCAGTCGGAGTCAGTTGCCGAAATTGAGTCAGTCATGCATGACTATATTTTTATGACTTAATCTGCCAGAAACGGCTAAAATGTCTCTGTCAGTTGTAACTTTAGATCACAAATCACATGAGATAAAAAAAGGTTCTCTAAGAAAGATTAGTAACATAAAGTCACATCAAATCTGGTACTTTCTACACTAAAAAACATTCAATTCAACACTATTGTGAGTTGACCTCGAAGTGTCTCTGCTCTGAGTTGTTTGAAGTTTATTCACAGTTAAACATTATGTTTTTACAAACGTTAAGCTCATATTTAATTCAAATAAGCACATTTAAAAAGTAAATGATAATATAGCATCATCTATTCTATGTTGTTTGTCCTCATAGGTGTTGCCGTAGACACTCGCTTCTTACCGTGATGGAGTAGAGACGAGGATCCTTCCAAACCAGACTACCAAAGCGCCTCCGGGTCCTGACTCGCTTAGTCCGTTTAAATCCATATGTCCAGAAAAAAGAAGAAGAAAGCACAGACAGGCTACTCTTCCATCGTGAGCTCTGCTGCGCCCGGCCCCGCTGGTACAGCGAGTAGTCCGCTGCATTTGCGCCAAATCGTCCCGAAATACATCCTCCCCGCGAGCGCCAGGTCCGTGTTCTGCCGCACACAAACCCAGGCTCCTGCCGCCTCACCTCGGGCTCCGCACAGGGTTAAAATCCACTGAAGTCCGCTGGGCTGGAGTCTGGGTTTGGACTCGTGTCTCGTCCTGCTTCATTTTCGCTTTTCCACACTGACACAGACCAATTCTATGGCAGTTATTATAAGGCCGTTATGATAATGAACGAAAAACGCGCTGCTACTTTACTATACAGCCTAACTTTTATCCACAAACGCTTCTTCAGATTGGCCCCGCCCCCACGTCAGATCTGTCCAATGAGAGCGCTGGTTCTCACATATGTGCGTCTGTTTACGTTGTAAAGTCCACTTGACAGCAGCGCAGTGAGAATACGAATTGAACCAACTGAAAAAAATTAAGTCCGGATCGGATTCGGATCAAACAAGCGGACTTTTGCACTTTTCAGGTCTGAATACACCCTTACACACAACACATGATTTTCTTAATAAATCAAATTTAAATTGTACCTGAATTTTACTTTACTCTTTCTGACGTCGATCTGAGTGATTCACAAACAAACCTGCAATAATTACATGTCTGTAAAGTGTCAATAAAGTGTTTCATCAGTGCAAATGCAGCGGTTTGTTAAAGTTTGGTAAAGAACATTATTTCATGTTTCCATCTGGTTTTCACCTGAGTTTTCTTTGTCCAATCATCGAGATTAAAGAAGTGAGCTGAGGAAGTGTCCGCCCCAGAGTCCACTGTGAAAGCAGGATCATTAATGGCTCACTTTGGACCCAACAACCAGGGCAGAACGAGATGCTTGGTGCAGTGGAAACAACACATGACCGTATCGTATCGCCCCAAATTGAATCTATGGAAACAGGTCTTCTCTGCTTGACACAAACTTATGCACCACCAGCTCCTTCAGCGACCGCGGTCATTTTCTCTGCTTCACACAAACTATGCACCACCAGCTCCTCAGAGATCACACTTTTCCTCTGCTTCACACAAACTTATGCACCACCAGCTCCTTCAGAGATCACACTTTTCCTCTGCTTCACACAAACTTATGCACCACCAGCTCCTTCAGAGATCGCGTGTCCACTTTTCCTCTCTCTGCGTCTCTCACGGACATCAGCTCCTCTTGAAGTTGGGCCACAGGTCGTCCCAGAGCGTAACCCACGTCCACCAGCAGCTGCAGCAGAGGAGCGCGGTACTCCTTCAGCCCGTACCTGCATAGGACAAATATACAGAAGACTTTTGCATGCATTCATTCGATCCTTTTATGAAAATAATTGAGTCCAAAAACATCTTTACATACTTAACACACACACATTAATTAAAATTCTCATGACTGTAATCAAGTGAATTAAGCGATGACTGGAGCCTATCCCTGTGACTCTGGGCCTTAGGCGGGGGAAAACCCTGGACAGTGGCCAACTTGTCGCAGGGTTAGACAGACAAACATTCACTCTCTCATTCACTCACAGTGATGCCGAATTAAACTAAACATGCATGTTTTTGGAGGTGGGAGGAAACCGAAGAAAACCCACGATGACACAGGAGAACATGCAAACTCCACCCAGAGATCAGTAGATGTTGTTGGTCCGAACCCACAACCTCCTTATTGGGAAGCCAGAGCTCTAACCACTCAAGCGGATTAAATATGTTTAAATTGAACTATATTTTGACAACTTTTTAATTCATTCTCCTGGGAATTCTACAATTAATCTGTTTGAGGTGATAATAACAGATGCACACTTTTGTTTTAATGTTGTCCATGCAAACTGATGTTTGATGTTCTTTTCAAAAGTAAAAAACATCAACCATTATCCCAGACTTGATGGGACAGAGATATGTTGCATTAGCTAAAGGCTGTTTTATGGTTCTACATTAAGTTACGTCCGACTCGTCGCAGAGGCTGCCATTGGAGCTTCTGTTTAATGTTTGTACTCAAGAGCTTCTGGTAGACAATCAGAGAGCTTGCAGCAGCACTAGCACCGTGTTAGTGCTGTTCTCGTGCTACTACGCTCAAAGTCACTGGCGCCAAAGTGCACAGCTGATCTCTGATCTGGTGGTGATTGGTGTTTAGTGTATGTGCATACAACGGTGTATAGATTAGAGCTGTTCAAAAAGTGCACGGTAACCAAGTGCTCTGGTTTCCCAATAAGGAGGTCGTGGGTTCGACTCCCGGGTCGAACCATATCAACATCCACGATCTCTCTGGGTGGAGTTTGCATGTTCTCCCCGTGTCAGCGTGGGTTTTCTCCGGTTTCCTCCCACCTCCAAAAACATGCATGTTTAGGTTAATTGGGCATCACTGTAAATTTCCCTTAGTGAGTGAATGAGAGAGTGAATGTTTGTCTGTCTAACCCTGCGGTAAGTTGGTCACTGTCCAGGGTGTTCCCCGCCTAAGGCCCAAAGTCACTGGGATAGGCTCCAGTCACCCGCGACCCCTAACGGGATTAAGCGGTAGAAAATGAATGAAAAATGAATGTTCAAAGACCGCTTATCCTATAGTAATAAGAGCACTACACACCCCACACACCTACACCCTGCCCCAGGTGAGGCCACGCCCCTGGAGCCTCCTAAATCCAAACATGTCCTGTCTCCTGGTGTCACCATAGGTTTGTATGGGGAAACTGTGGTGTTACTCTTCACAGGCCTGTTTCATTAAGAAATACACATAATTTACCAATAAATCTAAAAATGACTCATTTCAGCTCTTCTGAAAAGGAACAAACACTAAAGTTGGTAAAATCACACTTTTCTAGGGATTTTCAAAGTTTCTAATGGAAGTCAAAGGGACAAAATGGCTCCAACAGAACAAGAGACAAAACTACAAACTGCTTCTGCACAAAAACTACAAAATCCAATACATGTCCAAGGCTGGAAGAAAAGCTCCAAACAAATCCACTTTAGATTCACATTTTCAAGTCTGTACAAATAATAAAACACTGAGGAGTTCTTTTCAAATTTTACATTTTTAGTCAGAACAGAAATGAATTAAAATGTGAAAAATAAATATTTAACTTTAATTTTAGAGCCGTCAAAAAAGTGGAGTAAAAGGGCGCTAACAGGAGATTAGGAACGTTTTATTTATTTCTAACAAAAGAGTTAACATAAAAAAATACAAGTCTCCTTTAAAATCATCTGAATCTTATTTTTAAATGTTTTTGTCCCTCTCCACAGTCTTACCTCCTGACGGCCGGCAGGCTCTGTGCGCGGCTGTGTACGCTTTCTCCGGCTCCTCCAGGTCTCTATGGCACACCGCTAACGCCGCTAACGTGTGCACGGACAACGTAGCGCTCTGCCACGGCGCTAGCTTCTCCTCGATCTCCAACACGAGCTGCAGGAGCTGTAAAGCCTGTCCAAACTGTCCGGCTCTCAGCAAACTGTGAGCCTTCTTCGCTTCCTGATGCGTGAAGAAGTTGGCGAAGTGCGGAGAGCAGCGCACGCATCTTTTAGCGTAGAGTTTGGCGATGTAGTCCTGTAGCGCTATCCGTCGCTCCAGCAGGCACTCGGGTTAAAGTTCCCAGTTAAAAGCTTTCGAGGCAGCGTGATTTCCTCCAGTTCTTCGTCGAACTCTTGCAGCAGACTTTGGTGGAGTTTGTCGAAGTCGCTGTAGCGCCGTTCGATGGAAACGCGGTGAGAGTCAAAGCTGCCGGAGCGCATGATCACAACCTCAAAAACCTGAAACAGACAAAGAAAGAACTGCTGAAACTCTCTTCAAAACACACAGATACACATAGAAGCTTCTTTCTGTCCTCTGCAATGTCCTGTCCATTATTTTCTTCTGCTTTCATTTAAACAAATATTTAACTTCATCTGCGTCTTACTGCCTTTTTATGGCGAGTTACTGATTCAAATGCTGCTGCTCCAATGACTAAGGTTGGACCATTGATAACAACTATTATTGCCCCTCTCCTTCACTGACTGCGAGGTGAGTTCGGTTCGGGACACTTGTGGGGTGTTTCTTGCGAATTGTACACCAGCTCCAGTCCACTGTGGTCTGTTTTCGCTTCAGAGCACTGCGACCTCCGGGAAGAGTCTCTACGGATTCTTTCCGCACAATCGCGCGACTTTTGGACGTCCACTCGCTCTGAGGTCTGTTTAAAGGACACATATTATGCCAAATCTACTTTTTTGAGTTTTTCAGCTTATTCTAAAATTTCTTCTTCATCAGTAACACTGCTGAAGTTTTGTCTGTGAGAAATCTTTTGTTCCCCCAGACAACACAGTCTCACTAGAATAGAATAGAATAGAATTAGTTGTCTGCCCCAACATATGGCAGAAATTCGTCTTTGACAAGGCTCAACACATTCATCCATAGCTCATTCATAAAAAAGCACAAATAAAAAACATCACAATGCATAGACAACAGTTCTGTTTCCTGGGCTCATCTATGACTGTTCAATGAAGCAATGGCATTTGGAACAAATGATTTTTTATACAAGTTCCTGCGGGCCAATGGGACCTTATAACGTCTGCCTGACGGTAACAGTTGAAATGTGTCATGGAGTGGATGAGAGGAGTCCTCAGTGATCTGAGTTGCCTTTCTCAGCATTGAGCGACTGTAAAGTTCAGACAGGGACGTTTGAACTGTACCAGTTATTTTACTGGCTTGATTTATAATCCGAGAAAGTTTGGATTTATGTTTTACTGTCAGAAGCTGAAACCAAGAAGTCAAATTAAAACTGAGTATTGACTCTATCAGTGATTTGTAAACCATTGTTAAAATGTTCTTGTTTACATGGAATGACCTCAGTTTGGCGTACTTTTACCACGACACAAAAACAGCGTATTCTGACCACGAGTTCACAGCTGTTTTTAGTACTTATGTTACGCCGTGCATTTAGCACGATATGAAAAGAGTAAAAATGACACGAGATTTCATAACGTTAAAAACAACACAAGTTTTGGTTGCAGCCACATGGAGACTTTTCTTCAGGTGAAACGGGTAAGTTTAGGCTTCTAGTAACTAAAATGTGATTAGGTCTGGTGCTTGGGGCAGGTTAAGATTAGAATCAGGATTTCATTAATATTCATAAATAAGAACACGTCTTAACAAACACCATTGAAATGAACTGAGACTGTGACGTGTACTATAATTACACAAAACAGCTGTGAACTCGTGCTAATCATACCTCATTTACATGTCGTGTAATGTCATGGTAAATGTACGCTTTCTTGTGAGATTGGGCTCCCCCAAAACACTGTTCTGAATGTCCCTGATCTGTGATGTCATAGATAGATCTGTGAGATCTTCTGCTTTGTTTTTAAAGGGGCACTGTGTAAGATTGAGAGGAATTTTAATGATCACATATAGTCCACAAACATTTAAATCATATTTATTCTTTACAACATGAATACTTAAGAGAGCACTGTTAACCAATCCACATCAACTGTGTTACATTTATACGTATTTGAAATGTTTTATTACGGGCCGGAATGTGGATTATTGACGCTAGATGTCAGCATGCTAAATAGGCAAAATGCATGTGAAAGGCTCCCTCTGGTGTTCAAAATGGAAATCACTTTGTTTGTTTTTCTTACATAGTGCCCCTTTAACTCATCCAGACGCAATTTGAGCATTTTTTTTTTTTTGCAGCATCAGCGTATCAGGAAAGATCAGTTTGCTTGAGTTCCAGGTGTAATTTCCTTTGCAGTTTGTAGATAGAGCTCAAACTTAATTTTTGATGGGGGAAACACACGTCTCACTTGTGATTTACAGCACTGTTTTTATTGGTCTGATGCATGAAATTCCAAAGTGGAGGTGCTCAGGAGCATATTTTGATAGACAAGAACACAAAAAATGCATAATATTTGTCCTTTAACCCCTGTCGTAGTTCGAGAGACGTGCAAGTGGTGGAAAGAATCTGTCGAGAGTCTAATTTTGTCGGAGGTTGCAACAGTCTGATGCAACTTTCAAGTCACAATGCGAGCATTCTTGTGGGAATCCATGTGAATCCGCAGGGTTTTGTGCAAATACACGCCGCAGTGGACTAAAGCTGGTGTTCAAGGCACTTATCTTGGACAAACGCGCCTCACTGTCAGTGTACAGGAGGCGTTAAGGACCTGGACACCTCCCTCCTCCTGGATTAGCCTGTCCTCGTCCTGCCAGATGTGTCATTTCCTTCTACAAATGGCCTCTGGTTCTACAGACTATGCAAATGATCTCGTGTGAGTCCTCCTCCAGGTTTGATTATATGCAGTTGTATAATCTGCTTTGACATGCTTCACCAGTGACTGTTTCATTGTTTGATTTTCTAACTCTGGTGTTTGCTAAATCAACAAGACCTCAGAGACGACTGTTGTTGTGGTTTTGGGCTCAACAAAAATAAACGGAATTGAATTTTGGAATTGTTTAAAGTCCTATTCGCACGGCCTTATATTTACCTGGGACCTCATATAAAATGTAATCATTCCGGACGTCGTCTGAGTTTCTGCTCCCGTGTGAATCGTCCAAGTCTGTAAAAATGTCTGTAAAGTTTCCGCAGAATTTTACCTCCTGTAATTCTCCAAACTGAGACGTCCTCATGTGATTCTAAAGCCGTGTGTGTGTTTGTGTTTTCAATCCGTGAACGGTTTATAAATAAATTAATTTTTACCTTCAAATTTGAACAAAATTATTATTGCTATTCTTTACGGAACATTTTCAAATGAAATTGTCGTTTTTTCCTACGTTTAAATAGCTAAAGATTAATCAAACTACGATTGAAAGTCCGTGAACCGGAAGTACAACAACCTCGTTGTCGTAGCAACGAAAGGTCGAGAAGATGGATGTTTGGGGAAAAGTTTGGACAGAACAAGGACAGAACGCTGCAAAGATTGGATGTTTGGATTTAATCACCGTAAATGGATTAAAAGAAAGAGTCTTTTCGTAATAAATCTGATGTTGTGGATGTGATTCTGATAAACGACTCAACAACCAGATGAGGAGACACATTTACACTGCCGCAGCTCAGGTCAGTTTAGCTGATTCACGTTAAAGGTTGTATGGAGGATTTTTCAAATCCAACAGCTGTTTGCTGTTTTTCAAATGATGCACATGTGTTTCTCCTCCCAGGACCACGCCCTTCACTGTAACTGGGCCAATGAGTTACTTAGGAGCACTGAGGGTTTGCTTGACAAGTTCAAAGGCCAATAGATAACGAGGTACCTCGTTATCTATTGGTCAACGTTTTATTGGAATTATCATGTCCACAGTTTATATATTTTTATAGTTGTTTTTTTGTTTAGCATAAGTACACGGTTGTTACAAATCTATGCAACTGTTTTTGACCAAGACTGACAACAAACTATTTTTTGAAAATCCTCCATACAACCTTTAAATCAAACCGAAAACACAAGAAACGCTCATTTCATGAATGAAGTAAATAGTTGTTGTCGTAAATCATCTGTCGCCGTTTCTGTAAAGTCTGTAAAACAAGAAAATGACAGACATCGAATAAGTCTGTGCGAATGCCTGTAAAAAACTCAGAGGTCGGGTGGTACTGTGATTTAAAGTTTCCAGAGGTAAATATAAGGCCGGTGTAGGTACAATATTTGCTCGGGCTGCAAAATCTACTCAGGCAAGGGTTGATGACGTCACTGAGATAGTTAAACAGTTTTTTCGGCTAATAAGGTTAAGGTTAAGGTTAAGGTACACTTTATTGTCCCGTAGGGAAATTTGTCCTCTGCATTTGACCCTGGATCCTTCAATGCCTCTGGAGCTTCTCCTCAGGAGCAGTGATCGCCGCAGTGCAGCGCTCGGGGACCCATCTCCAGATGTTTTTGCTAGGCTTGGTCAGGACTACCGTAGCTGGAGGATATTACCCTAACATGCATGTTATTGGTTGGTGGGGAAACCGGAGTGCCCGGAGGAAACCCACCCAGACACGGGAGGAACATGCAAACTCCACACAGAAAGGCCCGGCCCGTGCGGGAATTGAACCCGCGACCTTCTTGCTGTGAGGCAAGAGCGCTAACCGCTCAGCCACCAATAAATTTATTGACATTAAAATACTATTTTAACGTATGTTTTTAAATTAGTGTGCTATTTTAATTTATTTAATTTTTATTTTTTCAAAAATCTACATTTTAAAATTAATTATTATAGCATTAAATGAGTGTACTGTTCAGAGACAGTTGAGCAGAACTTCAAGTTGAAAATGCTGTTATCATTACCTACAATTTATTGATAAATAATTGTCCTAACCCTTGAAAACTTGCCTAATTTATCTGTATTACATACGAACAAAATGTATTTTTGTCTAGAATTTAATTTATCGGCATTAGTAACAACTAAAATGTATTTTTAAAAGCCGTTTCATGTTTTTGGCGCTGCTGCAGTTCATAAAGAGTCCACTAGATGTCACTGTGTACAAGTATTTGGCTTTGCTGATTGACGAGAAATGCCGATTTCAGTGATTAAAGATCAAAATTATCTAAGATTTATTGAATGGATGTCGTAATTTTGTTTAAAAGTATGCTATTACAATGATAAAAATACAATAACCACTACTCTATGTACAGCCAATCAGAGCGCAGCATGACTCTACAGCCAATCAGAGCGCACGCATGACGTCTCGCTTGTGCTAACGTGGTGCTACCAAGCTAGCGAAATATAATATTTTTTAAGTTCGATTTTTATATAACAAAGCTAAATTATGCTAACACTGATCATAAACAGCAAGTAAAATATCAATTTTCTTGAGAATAAGCTCAAGTATAGTTCGTTGTCGTCATGAAAGTGCGACCCGAGTAGATTTTGCAGCCCGAGCAAATATTGTACCTACAGCGTGCGATTAGTACTTAAGATTTGTTAGAACTAAATTAAAGTGCAAGACACGAATCGAGAGCTCCATCTACTGGCCACTGTCAAAAGAAACCCAAACCCTCACACAGACTGACCACGTGTTTGCTGAACGCCGTCTCTTTGACTCGGTGCGACGGCAGTTCAAACAGCAGACTGTGGGGGCGCTCTCGGCTCTTCTCTTCTCTCAAGTTCTGCTGCAGCTCTTTGGTGGTGAGACTGGAGCTGCGCGGAATCAGGTCTGCACCGAAAAAACACAAACCTAAGCTGTTATTACCGACTTTAAAAGGAAATGGTGGTAAAAAGTCAACTACACATTTCACAATAATTATTAAATTTAAATCATACTTTGGAACATTCTGAATGAGTCTAAATACATTTCATGCTGTAATGTGAAAAAATACAGATACAGTAATGTCTTTTCTATAGAAACAAACATGAGTGGGTCCTCCTCCAGGCCAAATAACAGTCCATTTTGTGGCCATGCAAGCCTGCTCAAAGTAAATATGCCCTTTTTTATTATTTATAAAGAGCAACAAAGAAATCTAAATGGCAAAAACATGCTTTTATTCAAGTTTACATAGTGCACCCTCAGGCTTCCCTTTAAAAAAATCACACTCAAGAACAAAAACCTTCATAAAACATCATAGTTTCATATTTTTTCAAAGATCTATCCCTACTCTAATCAAACATATGTGTTTTATTTACCCTATTTTGTCCCGCCCACTTGGCTTGGAAATGCACTTCCTGTTTAGCTCTGTTAAGGTAGCTAACGTGTTTGTTTGTCTGTCTTGTGGGGCAATTTTAATTAAATATAATGACAGTTAAAATAAACCTATCAACTGAAATCTACAGGCAAAATGCAGCTAAACAGGAAGTGCACGTCCTAGAAAAGTAGGCGGGGCAAAATAGCGTCAATAAAAATCTATTTAAAAATTTAACCCTTTAAATGCCAGCGTCAAAACCTGGATTTCACATTGAGTGAAAAAATAACCTCTAAAACTGCAATATTAAAAAAAAAATGAAGGCAGAGTTTAACGGGCGACATTTTAGATGTGTCCTATGAAAATGTCAAAGATCTGTCATTTTTAGTTTTTTTTGTAGCATGACATTATGTTTTAACTGACACCTTGCCCAGTGACTGTCATTTTAAAATCATCCATTTTTATGTTTCAGTGTTATTACTACAAAAATATTATTTGTTTTAATGATAAGACTTAATTCATGAGAAAAGTTGTTACATCTAATATTTGTATTGTACAAAATATTTATGTATTTATAAGGTTTTTGTAAGTGGACATTTATGTCCTTAGGGGTCTTAAAGGGACTGTACCTGATTTTGCATCCTAAAAATGTAAACAAACAGAAATAATTAATTTTAACCTTTTTCCTTCAGGCTACATGATTTCCTCACGTAGCTAATGCATTCTGAGCTTCAGAATTGTTCATCCTGATGGGTTTTAATGTTTTTTCACAGCTTTTAGCAGCGAGGTGAGTCACTATGCTAACAACACTTAGCCACAATGCTAAAAACAAAAACAGAAAAAGCTGCACACAAACGGGATTTTATTAGACATAGACAGGACTTTGGGGACTAATTTCCACCTGATTAGATACATTAATAAGGCATCAGTGCTAGGGGGACATTGCTTTTAAGTTATCTTGTTGCAAAAAAATCGAGTACAGCCCCTTTAAAGTGAGGCTAAACACACCTTCAGAGACTAACTCCGCCCACAACTGAACCTCAAACAGACTCGCAAAAGTGGGAGATGCCCGGAGGCCTTTTAAGAGACGCCCAGTGGGTGTGAACAGACTTTGATTGACAGCACCAAATATGAACAGTGAGCTTGGCAAATGATGTGACGGAGCAGTCCGGGTCCTGACCACTACAAAACACTTGTATTAAACCTTTGCTTTAGTCTACATAGGCACATGAGCTCATTATGTGGGTATTTTCTAAAAATGAATATGAAAAACACTTCACTGACACGGGATTCGAACCAGCGCATCGCTGTACGAGCAGCTGCACAACGCACCACTCGCTCAACAAGCTGAGCCAAATGACGGCTGATATCATTACACAGCGCGTCAAGTCACTGTGACGTCAGAGGGAACTGAAATGCAGTGACAGCGTTTGCCTGCGTGGCAGTACAGCCGCGGTTTTTACACACATAACTGCAAAATGAGCGAGTTTGCACAAAAATGTCCAAAAAAGGCCTGGAAACAGTAGATAATTCATTTTTGACCCCATACACACAGTCTGACAGTGAAAAAAAGTTGATTCTGAGTTTAGTTTCTCTTTAAGTGTGACACTTATTTTTTTTTCCGGTAATCCAAAGATTTAGGCTTTGTCACCAAATCAGAATCAGAATCAGAATCAGAAAGAATTTATTGCCATTGTCAGTGAACAAACAGAATTCACAGACTAGGAACTTGCTGCGGTGCTAATGTGCAACATATAACACAGAAAACACAAATAAGATAAAGAATCTAAAGAGTAAAAAATATCAAATATAGTACAAATATTTAAGATATATAAAATCAAGTATAAGGGCATGCAAAAATAGGCCAATAAAATTTAGGCAATAAAAATATACACAGTAATCAGAACAATCAAAACAACAGTGCAATCTGTCAGTGCAAGAGGTAAGATAATACTAACATAATGAATAATGAACGAATGAATAAAGTGGCAGGTGATGATGTGACTGTTAAAGTGACAATGCAGGAGATCAACATAGTCGCAGGTTATAGAGTGTTCATGAGTCCAACAGCAGAGGGAAAGAAACTGTTCTTGTGACGTGAGGTTCTGGTCCGGATGGACCAGAACTGTCAGAACAGAAATGTCAGAGCTCTATCATTAACAAACATGAAATGGTCAGCCAACAAAGTTTGAAAAACAGGACGAAATAAACAAAAATGTCCATAGGGAAGCCAGAAGGTTAAATAAACATTTTGCTTGTTTTCACCAGTTTGTCTGTTTAGATGAGGATTATACTTGTCTTTGTCCAGTAAATTTGACAAATAATAAACGTCTAAAGCTCAGACCTGGGTGATACAGTCTTCTGCGCTTGTTCCTTCTGTGGCCATTTCATTGGAACCTGAAACAGAGAAGTTACGTCACAAGAGTTTAGTCACGTCAGAGGGAAAGTTCAGAATGAGCTCAGAATTATCAGAAAGAAGAGAGTTTACCAGAGCTGGTAGTTTCCATCTTTTGTAAGTGGAAAGGTAAAGTTTGTGGTGCAATAGTTTCTCTCACTCATCAAGGTTTAGGGGCAGGGGCGTAGCAGCAAATTCTGGGCCCCAGGTACAAACTTTGTTAACGGGCCCCTAATACATAATCTTGTTTTTGAATAATTTAGTCCACTCATGTTCTTTTTGAATAATTTGGGTTTTATTTCTATTCAGAATATGCATATATATGTATTTAGTTTCTACATTCCAAACGTAATTTGTCAAATGTCAAATGCTACTAGAGTTGTTGCAGACTTCAACCGATCAAATTGAAGATATTTACTGTATGTTTTTCTGTCGTTCGCTCACACAAAGACGAGATTAAATGAAATGGGTTTTGAACATACTCTAACATTTTAGCTAACTTGTTTAAATGTATAAACTTGTTTAAATTATGCCCAAAATACACGTAAAAAAATCAAAACACGTCTTTACCAGATTAGAAGTGTGTTTCTTCTGCTTCTGCAATGTTTTTGGGTCTTGCTGTCTCGTTGAACCAAACAAACCTTGTGGCGGTTTCGACTGGGAGACTTCCAGAAACAATCTACGTTCCAACCTTCATCTATGTTCAAGAGCTTTGGGTAATAACCGAAAGAACAAGATGATAGATATGGGTCAGGGGTGGCGAACTCGAGGTTGTCACACTTGGGGTTGGTTGTCACAATGTTAATTCAATTTTTATTCAATAATTCTTTACATTTTCTGAATCAGGGGACGTTAAATTACAAATAGGCAACTGGAAATTAAATATAGTTGATGCTATACATTCATTTCTGCGTTGAACTGGAAAATGGTGGCCATACCAGCATGTCAAAGCCTGATCCCGTCAGATCTCAGAAGCTAAGCAGGGTTGGGCCTGGGCAGTACTCGGATGGGAGACCGTGGAAGAACCTCAGGAGCCACAGAGGGGCGAACAGAGGAGAAAATAGTTGCTGTGTCCTTAGGCAAGACACTTCACCCACATTGCCTAGTATGTATCTGGTGTGTGTGTGTGAATGGTTGGTGGTGGTCAGAGGGGCCGACGGCGCAAAATGGCAGCCTTGCTTCAGTCAGTCTGCCCCAGGGCAGCTGTGGCTACAATAGTAGCTTACCACTACCCAGTGTGGAATGAATGAATAATGCAGAATGTGAAGTGTCTTTGGGTGTCATGAAAAGCGCTGTATAAATCCAATGCATTATTATTTAAAATACAGTATTTTAAAGAAAATCTGGCTTATGTTAAAGTGTGACAACCAACCCCGCCCTGGCTTTGTATCCCGTCCCAGATATTCCCAACCATCCAGTGTTGGGGAAAAAAGTATTGAAAAAGTAATTACTCATTACTTATTACTTTTTAGAAATGTAATTATACACTACTAGTTACATTACTTTACATTGCACTACTTTACATTACCCAACACTGCAACCAACCCAGAGAAAAGTGTGACAACCGAACCCAACTGGACTTTTGTACTCACCACCTCGGCTTTCTTTTACATTTTTAAACTCAACTCAAAGTGGCGGATCCCCTAGATGTTAAGTGTCTTTGTATTAGGCTCGGGAAGCATGTGTGGTTACTAGTGATGGGAATCTTGGATCTTTGTCCGATACGATGTGCATCCCGATACACTTGCAGCGATACGATTTTTTTAAGATACATGTCTTACAGCTAACGATCGATTCGGTTCGATATGCCCCCTGATCACGATGCATCTCGATTCATTCAAACTTTTTTTTTGTTTTTTTTGTTTTTTTATTCAAATACTTAAAAATGTTTAGTCTGTTTAATCATTCATGGGCCTCTATTACCCCAGATCAGTGCTTAATTTGTAACTCAAACGTTGCAGGAACAAAATGTGGGTTTTGGACCGGGGTCCAGACAAGGTCGAACCTTTACCGGAGCGCACACAATAAGTGAACATAGAGGCTTAGAAATGCTAAAATACAACCCAACTGTCCATCCTACTCGGTGTTAAACGATATAAAAGTAATTATGTCTGTGTTACACGTTTTTTTACACGTCACACAGAGATTTTCATTCATTCTGACAGAAATCAGCGCACCTGCCGCTAAATCTGATCTACAGCAACAAGTTGCCCTCCCACACACGCTCGTCCTGCAGCTCAGCACTGCCTCCGCATCTGACTCTCCAAAGTCACCACAACAACGCAGGACAAACAGCTTTTACAAAGCAGACACGGGTCACAAACAGCCTTTACACAGCAGACACGGGTCTCATACATCAAACGTGACGCTAAAATACACGTTAAAGTAACACAGTAAAGTTAGTTGCACTTACGAGAAACTGTGACCGCTGTATCCGCGCTGGTTCTGACCTCTTTACCGTCCCGTACACTCCAAACACATGTGACACTCCCGCTGCCTTTAATCCATCAAAACGAGTCGCAAATAACAACAAATATTCACAAAATCCACTTAGACGCATATTTCTGTTTTAGAAGGAGATACAAGAGCGGGCTCGCCTGGAACCAATGAAAAGTCTTAAACCCGCCTGCGCTGCTTCTGATTGGTCAATCTTCCTGTCAGTTCCGCTTTTAACCAATTACAGTCTGACTCCGTTTCCCCCACAAATAAGCCTGTTCACTGTTCACTGTGAATGAGATGAGAGACGGGAGAGGAGCAGAGCCGCGTCTCGTAGAAGAAAGACAAAAAGAAAGCGTTACGGAGCAGACAAACTGATGCCGGAATGCCCCACGAGAGTTCCCGGATCTTATTCCGGCTTGTTCCGGGCTCAAATTAAGCCCTGCCCCAGATACATTAAAGCCATGTAAAAGTATCTTTCAGTCACTTGAAAATTCAATTACTAACTTTTTAGTGATTATAAATAATAATAATATATAATATTATTTTTGGTTCGGTTTGCATCATATTTTTAACAGTGCTGTGTGCAATCGGACTTTAAAAGCATAATAAGACGTAGCCTAAGACCCAGCGCTCTCATTGGACAGATCTGCTGTGGAGGCGGGGCAAATCAAAGGCCAGTGTTATGATAAATATGTGGGGGAAAGAAAGCTAAATAATAAGTTCATTCTGGACCGTTTTCTTTCGGTCTACTATCATAACCTGCGGAATACAGCTTATGAAAAAGCCTATGTAGTTTGTCAGTGCGGCAGGGAGAGTGAATGTGGAGCTGAGACGCAGCTACGGCCCAAACTCAGACTGAGTGCAGCGATATAGGTGCCGCATCCAGCTCGTGCAATTGGCGAAGAAGCGCGCGGAGGATGAGGAGAGAAGAAACGGCGAGAACCAGCGCGTGGAGAAACACAGCAAGCACCGAGAATCAGCGCGCGAAGACGAGACAGCGAGGACGAGAACAGCGTGCGGGGAAAACGCACATCGCCAGAAACAAACACGGGCAGGAGCGAGGGCCAGCGCGTTAGAAAGAGCACATCGCCTTGATTTGGACATAAACACGGGAAGGACAGCTTTTACCGGGCAAAGACGCTTGGATTTCCTGCACGTTCACGGTGGAATAGTACGTGTTGTGGAGTTTCAAACTTTTTATCTTCTGACCACACGGATTTCAATGCACTAAGCGAATCTTCAACACCGGAGACGCGTTTGGAAGATTTGCTTTGCCTGTCTCCTCCTCTACAATACGCAGGTAAGGCACTGGACACTGTTTTGTTGTTATGACGTAAGCTTCGTGAAAATGAAAGGTGCTTTGACTGAAAGAGACAAACGCCAGAACAGAGCTATTTGTTGTTGGCACATCTTTAGGTGAAAGTAAACTAAAACAGCCTACATAATGTCAGAAATATACAGCGTTTGCAGCAGTGTCAGCTTCAGCTTGTGAGTGAGTGAGTGAGTGTATGTGCGTGTCTGTGTCTGTGTAGGAGAACACTTTAATCAGTGAATCGTGAAAAATCTAGATTCATCGGTAAATAGTCTGATAATCCGATGCAGGCTGCTTTTGTCACACGATCTGCATCGATGTAGCTCCTTTCTACCGACGCACTCGCATCGCGCATGTTTACATCGATGTATCGGTGCAAATCGGGTAATCTTCCCATCACTAGTGGTTACTATGGAAATAATGGCAAATCCGCCATGTTTGTTGACAGTTTAGCAGAACTTCAATAGGAATACATTAGACAAACCGATTTCAAAAAGTAAACAAAACAGCCTTTGTTTTAATATTGGACCAACTGAAATTCTACAGCTGTATGATGTCACGTTACCGAGCCTAATTCCTGTAAGCAGCACCTTAACTTTGAAGCACTTTTAAGTTCCTTGGCTTGTATTCATGTAAGCAGTTTTGTTACGTTTTTTGTAGATGATTCAACAAACAAAATGTCAACATAAACTATTTTTGTGCCACCATTTTAAGATTCATGGCCCTGCCCACCCCCCACAGAAAAATGTCTAGATCCGCCCCTGCACTCTGACTCCCTCTTTATTGGAAAAAATAAAACACTTTTTTTTTAAACTTTTTGCTATTGATTTTTTTATGTCTTCTTATCACAATCTTGAACAAATGTTTACTGAAATAGTTTAGCTAGTATAGTTTGGTTAATTTAATGAACATGAACAGCAGAGGTAACCTTACAGTGAGTGTAACAACCAACCTCGTTCTCCCCAAACTACAAAAATCACAATCTCTGCATCAACACATTTAATTTCAGTGTCTGTGTAAAAACAAAGCCTTACCTCTCGCCCAGGCTCGTCTGTCTTTTAGATTAAAACTGTCAGAAGATGAAACTCTTGTTGTGTCGTGCGCAGTGGAGAAGAAGAGGAAGTGTTCAGAGGTCAAAAACTGCAGTAAAAACGGTCGGACCAAACCAGGAAGTGAAACTAACACGAGCTGCACGTTTAAACAGACAAAATAAACTCCAAAGACACAGACTGTATAAGGACAAGTGCGGTTTTCTGTGGCTTTTCTTCTTTTAAAAATACCTCTGCAGACTTTGGGTTTGCGTTGTTGGGCGGTTTATCCAGTTGGAGGCGCTGTTGGGCAAGATAAATGTTAAGAAGAAACGTAAAAGGAGAATGATTTTTTTTTTTTTCATTCATTTTTTTTTTTTTTTTTTCTACCGCTTAATCCCGTTAGGGGTCGCGGGTGACTGGAGCCTATCCCAGTGACTTTGGGCCTTAGGCGGGGAACACCCTGGACAGTGGCCAACTCGTCGCAGGGTCAGACAGACAATCATTCACTCTCTAATTCATTCTCTAAGGGAAATTTACAGTGATGCCCAATGAACCTAAACATACATGTTTTTGGAGGTGGGAGGAAACAGGAGAAAACCCACGGTGAACGGGGAGAACATGCAAACTCCACCCAGAGAGATCGTGAGATGTTGATATGGTCCGACCCGGAAGTCGAACCCACGACCTCCTTATTGGGAAGCCAGAGCTCTAACCACTTGGCTACCGTTTTTTTTTTTACTGGATGAAATTGTCGCATTTTTCTAATTTTGACTTAGTCTGGTGTGATAGTCCTTATGGAAAATATTTATCAAAGTTTTACATCAGTTAAGAAGAAGCCTCTAAAAATGTGTGAAGAAATTGATCCTGTGCATGTTTTCAAGCGTTAGCATTGACAGACAAACACAACTCTTTATAAACACTCTTTGGTGAAATGTTCTTGTAATTTGTAAAGTATTTAACAAAACCATCAACAACTCACTGTTCACTGTCCGATCCTAAAGTTTTTTTTTTTTTTTCATTTTAGATTGAGTTGGAAAAAACGCTATAGAAAAGAACTAAACAGGAAATGAACAGGCCAGCAGGAAGTTAGCATTTTTGAAAATATATAAGCTTCTGCACAAGCACATAAATAGTGTCTGCGGCAACACCTATGAGGACAAACAACATAGAATAGATGATGCTATATTTATCATTTACTTTTTAAATGTGCTTATTTGAAATTAAATATGAGCTTAACGTTTGTAAAAACATAATGTTTAACTGTTAATAAACTTCAAACAACTCAGAGCAGAGACACTTCGAGGTCAACTCACAATAGTGTTGAATTGAATGTTAGTGTAGAAAGTACCAGATTTTATGTGACTTTATGTTACTAATCTTTCTTAGAGACTTTTTTTTTATCTCATGTGATTTGTGATCTAAAGTTACAACTGACAGAGACATTTTTAGCCGTTTCTGGCAGATTAAGTCATAAAAATATAGTCAAGCTAACAGCTAGCATGACTGACTCAATTTCGGCAACTGACTCCGACTGGAGAATGACAACACCAACTGATTTCTGTTCACAGAGGCGATAGGGTTTATTTGTTTATCAACACCCAAAAGAGCTGCGCTGATTGGCCAAGCTGGAGCAACAACTTAAGCCAGGGCTGTTGTCAGTAACAAACAAGAGTTTATCTGTGAGAAAACAAAAGTTATGCTGCCAAATCAACATTTGCAAATGAAATTCAACCCTACGACCCTTAAACGTTACATTCTGTCTCAAGCTTCAGGACCTGATCCAAACAAGCTGCTCTCGTCCTGTTTTGTTGTTTTTTTCAAAGAAGTTTTCTCAGCTAAGCAGATGGAGAGCGGATCTTTCTGCATGGAGCATGCGTAGTAGAGCGGAAAGTGACAGCGATCGAAAATCGACGTCACTTTCCGCTCTCGGTGCAAAAGATGTAAAAAATGGTCTTGTTTGAATTTAAAGTATGCTAACTTCTTTACTTGACCATTTCCTGTTTGCATTTAGACACAAACATGTTTCTTTATAGGGGGAGGTACCAGTGGTTGAGCTGGCTTCCCATAAGAGGTCGTGGTTGATCCCGGGTCGGACATATCACATTCACGATCTTTCTGGGTGGAGTTTGCATGTTCTCCCGTGTCACGTGGGTTTTCTCCGGTTTCTACGCAAAAAACATGTTGTTTAGGTTAATTGGCATCAATGTAAATTACCTTAGTGAGTGAATGAGAGAGTGAATTTTGTCTGTTGACCTGCGGACGTTGGCCACTGTCCAGGGTGTTCCCCGCCTAGGCAAAGTCCTGGATAGGCTCCAGTCACGGACCCTAACGGGATTAAGCGTAGAAATGAATGAATGATGTTTTCTTTATAACAACTTTGACTTTAGTGAAATATTTCCTGATTTTAATGTTTACATGTTTTCTGAGACATTCCATTTCCTGTTCTGTGGTAAGTACAGAAGTTAGCTCTTTTGAATATAAACAAGCCTCTGACAATCCGTGCACGGAGCCTAGAGATAAAATAAAGTTTAAAATAAAGGAAGTCGGCCTAATTTGAGTTCTATTTATCACCATTTCACAAACGAAAGTGTTACAATGTTAATAAAATAATACATTGGATTTATACAGCGCTTTATATGAACCCAAAGACGCTTCACATTCTGCATTATTCATTCATTCACACTGGTGGTGGTAAGCTACTATGTTATCAATTCTCAGATCATAAGGTCAAATACTCATGTTCATAATGTGGTCTAACCTGTTTAATCTGGTCGTCTTTGTCCGAACCTGCAGTGGATCACGTGACTTTGATAAAGATCAGATCAGAACAATGTCAATAAACTCAGCAGCTCAATGTTTTGGGAGCAGCTGAAGAATGTAAACTGTGAGTCTGGTCAAAGTACAAAACTATTGTCAAATTCTTCATTTTACAACAAACACTGATAGAAGAATTATGAAATAAGACCAGGATTCAAGACAATAGATGGCATCAATAAGTTTGGCATTTCACTTCTTGAGAAGTATGGTCTCTCTTTATGTTCACTTTCATAAATAAATTTAAGTTTATAATGCATAATGGTTTTTAGTTTAAATTGCATAAAAGTCTGTTTCTTTTTTTTTCACATGAATATAAATATCAGTAGTACAGAGCATATCTCAAAGGCACAATTCCCATGAGCAATGAGACTTTTGTTCAGAAGTGGTTTCTTAAAACACTGTACGTCAGATAAAAATGATTGTTTAGAGATCAACATCTAGCACTACTAGTGTTCTCGTTGTAGTTTGAAGAATTACCTCATATCTCATTTAAGTCTTTAGAAATAAACTGGCCCAAATCACCACGTGTGTGCTGTCGGCTGTTTATTATTTTATACCAGGGGGTCTGCAATTTACAGCAAGAGCACAACTGCCCAATTTCAAAGAAATTAAAGCAGAAAGAGGAATATTGGGTTAAATAATATACAGAAAAAAAGATGAAATCGTTATAACAAAGTATGTCTATTATGTTTGATCACATCAATTTCTGGTGCATTTTAGATTATATGATGGGAAAGTTAACCTCCAAAAACTTTTTCTTCTTAAAAGCTTGGACTGATGATGAGATTGCCAAGAAGATAATATTATTCAAGTTTTGATTTCTTGAAGTAATTACATGATATTGTTTGGGGCTAACTGTGAGTTTTTGTGTTCCTGTCGTTCAGTGCCATGTAATGAGTACAGAAGCGTATATAAATGTATGAATTATTATGCTTAAATGATGTGTAAAAAAGCACACTTGTCAGACCTGACGTCGATTCAGAGACAGTTCTCAGTCTGCAACAGTATCAATTTACAACATTATTAAATATATTAGAATGCTCTTTCTTTTCTCTGACTGAGAGTCAATGGAAACAAAGAGCCACATTGGGTCTTTAAAGAGCCGATGTGCCTAGAGCCGAGGTTGCAGACCCTGTTATCAAGAATGGCCTGGCATAAAGTTCCAGACATTTTATTAATAACGCGATGAACGGCTTCTGGTGAGTCTACTAATGGTGATGAAAGAAAAGTGGCTGTCCTCCTGGTTCTTTGACTGGTAGTAAAATCACTGGTATGGAACACACTAAAACAAAGCAAATGTGCATATGACTTCAGAAAAATCAAAAAGAGGTCCAAGTTTAAAATGACATCTGCATTGAGGAGGTAGAGCATTTAAATATTTGATGTTGTTCTGGACCAGAATCTAAAGTGGAACGCTTGGACTTTTCTTTTAAGAAAAAAAACTAGTTTCATTTAACGTGGAGCAAAAACTGCTGCTGTATGTTTTATCTAGTTTTATTGAAAGTGTCTTAACGTTCTGTCTGATTGGCTGGTACGGGAGCAGTACAGAAGCCAGAAGAAATGCCTAAGAAAGACTGTAGCATCTAACTGTTGGGCTAAAACTGCCTGGCTATAAGGAGATCTATTCAGTGAGGACAGTAAATAAGGCTCAAATGATTCTCTCTGACCCTGCATCCTCTTTTCTTAGAGTTTGTCCTCCTGCCTTCTGGTCGTCGCTTCTGTTCCTCATCTGTTTAAGAAAAGAGGTCCAAGTTCTCGTTCATTCCACAAGCATAAAACTACTCAATGTTTGTAGGGGTGTACATCCCAGCACAATGTTTGTTTTTTATGTGTCCAGCTTGTGTAAATGTGGAAGTGTGAAGGGAAACAGCATGTAAATGTGATTCATTAACCATATTTCCCACGGGGATGAAATAAAGCTATTTATCTATATTTCGCCTACTCGGTGTTGAAATGTGCTGCAATAAGACGACTTTGTTCTACCAATGTTCACAGTCACTATTGATCGTTCTTGTTTCAATAATTGCCAGCTGGCAGTAGATGGCGCATCTAATAATTCTGATGTGTGAAATTTTATTTGTAGGTTCTGTGCTGGATTCGGAAGTGCGGGTTGTCAGGAAGGTAGGTATTGAAGACAAAAACGTTAAATGATCATATTTTTCCTTTTCCTGAAAACACTCACACTTTACCAGGACTTCAGATTTCACAGTGGCGTTTTGGTGGGCAGAGCTACATTCCTGCAGGTATTGTCGAGATTCTTTGCCGAGAGCCAGTGTAAGGTTCCTGCGAGCGATTGTATGTGGCTCTGTTTTATTGTCTTAGAGGTTTGCGGTGTGTTCGTGGCCGTAATTGGACCTTCATTCGCGAGCCGCTTAGTTATGTGTTGGTAGTCGTCAAAGTATGACAGCGTGCATAGACTTCAATGACAGAGGGAGTACAGGTGTTCATGTTAGGTGGTTTTTTAAAGAAGAATTGTTGTTTTCAGCGCGTTACTCTAGCATGAGGCAAAGAGGGGTTATAATGCTGGGAGGGGATTTATATCAAACATTAAAATACGAAGAGAAGGAAATAACTCTATGGGCTAAGCTCTGGAGAATTCCAGAGAACCGCTTGAGACACTGATTTTAACGTTACAGGTAAATGCAACAAGCCCGACTGTCTGCTCTTGCCTGCCGGGTAAGTTGCTTTTCATAAGTGTAAGGATGTATTTTTTCTCTGATTGGGTCCGAATAGTTTGTTTATGATTTAGAGGGTTGTTGAGCGCGAGCTAAACTACGTAGTGTTGGACTAAGCGAAGCTAAGAGGCTGTAAGACTTAGCGACAGTCTAGTGGTACTTTGCAGTTTTTCTCGTATGGTATAACTTCAGTCTAGGTTTGGTGTTTTGCTCTAGATATAACAACACAGCATGTCCGTAGTATAGTGTAAACATTAGTTTTCCTTTGAGCAGAGCAGATTCTGTTATATATATTAGTGTAGAGGTGTGCCGCGGCCGGCACTGTTTATTCCATTGTAGCACTGCTCAAGTTGTTTTTTCGGTTTGAATGGAAGAACAATTCGGTAATATTTTTCGGGTATCTGCGGTCAGTTTAAAAA
>JBBPFD010000051.1:67434-99971 GCA_038363315.1 Mugilogobius chulae
GTCAGCTGCTCATACATCCGCTGTACAACCTGACTACAAGAGAAACATCATGACACATTCAATTCCAGGGCCCACGTCAGCCAGTAAGTGCCCCTCCGATGATTAGAGATGCTTCTTCTTCTCCTCCTATCGGTCGACATGCCATAGTGGAGAGTCTCAGACGGCGCCTGCATGAAACCAGATTATCAGAGCAAGCACAGGCACCAGATGCTACAGCCCTGCCACTTCCTCTCCCAAAGTGAAACAGAGGTGAAAGAAGCACACCAGCCCACAGAGCAGTCACGTTACCATGACGACAGAGGCTCTCCTCCACGCAGTAGATCACACTACCAGGCAGGTGAAAGCCCACCACGACATAAGTCTGAGTCATATGATGTCAAGCCCCGTGTCACATATGAAAAGGACTATGATCGCTATGCTGACCGCTCTTCTCGTCATGAGGACAGGTACCAACGCTCCTATGGTACTTCTCCACCCCGTTCAAGTTACCCAAGGTACAGTGCTGAGTACAGTTATGCTGCTCCATCTATCGCCCCAGTAGTCCAAGAGCTCGCCCTGACAGCCGCTACTATGGGTATGAGAGGGAATACTCATCTACTTACAGAGACCGCCCTGATGATGACAGCCGTGCATATGTTTATGAGAGGAGACAAAGAGAGGACAGATACCCACCTGACCCGCCATATCCCTCACAACATAGCCACATGTCATACAGCCGGGCAGCAGTACCAGATGCCTACCATGGACCAAAGCCAACAATCCCAGACTTCAAGTCAGAAGATCCTCGTGAGTTTGCCAGATTGAAATTAGCCCTGGACAACTTACTGCCATATGATGCATCAGAGCACTTTAAGTTCCAGATACTCACAGATCATCTGAAATGTGAGGAAGCATTGCTTATTGCTGACTCTTATAGCAACAGTCCTTATCCATTCACAGACACTATGAGAGCCCTCACTGAGATGTATGGCCAACCCCAGCAGCTCGCACTAAAGAGGATCTCCAATCTGATGAATGAGCCCAACATAAGACCAGGGGACATTAAAGCATTCAAGTCATTTGCTCTCCAAGTCCGTGCACTAGTTGGGATGCTGCACCAGCTGGGACACCCAGGTTGGACTGAGTTGAAGTGCGGCTCACATGTCTCTCGTCTCTTAGCCAAGTTACCACATAATCTAAGAGCTGATTTCCACAGATTTGTTAACCCCATCCATACTCCCATCCCAACTCCTCGACCTGGCTGACTGGCTTGAATATGAGGTGAGAGTTCAAGTTAGTGGCAGCCAATATAGCAGTAACCCAATCAGAGAGAGCCTGCTCAGTCTAAAAGCCAGCGCTCTGACTACAAGTCTCAGAAATTCCACCACTATTCTTCATGCAGGTGAATCTAATGAGTCAATGAAGAAAACAGATCCAGCTCCATCACAGAAAGAGGTAACATCAGACAAGCCTAAAAAGTATTGTCCCTTCTGTGATACAGTGCAACACTATCTAAACCAATGTAACAACTTCAAACTCCTGTCAGTGGAGCAGAAAACACATTGGATCAGAACAAACAATCGCTGTTGGAGATGTGGACGTGAGCACCAGGCCCAAGTGTAACCTTAAAGCTAAGTGCAAACAGTGCGAGAGGAAGCACTTGGACGTTCCTCCTATGAAGTCAACGCCAGCCCAAAATGCTACAGCAACTGGATAAACCCCAAACACCTGAAGCCAGCACCTGCCCTAGTGAGTCTTGTCAGAGTCTCTGTATATCGACCGACCAGCTAGTAACGTCAAGTATTACTCAAGTTGAGCCCAGTCATCCTGCAGAGCGGCAAACCAAGTGTTTGAAACCTACGCCATATGGATGATGGCTCAGAGCGCTACAATACTCCTAGAATGATGCTGTGTTCAGTTGGGCCTTCATGGACAGCGGAAGACTCACACTCCCGCACAGTTCGACAGGAAGTCCCTCTCATCCATGGAGCTTCTGTATCCTTCACAATAGCCCTCTTTCAGAGCCAGGCAAGTGCTACAAGATCAATAGAGCATCACCGCCAGAGAACTAAACCTGTCCCGCCCACACCTATCCGGTCCAAAAGCTCTGCAGGAGAAATATCACCACCTGAAAGACATTCCACTGCCTATTATCAAGGATGCCCAACCGCTGTTCTGATTGGGTCAGATTATCCACATTGATAACTCCAGTGGAACCAGTACGTTTGGCCCCCCCGGTGGAACTGCAGGGTACACACCAGACTAGGATGGACTTTACAGGCCCTACCAGTCTTCTATGCCACCAACTGTCCCACAGCAGTGTCTTTCACTATCTGCAACTCTCCAGAAGCCTGAGCTCCTGAAACATGGGAGAAACTTGTGCAGTTGGATGTTTTGCCATACAGAACGAGCGGTTTATACTAGGTCAAGACAGGATGCAGAGGCAGTTCACACTCTGAGAAGAGACCCACAAGAGTAATGGTGGATGGTGTGAACAGGTATGCCACACCGTTGCTATGGAAACAAAGTCTCACTCCACTCAATGCATCAAAAGAAGCAGTGCTGCCTCAGCTGCGTGGACAGAGAAACGCCTTTTTGAGGACCAGAGAGAGCAGCCATCTACTCAAGAGAGATGCACAAGCTTATTGATGCTGGATATGTCAAAGCTATTGCTCCTGCCAAGCTGAAGAGTGCAGTTCTTCATGGTTTATTCCCCACACATGGTGCAGCACAACCAGAAACACCGAATAGTGTTTAAACTGTTCCTTCACCTTTAACGGACAGAGCCTGAATGACAATCTTCTTCCTGGCCCTACACTCGGAGCCAGCCTGCTGGGAGTCCTACTCAGGTTTCGAGAGCACCCAGTAGCCATCAGCAGTGATGTGAAAGGAATGTTTCACCAGTCCGCCTGCTGGAAGAGGACAAACCATTCCTTCGCTTTTGTGCGAGATGTTAAATGGACCAGGAACCAACCATCTATGAGTGGCAAGTGCTCCATTCGGCACAACATGCAGCCCATTTGTGCCACCTTTGCTCTCCAGACTCATGTCCAAAAGCACACTGAACCAGAGGAAGATGCACGTCTATCAGTAGAGCGCTGCTTTTACGTTGACAACTGCCTGCAGAGTCTTCAGTCCCAAGAAGAAGCAAAGCAGCTAGTAAACCGTCTGCACACACTACTGATGGAGGTGGATTTGAGCTGAGAGAGTGGCCAGCAACGTTCCTGCAGTGATCCAACATCTTCCGAAAGAATCATGCTCTGAAAACAGCACTCTCTGGTTCACACAGGAAAGAGCAGATCCCCAGGAGCGCACACTTGGACTTTTGTGGCAGTGCAAATCTGACACACTGCGCTATAAGCAGCACCAGAGTGAGCGTCCTGAACTTACCATGCGAAACATCTACCGGCTTCTAGCCCAACAATATGATCCTCTGGGATACATCATTCCCTACACAACCAGAGCTAAGATCATTGTGCAACGTCTGTGGGACAAGAAAAGAGGCTGGGACGATCCAAATCTCCCTGAAGAGCTGCTGCAGGCCTGGAGACTGTGGGAGGAGGAGCTACCACATTTGTCACAGATTACGTTACCCAGATGTTACACCAGCCATGCCACAGACTGCAGTAATAGCAGCAGGACCATCCATGTTTTCTGTGATGCCTCGAGCGTGCCTATGGCTCAGTGGCGTACCTGCGGACAGACAGTGGTGAAGGAGATGTTCAAGTTGCATTCTTAGCTGCCAGGTCCAGGGTCGCCCCAAAGAAGCAGCTCTCCATCCCCCGGCTTGAGCTTTGTGGCGCTTTAACAGGAGCACAGCTAGCTTCAGTTTTAGTCAAAGAGCTCACTGTCCAGATCCAAGCTGTGGTTTACTGGACCGACTCCACCACAGTTCTCCACTGGCTCCAGTCTGACTCCTGCAGGTATAAAGTGTTTGTGGGCACAAGAGTAGCAGAAGTACAGGAGCTCACAGACATTAATGCCTGGCGTTACATTGACTCAGCTTCAAACCCTGCAGACGACATCACTAGGGGGAAAACACTGACCCAACTAATTGGAGAGAGCAGGTGGAGCCACGGACCCTCGTTTCTCCTGCAACCATGTGAACAGTGGCCGGAGAAGATAGCAAGTCCAGTTGGAGAAGAGACAGATGAGCTCAGGAGCAAAGCATTTTGTGGCCTAGTTACACCCGATCCAGCTGTGCCCAATGTCCAGCAGTTTAAACAATATAAAGAGCTTCTTGATGCCACAACACAGAAGTTACACGGGGCGGCTGATAAATCATCTCTCACTGCTGACGACTACCAGAAAGCAGAGATAGCGCTCTTAAAGTATGCCCAGGCAGAGAGCTTTCCAGAAGAAGTGTCACTCCTCCAAGCTGGTAAGCCCCTCTCATCTACTAGCAGATTACTAACATTGTCTCCTGAATATGACAGCTCTACCAGCCTGGTCTATGTTGGGGTAGACTCAGACGATGTGATGCTCTGAGCCCAGACGTGCTACACCCCATTCTCCTGTCATCGTCTCACCCCGTCTCCAAGCTCCTCATCCAGCACTATGACGACCAGCTGCACCACCCTGGGGCCGGAGCGCGTGTTTGCAGAGCTGCGCCGGAAATACTGGATACTGAGAGGCAGAGAAGCGGTTAAGAAGCATCAACATAACTGTGTGGAGTGCAGAAAGTGGAGAGGCACCCCTCAAGTCCCCAAAATGGCTGATTTACCTCCCTCCCGGTTGAGGCTCTTTAAACCGGCCTTTTATTCTACAGGCGTCGACTGTTTTGGGCCCATGCTTGTTAAAGTAGGCCGACGCACTGAGAAGAGGTGGGGCATTCTGTACAAATGTCTCACCACAAGAGCCATCCACTTAGACCTCCTGCCCAACATGGACGCTGACTCGTTCCTGATGTCACTCAGACGCTTCATCGCTCGCAGAGGAAAACCCTATGAGCTCCTTTCAGACCAGGGCACCAACTTTAAAGGAGGCAGTAGGGAACTGCGTGAAGCATTTCTTGCCCTGGAACCTACAGTTAAAGAGCAGCTCTCCTCACAACAGATCCGCTTTCAGTTCAACCCACCGAACGCTCCACACTTTGGTGGCTCATGGGAGCGAGAAGTGAGATCTGTAAAAACTGCGCTCCGCACCACTTTAGGAGACCAGTCAGTGCCAGATGAAGTGCTGAGGACACTTCTCATTGAAGTAGAGGGCATACTCAACTCTCGGCCCCTGGGCTACGTGTCCTCTGACCTCGCCGACCCCGACCCAGTCACACCCAACTGCTTGTTGATGGGGCGGCCGGACTCTTCCCTTCCTCAAGTGGTTTATCCTGAGTCAGAGCTGCTGAGCCGTAAAAGATGGCGCCATTCTCAAATCTTAGCAGATCACTTCTGGAAGCACTTCATTCAACACTTTTTGCCCACTTTACAATCACGGCAGAAGTGGCAGACTGAAAAGGAAGACATCACTGTGGGCACAGTTGTGCTCATTGTTGACCAACAAACCCCTCGAGCCCTCTGGCAGGTTGGGACGGTAAAGACTGTAATTCCCGGAGCAGATGGACGCGTAGGACGGCCGTCGTCCAAGTGAAGGACAGGACCTACACTCGCCCTGTGGTTCGTCTCGTTAAGCTGCCAGCTTTACCCCAGGACAGTACGGTTCCTTAGTGGTCAAATTTGCACCACAAATTTGGGGGCGGCTGTATTAAAGGTTGTCTGTAGATAGCATTTTTCCTGTTTATATAGTATTATTTCAGTTCATATTATTTGCATGCTATCTATTGTTTCACCACTAGAGGGGTGCGCTTGCGCACTTACTCAGAACTCAGAAAAACAATCATGGCTGCAGCTCCGTGGACCAGCTCAGCCTCGGACTTTTTTTAATGTCTAAATAAAAGTGTGCGTCCCTGAGACGTAAGTATTTTTATGTACAGATGATTGTTATGATGTTGAGTTCTGCTAGCTGCATTTCGCATTGTTTTGTATAGTTTTGGAGTCGCTATTTGTTAGTTTCACTTGTGTGTCACGGGCCAGCCTCGTGGCTGTGTAAAGCTGTTACGTACAGATTCAAGTCTGAGCACATGTATAAGTGCCGTTACTTTATCCATTCAGTTTATATGCTTTTTCTGCAAACTGTTGTGTGTTTTTATGCTGCTAAATATTTATATTGTGCGTGTATGACAGCATTTAGTGCAAGTTAGATAGGCCCCCTATCGGCCATTTGTATCAAGCATGTAGCATATGCAAATTAGTCACGTGACCACCTTATTAATATATTTGTATTTTTATTTTCTTTCTCTTTGTAGAAAACCACACACACATAAATCCTTGACATTAAAGAAAGTTCCAAGACTACCTGGCTGTGGACATTCCTCTCCTCTACTCTCACCTGAACATATAATTGCTGTTCTGACCCGACACCCTGTAGTGATTGCTACCAGTGCCTAACTTATCAATAATACAGTCCTCAATACACCTACTTAAGGCTAAACCGGTTCTCAGACTTTGCTGGCCCAGGAAAACTATAAATAGTGTGTTTACTGTAAATTTGGAAACTCTTCGTTAGGATAAAGATGTGGATCATTTTTTCAGGACGGTCCTGGGGGAGTGAAAGACTTACTGCACAAGTTATTTTTCTGTGTCTGTAATATGAAAGTCCATACTTGTCTTAAATCCTGTGGGCTGGATCAGAGCCACGTGAACTCCCCATTGTAACATCTCCATCCTGAGGATCCTGGAGAACGAGCTCAGAGCAGCTTTAGTCGAGGAGTAGGCTGAGAAACTCAGCATCGGGACTTCTCCTGAAGACACAAACACACAGACAAGGGAAAGAAATGTCACACAGAAGCTTAAACTCTGCATCGCCTACATCACACAAGACCCTGAGTTTTAATAGTCTCACCTGCCATACTGGATATGTTGACGACCCGTCCTTTGGCTCGTCTGATCAGAGGGAGGAAGGTCTGTGTCACCGCAACAGCCGACAGGAAGTTCACCTCCATCAGCCGCCGGTAACCGGACATGGACTGCAGCTCCACATCAACGGGACACAAGAGCAGCCCGGCGTTGTTCACCAAACCCCAAAGACCTGACGGGAAAAGCAAAATAAAGACGTGATGGATGGATTTTTATTCCTTAAATTATGAAAACATACCTAAAAACTAGTGGTATGATTTACTCAACTTAGCGAACAGACAAGTGTGAACAAAACAAGGACTGCTGTAAAAATGTTCCTAAACTCTTGATGATCTTTTGCTGAAGCTTTCTCTTGAAAATAAAATCCTTGCATCTCTTGTACAATACTCTGTTTCATCCATATCCACACTATTGTCCAGAAAAATGAGGAAACATTTACAGTACAGCCCAAAAGTTTGGACACACCTTCTCATTCAAAGAGTCTCCGTTATTTTCATGATTATGAACATTGTAGATTCACACTAAGATATAAACACCATGAATGACCAGAAGCAGAGTGATGACCTGCCTCCACAGTCACCAGACCTGAACCCAGTCCAGATGGTTTTGACTGAGCTGGACCGCAGAGTGAAGACAAAAGGGCCAACAAGTGCTGAGTATCTCTGGAACTCCTTCAAGACTGTTGGAAGAGGTGAAATGCTCTTCAAGACATTCTCTTGAAGCCAAAAGAACCTAGAATGTGACATATTTTCAGTTGTTTCACTCTTTTGGTTCTATGCCTACTATACTTCCACATGTGTTATTCATTTGAATGCCTTTGGTGTGAATCTACAATGTTCATAATCATGAAAATTAAAAAAAAAGTCTTTGAATGAGAAGGTGTGTCCAAACTTTTGGTCTGTACTGTATATAAATCCAATTCATTTACTCCAAAAAAGTTGTTAGAATTGTCAGTAAATCCAATGATTATGCATCAACAAATCTTATTTTGTAAACATTCAAAATCCTCGTTCTTGTTGATCTGAATACAGCCATAGTGATGCATGAAGCTTGCAAACACACGGTCTCCTTGCATACAAACATTATTAGAAGAAATAGAAAGTCAGTAGTTGATTCTTTGCACGTGAGGTCACGCTCATCCATGATGGAGGCAAAAGCTCTGTCTGTGCGAATTACAACTATGGAAACATTCCTGAAAACCTGCCTATTTAAGTTATTTTTATTGATTTCATTTGTAAAATGTCTGTATCTTGTGCGACTCGCTGCAATAACAGGCAGGAGGTTGTAAGCCTAAGCCTGGAGCTTTTTCATTAATATTCTGTGGGACTGTAGTCGACTACACTCATGTCACATCGACCGATTAATCGACTAAAGGGGGCGTGGCCAATGTTCTGAAGTTAAGTTGAGTCTAACCATGTATTTGACCCAAATTGTGCTCAAAAGTTTATAAAGAAAATTAATTTGAATGTGAGTTTAGACCAATAATTTGGTCCCAAAACAAGTTTAAAACGGGTGTTCAATTAAGCAGTGTCATGATGAATGAGAATATATTCACTCTCATTTAATGATTTGCAAATAGAATTTAGTTCTCATTGCACGTACAGAAGGATTTTTGCACATTTCAGGTTAGAAAAATTTAGTATTTTTAATTTTTTAAGAAAAACAAGTTATTTTATGCTTGTTCCCTTGGCAATCTGATTAAAAGCAAGTCAATATCTTCTCCAAACTTGTTAGATACGGCTTATTTCAGGCACATATTCTAATTTAAGATGGTCATGTCATAATCTAATCAAAGTAATTAGTCGACTAATATAAATTTTGGTCGACTAAGGCTCCATCGACCGATTAATCGGCTAAACGACTAATGGACTACAGCCATAATATTTCGATGAAGATAGAAGACGCCAAGTGGGCATTCCATCGACGAGCCAACAAGGGTCAACATCTAAAAGTCAGGTTTCATAAGCTTTCCATACACAATAAAGTCCAGAGTCTGTGGTGCTCATTCTTGGGATAAGACATTTCAGAGGTGAAGAGCAGCTGCTGAGAAAGCCCTGTCCCCCACAGATAAGTTTAGTTTTGGGTGGACGGACAGTATTGGTGGAGCAGTGGGATCTGGAGCTAGACTAATCTGATCTGACCCAACCAGGCCTGGGCCACACCTGTAGTTTAATCCAGGAGTCTTCTGTAAATATTCAGTAATTCGATGCGTTTAGGCTGGATTACATCGTTATTTGAGAGAAAAGGGGCGTGGGAACCTGATTTAAAAGTAAAAACTATGGCTCTCACTCTTGTAATAACATCTTTTCATAAATATTAGTGACAGATGAAGAGATTATGATCTGAACATCTGCAGAAGCTTTCATCTGACTCGAGCAAACAAAGCTAATTACACATTGTAAATATTGAGTTCTGATTTGGACTGGCCCAGCTGCTCTTGTGAACTCTGATTTATGACCTGAAGACAATAGATAAACACAACAGAACAGCCTGTTCTTACCACAGTTTATTTTGAAAGTGCTCCAGAGTTTAACCCACGACCTCAGTAATGTGAGATTTATCATAATCTGACACAAACAGGATTAAAAGTAATGCACCGATATAATCAGCATCAGCAGAGTCGAGCTTGGTGCAAGTCTACAAAGTCAAGTTAAAAAGTGTTCCTGAATTAAGCAACTTTTCTCAAAATGTTATACAAACAAATGAGAATTATCTAAAGTCTTCTGCACAGAGTTTTTTTCCCTCTCTGAGTTCAGGAGGTCAGAGTCAGAGATGTGTTGTGTTTTCTCTCCTTCTGTCTGTGCGTCGCTGTGACTCTGTTATGACTGTTTGTCAGGAGCATCATGGTGAGGTTCACCTGCTGCACGAGCGAGGACCTTTACAACAGAAGCATCTGGTGCATCTGCCTTGTGACGCGACGCTTCAAATGTCAAATAAAGAAGGCTGCAATTAAATAAAGTGGTTCTCAAGCTTTTTCATTCGCGACTCCCAAACACAAAATCTAGGCTGACTGCAAAATGATATAAAGTAGTCTTTTAGTCTTATGTTTGATTTAAATTTGAAGAAAGCCTAGATAAATTCATTTTCTCAACCGACAAATGTGTATGTACATCTATTATTGTATTTGAAGCTGTCAAACCTTGTTTAAGATCTTAAAGTTCAACGTTTCACATGATCAGGGACCCCAGAAATCATTTCGCAACACCATAGAGTCCGACCTCAGTTGAGAACCACTGGTTAGTTTAATGCACTAAGATTATTTCAATGTGGTGTTTTTTGTTCTTTTTATTCTTATTTAAATGATCGATCAATCGATCATTTAAACCAGTGGTTCCCCAAAGTTTTCAGACAGGGACCCACAAAATAACAATGTAACCAACTCGCAACTCCCACAGCAAAAAAAAAAAAAATAATTGTTTTTAGAAATTTCAAGTTGGAAAACCATTCAAATTAGACTCAAATCAGTTATTTTTTAATATTATTGCTTTATATGACCAATTCCCAGCCAAATCTGATGCTAAAAATATAAAAAAGATTAAAAACCAAGTTTAATTGTAAAATTACATCTTGAAATGATCTCGCGACCTCGGAGTTTGCTTCGCGACCCCCCGAGGGGTCCCGACTACCGCTTTGGAAACCACTGATTAAAACCAGGGGTTCTCAAACTTTTAAAGTCAAGGACCTCCTATCAATTCCAAAATTTAACAAAGACACCCAATCGTTTTTTTGCATTGGCATCACAGGAAAGTTCTGAAAATCAAGTCAACGTGATATCAAACTTTGATTAAAATGTTATTTTCTTATCGTTAATTTTTCTGGTGTACTTGTTTCAATCCAAAACATTACATATTTAGAGTTATATATCATAACAAATTGTAATGTTGAAGAAATTACCAATGTTACCAAAGACCCCACTTTGAGAACCACTAATTTAATCAATCTACTACCATCCATCCATCCATCCATCGACCTTGGGACAATTCTTCATTTGCTGTTAAATAATCTGCTTCGACATGTTGACCAGTGACTGTTTCATTGTTTGATTTTCTAACATTGCTGTTTGCTAAATCAACAATCTCCTGAACTTCTCAGAGGCGACTGTTTTTGACTGTACAAAAATACATTGACTGATTAACTTGATTGATTTCTTTAAAGACCTACCTTTGTCTCCCAGCTGCTTCTTGACTGCTCTTTGACCCGTGCGATGTGTTCAGGGTCGGTGACGTCCATGTGTAAAACCGTGATGCGTTCAGGCTCTTGCTTTGTCAGGCTTTGGGCTCCGGGACCTTTGGGATCCAGGACTCCAGCGAAAACCTGCACTCCGAGTCGGGCCAGTCTGAGAGCCAAGGCGTGTCCGAACCCGGTGTCGCAGCCTGATCCAGAAAAGAGACAAGAGTCAGACTAAACGCTCCTGAAAATCTGGAATATTCATTTGATTTTGCATTTGTGTTTGAGAAGAAGAATGCATCTAATCCTTACAATCATATTCACAGCCAAACAGTGTGCAAATTGTGCATTTTAATCTAATCACAGTACTTAAAATTAAACAAAAAGGGTCCGAGCACTGAACCCTGGGGCATCCCTCAGGTCAAAGTCTGAATCTTGTTTCTTTCTATGAAGATGTTATCAGGCTGCAACAAGTGAATGATTAATCAGAACTAATAATCTTTGGGGGGGTAGTTACACAGACGTCACCACTTTTGATAGAGGTTGTGCCAAATATTCACAGGACTAGACAGTGAGAATAACTAATGCAGCAGTGTATTTTTTTGCTCTACAGAATGTGTATTGTATTAAACAACATAACCCAATCGGAACCTGCAGCAACTCAACAGTAAACCAGATCTAAACCAGAACTAACCAAGGTCCGAAGCAAATTAAAATTTAATCGGGACTAAACAGTGTAAGAAACAACATTTTGATTTGGATAATGTGTGAATAAATGCTTAAATTAGGACATATGTATATTTGAGCATATTTTAACTGTTTTCAAATTAGATTTGGCAATAAAGGGTATTGTTTTGCTAAAAAAATTTGAAAAATACAACATATTCTCACTAAAACATCTCTGGTACAACTCACTCACGTCACTTTATCTGCTATTATTTATTCACCTCTATTTAGACCTCCTTAAATGCTGCTCTGTACATAAACATCGTCATACTTTTACCTCATATTTATTACTGGTTATTTATTCTGTTCATATGCTGCAGTTGTACATAATCATATATTGTACATAATACTATATACTATATACTGATGCCACTTTATCTATTTATCCTGTCATATCCTGCACTGTGCCATAGCAATAATAGTCTTTTAATTATTGTATCTTTATATATATTTTAGTCTATTTTATTTCTATTATCTTATTTGATTGCATGTTTCTATTTCCCTGCTGTTCTTAAAATGTGCGTTGCAACACTGGAATTTCCCCATTGTGGGACAAATAAAGGATATCTTATCTCATCTTATCTTATCTTAAAAACAAGTCTAAAAATGTAACTGAAGCAAATCTTATTATCAACAGTATTATTAACAGTAAAAATATAATTAAATGAAGATGACTATGATTTAAGTTGGCTACTATTTCCAGAGTAATAACCCAGAAGGTAGTGAGTGATAAACAAAAACTAAATAGGACTCTGGAACAATGATATTAAAAAGGCTGTACAACACAAACATACAGTTTATCCATAATCTGTTCTTTGCTATTCACATGTTGTCCCTTGTCCCACTCCCCTCTGGGGAGTCTATCTGTTCCAGATTCTACTGCTCTAGTGTCGATGCCTGGACCTCGGATCCCACCTAATCTTGACCTCAGATCCCACCTAACCTTGAGATCCTGAACCTCGCTCACTGTTCCACTCCAGCCTCTCTTCAACTGGCTGCCTTCGTCTGTTAGAAAATTCGTCTACCTAAAGTGATATTTGGCTCCACAGACTTAAAGTTCTATTTACATCTGGAAATGCGTCAGTCCTGGTCACATCTACAGCCTGTCCGTCCATGGGAGTGGATCCCTCTTTCACTGTGGTTCTCCTCCAGGTTTCTCTTTTTCCCCCTGATGTTTTTTTTTGGGGGTTTTCCTTGCCGAGAAGGAGGGTCTAAGGACAGGGGATGCTCTGGGACAGTTTTTATTTGCCTAATTGCTGTTGTAACAATCTGCCCGCATTTCCTAAAATGATTGTTTCTAATTTTACATTGTTTCTGTTGGTATTGACCGAATGTTGCCATGTTTGATTTTCTGACAAATCTTGTTTGCTAAATCAACAGCTTGTAAAGTCCGCTGAGATAACTGCTGTTGTGATTTTGGGCTATACAAATAAATTGAATTGAAATTGAATTGAAGGAATGTGAACTGAGGGCCGCATCAGATTATTGGAGGGCCGATTTGGCACCTGGGCCTTAAGTTAAATAGGCCTGATTTAGGTAGTCGAGAAAACCCTCAGACTGAACAGTTATAATGAACAATTAAAATTGTGCAATTTTTCAGTTTTTGTGGTGTAAACACTAGTTTGCCTGTAAATGTCCAATTCACTGGAAAATACAGAACTAAATGAGCTAATACGGAAAAAATACTTGAATTAAGACCAATTTATTTGGTTTTATCTATAATTAGACATTTTAACGCCAAAAGATCAAGACAGTTTTATTCACATTTGAAGTGAAGAGACATGTTTAATGGAGGACTAAAATGACAAAGATAAATGTGTGAAACCTTAAATTCAGGACTATGTATAAATAAAAGCAAGAATAAAACAGTTTATTTAAAAAAGGAATGTAAAAATGAATAAAAATAAATATTTATTTTTACTACCATAGAATAAATGACAAGTAAACATTTATTTACATGAATCACAAATTAAAATGGTTCATGTTTGTGTATAAAATAAATATACATATTTATTTGTTTAATAATTGTATTCATTTATTTTCATTTATTATGGTTTTATATATTTAGTTTTTTTATTTACATTTAATTTTTATTTATGTATTTATATATTTTCATTTACTTTTATTCTGTTATTTATTTAATTAGAATTTTGTCATTTTTAGTCCTCCATAATAATAAAAGTAAAAAATGCTTATCATTTATACCGTCGGCAAATTAAAACGTACCTGAGCTCAAACTTTGCCAAAATCCTGTATTCAAGTAACTGTTGCATTCTAAACAACTAATCTATCAATCGAAAGAATAATCGCCCAACTATTTGATTACAAAGAGAAATGTTAGTTGCTGCCCTAGTTATCGGACTTGCTTGGAATGTTCAGTATTCCCAGATCCTTCCTGGTTAAATAAAATGTAACAATAAAGATATAATAAGCTAAACGTACGATTTAACCACAATTGTTACTAGAGCTGCACGATTTGTGATTTAATAATAGAATTTGGTTCAGAGGTAAATAAAAAGGTTTGGCTTGGATACGTTTATGTAAATATTCATGTCCATTTGTTCACATCTAAAGCCAAACTGTGGAACATTTCTATCACACAAACAAACCTGATTAGTTTAAGACCAACACGAGGATGAGAACATTCTTTCAGATGAAATCTAAACATTTCCATCTCACGGCCAATGATAAAGAGCCAGTTTTACCTGTTTCCAGTGTTTAGACGAGTGAGAACGAAGCTTCTGTCTGTGGCACATTTCCACAACAAACCAGGATCTAAAGACAGGACAAAACAACAAGACTAAAGCAGGACAAAAACAAGACTACAACCAGGACTAAACCAGGACAAAAAAAAAACAAGACTAAACCAGGACTAAACCAGACAAAACAAGACTAAACCAGGACTAAACCAGGACAAAAACAAGACTAAACCAGGACTAAACCAGGACAAAAACAAGACTAAACCAGGACTAAACCAGGACAAAAACAAGACTAAACCAGGACAAAGACACCAGGACTAAAAACAAGACTAAACCAGGACAAAACCAAGACTAAACCAGGACAAAAACAAGACTAAAACAAGACTAAACCAGGACTAAAACAAGACTAAACCAGGACCAAAACCAGGACTAAAGCAGGTCAAAAGCATGATTAAAACCCGGACTAAACCAGAAGTAAACCAGGACAAAAACAGGCTACAACAAGACTAAAACCAGGACTAAAGCAGGTCAAAAGCATGATTAAAACCCGGACTAAACCAGAACAAAACAGGCTACAACAAGACTAAAACCAGGACTAAAAGGACTAAAACAAGAATAAACCAGGACAAAAACCAGGACTAAAACCGGTATAAAACCAGGGCAAAAACAGGACTACAACAGGACCAAAACCAGGACTAAAGCATGATTATAACCCGGACTAAATCAAAAGTAAACCAGAACTAAAGCAGGAATAAAACAAGACTAAACCAGGACAAAAACCAGGACTAAAACAAAATTAAAACCAGGACAAAAACGGGTTACAACAAGACTAAAACCAGGACTAAAGCAGGACTAAAACAAGACTAAACCAGGACAAAAACCAGGGCAAAAACAGGACTAAAGCAGAAATAGACCAGGAAAAAAAATGGGGCTACAACGGGACCAAAACCAGGACTATAGCAGGTCTAAAGCATGATTAAAACCCGGACTAAACCAGAAGTAAACCAGGTCTAAAACAAGTCTACAACAAGACTAATACCAGGACTAAAGCAGGACTAAAACAGGATTAAAACCAGGACAAAAACAAGACAAAAGCAGGACTAAACCAGAACTAAACCAGGACAAAAACGGGGCTACAACAGGACCAAAACCTGGACTAAACCAGGACTAAAACCAAAACTCAAGCAGAACTATAACCAGGACTAAAGCAGGTCTAAAAAAGAACTTAAACTAGACTAAAAGCAGGGCTAAAACAGGTTTAAACCAGGACTAAACACAGGCTTAAAGCAGGACTTAAAAAGACTAGAGCAGGTGTGAATTTCGACTGGATTAATTACATAATAATGACTGAAATGTTCTGGAGCTGATTGTGCCAGAGCTGCGTTTGTTTGTGGTTTAGTGATCTCTTAAACTTTAATGAGCGTCGTTTCGTCAGGTTCGTCAGGTTGATCAGACCGGTTCTACGCCCTGAGTCACTTTCACTGTAAAAGTCATTACAGTAGCAACACCAGCTCCCGACTCGTAATAAACCGACCAGGAAGAGAACCTGATTTATTAGGATTGTTGGCAGTGAAGGCTTCGGTCATTCTCTGGTTGTAAAACGGATCATCTGAACGACTGAAGCGGTTCTTTATTTCTGCAGCAGTTTCAACCCCACACCTTCTACAAACACAGGTTTAAACAGTCTTTGGCCTCATGTTCAATAAGATCCTTTTACACGACGCCACAACATTCTGGAGCTGGGCAATTCAGGGAAAAATGATCTCAATGTTCTTATATCGGCCAATCTCGAAAATGGCTTTTGGTGATGATTTCATGCACTGAATAAAAGGTCTTTCAAAAATAAGAAAATGTCGCTTATTTTGAGGTTAAAAGAGAAATATTTCAAGAGAAATAGTCTGCCTGCTGAGTGCACGAAGAAAATGTGACAAATCTAGTTGTTTTGAGCAGAAAATTCTAGTTTCAAGTTCTCTTGACAAGATTTTAATCAAATCTATTCTTAAAACAGAGACACACTTGTTTAAAGGGTCCTATTGTGTTTTTTCAAACTATTTAGTAAGAATCTAGATCATACACAGATCAGTAATTTACCTTTTGTTCATTGTAAAACACAAAGTTGATCTAAAACAACTTAAAAATATGAACAGCTCTATTGACTTCCTGTTCAAAACTGCAGAACTGATAAGCCCCGCCTCTTCATTTTAAAATGTAACTGTAAAAAACAACAGATTTTAAATAACAAATTATTAATGTTGGAAAGTGGCTCTGGGACAGTTTTGAACCATATATGCTATACTTTGAGATTCATTTTTGAAATATATCAAGTAAATCCAGACAAGTGGGAGGGGATAGGTGGTAGGTGAGAACGGGGATTTCTGAGCACCTGAGCTGCAGCTGAAGAACAAAACAAGATTACTCCAACATGCAGGAATCAATTCAAATATAACTTTGAGTAAACTAATGATGAAGGAGGCCGTCATAACAAGGTTAAAAACTTAGAAAAGAGAATTTGACATAATAGGTCTCCTTTAAAATGAGTTTTTATACCTAGATAAGGTAAATCAGGGGAGAATATCTTAAAACAAGTTAAATTCTCGGGGTCAGACTAGCGTCTAACGAAGGGGAAAACAACAGCGTAAACAACAACGTAAAGTAACTTTAACTTTAAACTTTCACTCACCACGGCACAGTGGTTCTTTACAGTTTCCAAACGTTAGTATTTGAACATCTGGTAAGCATTTTTACCTACAGCAAGTTGATGTTTTCCCCTTCGCTTCATCGACAAACAAAACGTCATGAAACGTCATCAGTCCGACCTCGAGAATAATCTTAGTCTTAAAATTAGTCTTTTAAGATTAAGAAACTTAATTCAAGTCATTTTTATCTAAACTGGATTTTCCTTTTTTGCAGTGTGAACATAAAGTATACAAACTAATCATTGTAAATAAGAAATTGTTCTCAATTAACCTACCTGCTAATTACTGAATACATAAATAAGCTCATTCATTTACACTGCTGCAAAAAGCACCAACAGTATTTTTACAGAATTATTTAGTTCAAACTTTTTGTCCATTATCACGAGTTAAACTGTTAAAATATTTCTCCAGGTAAAGAAAACTGTCTGGATGTCCTGATCTAGACTGTATTTACTATTAATATCAGTCTGCTGGCTCCATGTGAGTTTCTACTGCAGATCTATGTCCTTTTCTCTTCAACTTTCATTCATAAATAAAACCAGTTATTCACGTCTTTGTGATGTGTTGGTGTCTAAAGCAGTGTTTCTCAAACGGAGGTCTGGGACATGTGTTTTTGGTTTGGCGGCTGGGCAGAACGGAAATAATAACATCACAATGTTCTTGGAGTCAGAGACAGTTTGGATTTGATCACGATTCATGTTGTAGACAGTAGGGCTGCGACTAACGATTATATTTATATAAGGCTCAGGTTAAGTTTAAGGCTAAGATTAAAGGTGGGGTAGCTAACTTTTTTAGTTGTAAATGAGTAAACTTTGTGCTTTCCACTATAAATCTATAGTAAATGCAGCACTTTGTGAAAAAACAAGACCTCTAAATCCTGTCTGAACTGAATAATAGAGAAGTTTAGCTCTAATCAGGAGCTGAATGCTGCTCTCTGATTGGCTGAGCTGGGGTGGTCCTCTCCAGTTTCACTTTGTTGTTTGTAAAAAGACATTTATAAGCCATAAATGCAACCAACATGAACACATGTCGATATTAACCATGTGTCGAAGGATTTATGAGAGGAAGATGTCAGATTTAAAACCTAAATTGTGTTTGCAGTGTAAAAATCAGCTACCACACCTTTAAGTTTAAGACTAACCCCGGGATCACACTGCTCCAGTCCAACTCCGGTGCAGCCACCGGAGCCTTAACTTGAAAAGGTACGGCCAATCCGGCGCTCCGAAAACGTTTTGTTGGTTTCAAATTTTGGCCCCTTTTTGGTGAAGTTGTGAAAACAAGACACGATAAACCGGAAACAAAACGAGCGCTGGTGAAGTGAATCTGGTGATTTTCAAAATAAAATTATTACGTTTTCACTAATAATACAAATACAACAAACACGATTATAGGCCTATAACACAGAGGATGTAAATCAACCTCCCGTGTTTATCTATTGTGCGGCGAAAAATCAAATCAGAAAATGAAGTGACGTGAAATCAGCCCAAAACTCGCCGCAAGTGTTCTTTGTTTATGTACATACACACGTGTCAGCGATCGTGTAATCTCCAGAGTCGAGTGTGAACCTCCGTGAGTTCAGAGCCTGTGGCTGCAGCAGGACTCAGACCTCCGGAGCTAATGTGAGTCACCCACTGTAGAACCAACACTTTATTTTGTATTGTCTTTGAGGTAAAACATGATTCACTTCTTCAGAAAAGTCCTGGAGCTCAACAGTGTTTGATCGCCCTGGTTCCAGAAGTATGTTGCCCCATGTTAAAGTCCCATAGGCTTTTCGACAAATTCAGATATTAAGAGTTTAAACACATATAACCAGCTATGTACTAACTCAGATCTAGAGTCCGGTTGTCTTCAGTCTTAAAAGCACATCTAGAACTTAAAATTCGGCAAAATCTTGTAATAACTTCGTAGTTTATGAAGCTGAAAAAACGGGTTTTAAACAAAACTGTAGGTCCCTGAGGACGTTTCCAAACTTTTAATATAATTTTAATATTATATTTAAATTATAATATTATAATCCCCTATGGAGATTTAACATGGGGTCTGAGATTGTGGAACCAGGAAGTGGGCTGAGCTCCATACTGCTCTGTGATTGGTCAAACTCTTCAACACTACAGCTTCTTTATTTAACGACTTTGGATGTTTGTTTGGTGCTGATCTTAGAGGATGTGTGTCTGTGTCTTTTGTCACAATGTTTCTTTTAAACAGATAAAGTTCTCTTGAATTATTTGTGGTTTAAACTGGTCTTTTGCCTTTTACGTTTTCTCCAAAGCCTCGTACAAACAAAGCTAATGTTTACGTTTGTATTTAAAACTCAGGACTGAACCAGGACATCCTCACACCTTTAATGAGCCAGGATTTGGACAAGGCTGTATATGTGTGTTAACTTTAATTCTTATTAGTTCCAGGATTCATCTGGGCTGTAATTGACCAAAGAACCTCTTGGTCGACTAAAAACATGTCCCATCGACCGATTAATCGACTAAAAAGGGGGCGTGGCAAAGGCTCTGAAGCTAAAAGTCGAGCTGTCAAAAATATTGCAAATCAAAGGTAAAACTGGTGTCGAAATCAGATCCTCATTTGAACAAACACAGAAAATATTAACAGTAGGGCTGGGCAATTAATCGCATTTGCAATTATATCGCGATATGACAAGACGCGATTATGTAATCGCAGAGATGTGCGATTATTGGCCACGTGAGTTTTGTTTTGGAAGTAATTGAAGCGCCGCGTGTAAGTGCGGCCGTGTGACTGCAGCGCCTCCGGTCTGCAGCTTCATGTTACGCTCCTCCGACACCTACGTGTGCTTGTGCTTCACTTTTCTCTCTGTAATTCGTGTGCTCATGAGATCAACGACATGTAATGACAATACCAGGCTCACCGGTGTAAAACGGTGCTCTTGTCAAAACTACAGCAAAGGATTTGGGCTTAAAGCGGCGATGAACGAGGTGTACCCGGAGCCCTCGCTGTACTCGTTCTTTTTCTCTTTTCTCCACTCTCTCCGCGGACTCTCTTCGTTAGTGACACGAAACATAGACATAATAGTTGTTTCAGGTGAATGTCTATCGCTTCTCTTTGCCTTTTAGCGCGTATGTGCGTGTGCCTCTGACTTTGAAATCCCACCGCGTTACGAGTCCGCGCTGTAACATAAAGTGTTCTGCGGTGACGCGCTGCCAAACGAAGGATAAACTATTTAATTCCAAACACGGAGCACTCCGGTTCTCTGCGTGGACAGGGACAGGTAATCGTCCCGCCTTCTGTCCTGTCTGTGGAGCGGGGGATGAGCGAGCGAGTAGTAGAGACGGAGAGGGGGAGAAGGAGAAGCAGTAGCAGCAGCAGCAGCAGCCGAGAGCCGTGTGCGTAAAGTTAAAGGGGAACACACTTAGTTTGGATATGAAAGTATATTTTACACTGAGTAGCTCTGGAAGGAAATATAAGTTACAGATATCACTTATTTGAACTGAAATAAAAATAAACAGTGAATGAATTTGCACAAGTTCAGTATAACTGGTTCATGTCTGTAAAAAGCAGAGCTGGTTAGGCTATAGCCTAAATAGTTTTATCCACCTTCACAATTAAATGAGTTAATCTTGTTGATCTAATCAGTGTTGGGGGAAATGTATTGAAAAGTAATTAGTTACTCATTTCTATTTACTTTTTGAAAATGTAATTAGTTAAACTACTTAGTTATTGCCTCAAGAGAGTAACTTAGTTTTGGATTACTTTGTGTGCATTATTGCAAACATCAATCAAAAATGGGATTTAAGATTGTATCATTGGCATTTAAACAAAGGCAAACAACAAAAGAGTTGCTTAGATTCATATTCAGTAAAATCAATATTAAAAAGTATTCTGTGCACTGTTCCAGCTGCAGATCTGTGTCTCTGTTGTTTTATCTCACACAATAAGTCACTTTTGTAGATTATTTATTTTTTTTAACTTAAAAGTGAATAAGAGTATTTTGGTAGTAACTGTAATTTAATTACAAGTCTTTTCACAGTAACTAAATTACACTACTAGTTACTCAAAAATGTAATTACAGTAACTAAGTTAACTAAGTCCGCGTTAACACTGGATCTAATTTAGTCAAAAATCATTTCACAGGTACATGTCTAGCAAAATATAACAATTCTTATAATAAACTGTTGATTTTGTGTTACTTTTGCTCATGTTTTTATGCTGTGGGAGAAAATCGCAAAAAAAATCGCAATCGCAATATTTCCTGGAAAAAATCGCAATTAGGATTTTTGGCTAAATCGCCCAGCCCTAATTAACAGGACAAACATTTGAACAAAACCTGATTTTTTTCTGCAAAATAATCCTAAAATAATCTTGAGTTTCACCAAAACTGGATTGAATCTAAATGTTTGATCATAAACTTGGATTTTGTGTTGAAAATATCAGTCTTATATATTTCAGCTATAGTCTTTTTATGGCTATGATAAATAGTGGCAGTTATTGTTGTTGCCATTATTGAGAATGATGCTATAACAATAATGATAATGTTATTAATAATTCATATTCAGATTGATATTAGTAATAATAATTATAAAAATGATAACAACAATAATGTTAAAAAACAAAAAAAAATGGATGGTTGTGATCTATCATTGTTATGGATAGTGTTGTCATCGCTGTTTAAAAACTCTGTACTACCTACCCCCCCCCCCCCCCCGCCCTTTTTTTTTTTTTTTTTTTTTTTTTTTTTTTTATTATTATTTTTTTTATTTTTTATATATATATATTTTTTTTATTATTATTATTATTATTATTATTATTATTATTTTTTTTTTTTTTTTTTTTTAATATATGTCTGTGTGTATCTGTATGTTTGTCTGTAATTCTTTTTTTTTTTTTTTTTTTTTTTTTTTTTTTTTTTTTTTTTTTGTTGGTATTGTTTGTTTATTGTATTTGTTTTGTCCTGTTTTGTATGTTTTGTATTGTTTTGTGTTTTCTTATAGAGTGTTTCTTGCACTCAATAAAAATCTTATTAAAAAAAAAAAAAAAAAAGAAAATATCAGTCCAGTGAATAATAACCTGACTTTCTTTAAAGGAGGTTCTAATTCTCATTGTATCAAGAATCAAGTTTATTCCTTTGTATCAACATCAGGTTGATAGTTTAAACTAGTGATCCACCGATCCAGCTTTTTTCAGTTCCGATACCGATCCCGATACTTTAGAATTAATCATCTGCCGATATCAACCGATACTTGTGTAAGGACTGACATAGCTCAAAACATAAGACTTTTGATCATATAGTGTTATTTATACTGCAAGTCAAAACTGAACAACTTAAGAAGGAGAGAGAGAAAGAGAAGAAAGAGAGGAGAGAAGAAAGAGAGGAGAGAGAAGAGAAGAAATAGAGAGAGAAAGAGAGGAGAAAGAAAGAAAGAGAGAGCACGAGGAGAGAGAGAAAGAACGAAAAGACAGAGAAAGAAGACAGAAATAGAGAGCGAGAGGAGAGAGAGAAAAGAAGAAAGAGATAGAAAGGGAAAGAGCGCGAGGAGAGAGAGAGAGAAAGAAAGAAGAGAAGACAGTAGTAGAGAGAAGAGAGAATTGGAGAGAAGAAAGAGAAAGAAAAGAGAAAGAAGAGAGAGGAGAGTGAGAAGAGAAAGAAAAGAGAAGAAAGAAAGAGTGAGAAAGAAAGAATAAAATGTCAAACATTATGAGACATTCTGGATCAACATCAGACATAAATCAGACTCATTATGTCCAATTAAACACAACTAGGATATCGGCTGAACCGATATCATGGAGCCGATACTCGATCTCAGTATCGGATCGGTGCATCTCTAGTTTAAACTTTACTCAAAAAGACTCATAATATTCTATAGTTCATGCAGAAAATGAAAAGGAAACAGTGTTTATATAAAAAAGTCAGTTCAGACCAATGATTCTGTTTCTGCTGAAGACAAACTCCTTATAATCTAACAAAAGTTCCCCCTGATTAAAGAGAAGCTAAACCCTAAAATACGTTTTTTGGCTGTTTAACTATCAGAATCAGAACCAGAAAGACTTATTGCCATTGTGAGTGAACAAACAGACTTCACAGACTAGGAACTTGCTGCGGTGCTAAGTGCAACATATAACACAGAAAACACAAATAAAGATAAAGAATCTAAAGAGTAAAAAATATCAAATATAGTAGAAATATTTAAGATATATAAATCAAGTATAAGCGCATGCAAAAATAGGCCAATAAAAATATACACAGTAATCAGAACGATAGTGCAATCTGTCAGTGCAAGAGGTAGGATCATACTAACATGAAAGAATAAAGTGACAGGTGATGATGTAACTGTTAAAGTGACAATGCAGGAGATCAACAGAGTCTCAGGTTTATAGAGTGTTCATGAGTCCTACAGCAGAGGAAAGAAACTGTTTTTGTGCGTGAGTTGTATGTGGTGTTTAAATAGCACTGTCTACTGTTGAGTCATTTTTTGGCATTTTTAGTGCAAATTAGCAGGTTTCAGGTCTAAATAGTCACAAACTGTCTGTGTCTCTCATGTCAGCTCCAGGTGCTGTGTGACCTCAGCGTGTACTGTCCATTCAAAATGAAGCTTTAATTACAGACACCTGCTGTCAGTCCAATCACTGCTGCTCTCCTCTCTGAGCCCCTCCTTTGTCCTTCTCCCAAAGCTTTTCAATGAGTTGACTGTTTGAAATGTGTTTGTGGGCGGAGTTTGGGGGGTGAGCTTACCTTTAAACCGGTGGCCTCTAAATTGTTATTTTATGATGAAAATTGAACTAAAAACATGTATTTCAGCCAAATAAACAACTATTGTGGTGTTTTGGTGCTCAGATTTGCGTTTCTTACTAATTTTCATTTATAAACTACTTTTAGAACTTGACCCTCTGACCAGACAAAGCTCTGGGGACCCGCCCCCAGGTTGGGAACCACTGGACTAATGTTGGTCGACCAAGAATCCATCGGCCGATTAATCGACTAAACGACTAAAGAACTACAGCCCTAGTGTCTAAACTAGGGATGGAAAATCAATCGAAAACCGATCGAAGTTTGCAACAATCGATCCAAAGGCCAAAATCGATCCGTTTTTTCCTGCAGCCACTGACTAGATAACGAGGTACCTCGTTATCTATTGGTCAACGTTTGACTGGTCTCTTCATGTCCACAGTTTATTTTATTTTTATAATTATTTTTTTGTTTATCATAAGTACACGGCTGTTACAAATCTACGCAACTGTTTTTGACCAACAAACTACTGTATTTATGAAAATCCTCCATACAACCTTTAAGAACCATTTGTGTGGACGACTTTTAACCTCCAGAAAGTTCCGTAGTGTGGCTTTAAACTGACCGCTATTTTCAATCAAACATGATTATATTTCAGATTTGTTTTGATGAGGTTTGAACTGAGATAAAGGCTTTTAAACCAAACTAAGTCAAAGTTAGGTAAGACCGGGCAAATGTAACAGAAGCTTCCATTCGTAGCAGAAGAAACCAGAAGCTTCAGCTCTGAACAGAACCTGCTCATTTCATCTCCACCTGCTGTTTGAGTGGAAGAGATTTGAGATTTCAGAAACTTTTACATAAAAATACTTTTGAGCAGTTAAGTTCACATCACATGACTCATGTTTTTGTTCTGGACACAGATGTGACTGAGATATGACTGTCATTTATATATGTTTGATAATAGGTTTTGTGTCTGTATTTGGTAAGTTTTACAACAACAAATATGAATGTAACATAGAAACAAATCCCTCAAACATGGCCGCCCTCGTCTGTGTACAACTGCCCCTCGGACACTTTATGAATTCATTTGGGTTGGATTTAGATTTATGTTTTTTGTCCAAAAAAAAAAAGTTGTGTATCATTTGTTTGACTGATTTTTATCGAGCCTTCATATCTTTTCAGAATAATTCTCATTTTAGTTCAAAAAAGACATAGTAGTTAGAGCAGCACAGCAGTTTTGTGTGTTATTCTAATAAGATGACAGAGTTAAGGTGGTTTAAATGTGGACAACCTTCAGTCTGTCAAATGTATTATCGTTAATAAAGAAAAAATAAATATTATAGTTGTAATTTTATGTGTTACACTTGATCCATGTTGTGTTGCAGTTGTAACTCTTGACTTTCTTGTCTTGAAATGAAAACAGCTTCAGAATAATTCGCTGTAGAGAATCTAAACCTGTTCACACGTCAAGCCAAGATCTGCAGCTTTCATTTCATAAAGTTTTAAGCTGGACTTCAACTAAGATTAAGCTGATATCACATTTGGGAAAAACAAGTGTAACAATTGTCCTCGGTCTTCCCTAAAAATAAGTTGGTTTCTGGGTGAAATTTAAGCTAAATGAAGACAAAAACCTGGAGCGTTGGCGCGTTACTGACCTGTGATGAGCACGCTTCTCCCGGCGCACGGCAGCGTCACGTCTCCGCTCCACGCACGTGCCCAGAACATCAAAGCCCCGGCCGCCGCCACGACCCCGGCCCACGAGCCCCACGAGCCATGCCAGCAGGAGCACGCGCCCAGACCCACGCACACCGTCAGCAGCAGCAGCAGCAGCACGCGCTCCGGCAGCAGCCCCATGGCGCCCTGACGCACACTGACGCACGGCGGACGCACACCTGAAGGCACAGGTACAAGAACCTCCCACTTTCACGCACCGGGGAACCGTGACCACGCCCACCGCACGAGACGCCCGCAGCAGCAGAAACACGAGCTACGTAATCACGTCACGTCTTTGTGGAGCGTCGAGTTTCAACCAGAATCAGGCCGAACAGAGACTGGACGTTCTTAGATTAACACAAGACTGAGATAAGACAAACTCAAGACTTCTGCTGCAGTTTGTAATCATTAAACTATTTATTTTTATCAAATGAAGACGTGTTTAAGGCACTTTCAGGTTTTAGTCTGAATTATTAGAGGTGAGAGGAGCTTAGTTACAGGAATACAACAAAATAGAACTGAGTTACTTTGAGCTCATCACACTTTTGTTTAGACATTGTACAACACTAATCCTGTCACATTTACACTAGAGTTTTGATTAGTTATAGAAATATGACGTCACAACATTTTTCTACAAAATTTTTATTCACTTTTAGGTCAACAGACTCCACAGAAACTCTTCTACACCGGTGAGTTTTGACCCTGAAGTGTCGTTTTCAATAGAAAATAAAGCAGTTCATTTATGAAAGTAACTTGAGTTACTCAGATTGTAACTAGTGATATATTGTCAACAAGTAATGAGTTACACTACTGAAAGTTGAACACTGTACAGTTACTTTGTATGAGTTAATAACAAAGTGTTTTCAACAGTTGAACGGGAACACTGCTTGATAGAAATGGAGTTGAAACATTTAAAGGACATATATGCATTTTTTTTATGTTGTTGCTTTTTCTTCAACCTGCTTGAAGCACCTCCACTTTGGAATCTATGCACCAGAACTAATAAAAAAGTCTAGTAAAGTCTCACAAGGTTGTGTGTTTTCTACATCAGAATTTAATTAAGCTCTATCTACTGACTCCAAAGAAAATTACAGAGTTATAATCAACCAATCTGCCTGATATGCTAATCCTGCAGAAATGCTTAAACAAGTCTGGACAGTTTATGGAGTTAAAAACAGTGCAGAATATCTCATCCAACACAGTCTCACTAGAGGGTGTACTTTTACCACGACACAAAAACAGTGTATTTTGAGCACGAGTTCACAGCTGTTTTTAGTACCTATGTTACGCCGTGCATTTAGCACGATATGAAAAAGAGTCAAAATGACACGAGATTTCACAGCGTCAAAAAAACACGATTGAAGCCACGTGGGGACGTTTTCTTCAGGTGAAACGGGTAAGTTCAGGCATAAAGTTACTAAAACGTGTAAGTTTAGGTCTGGGGCTTGGGGCAGGTTAAGATTAGAATCAGGATTTCATTAATATTCATAAATAAGAACACGTCTTAACAACCACCATAGAAATGAATGGGGACTGTGATGTGTACTATAATAACACAAAACAGCTGTGAACTCGTGCTAATCAGACCTCATTTACATGTTGTGAGATCTGGCTCCTCAGAGATCTATCTATGACATCACAGATCTATCTATGACATCACAGATCTATCTATGACATCACAGATCTGGGACATTAAGAACAGTGTTTTTGGGAGAACAAAAGATATCTCTCAAACAAAACTTCAGCAGCATTTTTGGTGAGGAAGCAACTTTACAACAGGATTAAAAACTCCAAAAAGTTGATTTTGCATAATATGTGTCCTTTAAAGGAACTGTATGTAATATCCACAACTAGTGGTTTTAAAAAGGTATAACAATCACAAATGAACATGGGTTGCCAGATTGTGAAATGACTCATACATTGAAGATAGGAAGCTACTGATTACTGATTCAAAATTAACTTCAGCTTCTAAGAAACCAAACTGGCAACCCAAATGAGAGAGTCATGTGAGGCTTATTCTGCTTCTGATTGGATAATAAATGTAAACATCAACAAAGGGACATCATGTCCATTGCTTTTTTAATTAAGAATAACTCAGAATTACATTGACTTTCAGTAAAATAATATTATATTTGGACATGTTGACCTTGTACCTTTGGGCACATATAGGTCATGTTTATGAAATCTGACATCAAAATCTTACATACGGTTCCTTTAAACCATAAATACATTTGAATAATTTACCATTTCGAACAGTCCAGTTGCAATTACCTCTATAAAGTCAAATGGTTTCTAACACTAAAGGTGTGGACTTGGACTTGAGTCAGACTTGAGTCTCTGTTTTGATGATTGAGACTTAACTTTATGAACTGGACTCAGACTTGGACTTGAAGATTGGTAACTTGAGATGACTTAACACTTCTCCTCAGAAAATAAACTGTCATTTGTCATTTATAAACTGAAACATGTCTTGTGTGTGTGACAAGTATTTTAAATGGGATCATTTAAAAAAAATAAATCAATGAAGTTGTTGAACTGGCTCTGTGCAGTTGTCTTGTTTTCATTCAAAATACTACATCCTCTACATACAACCATTTCCTGTTCAATTCTTTTCACTGAGGTTTTCACTCCATCAGTTTAAAACAAATAAATCCTCTTTAGATCAGACACTTGTGGTGAATGTGACAGAAAACATGTTAAAGACTTTACATATCATATATTTTATATTTCACCAGAGACACTTTAAAAAGAGACATGTTTGTGTCTAAATGCTAACGCTAACAGGAAGTGGTCGTATGTACAGAAGGCGTTGTAACTCCCCGATCGGAGTCAGTGCCGAATATGAGTCAATCATGCTAGTTGTTAGCTTGACTAGACTTTCATTGTTTAAACTGCCAGAAACGACTAAAAACGTTATTTGTCAGTTGTAACCTTAGATCGCCTCATATGAGATTAAAAAAACGTCCGTTAAGAAAGTTTAATAACGTATATTTTTGTAAAACACACGTAAATCTCATACTTTCTACACTCATAAAAAACATTAATTTAACACTAACATTGGCAACCTCAAAATTTCCCTGCTTCGAGCTGTTTGCTTAAGTTTATTAACAGTTAAACATTGTGTTTTCACAGACGTTAAGCTCATATGTAACCTCAAATAAGCACATTTAAAAAGTTAGTGATAAACACAGCATTTTCTATGTTGTTTGTCTCGTATGTGTTGCCGTAGTCAAACACTAACGTTTATGCGCCTGCGCAGATGCTTCTGGGCATGCGCACATCAACTTTTGACTCAAATTCGGCTCTGACTCCGATTGGGGAGTTACAGGCGTCTTTATTTTTCCCAACGCAGTTATGCCGCTTCCTGGTTAGCATTTCCCAAATCCCTAAGCTTAACCAAATTAACTTAACCTAACCTAACCCTAATCCCTTAAGTAAATATTTTAAAATATACACTTTTGCTAGCATAGCCACCAATGCAAAGTGATGGTGTCTGGCATAACTGGGTCGGACAAAAAAATCAGGCGTACAGAAGTGAGCTATTTTGAACGTATACAAGTCAACTGAAGTTCCGTGCACAGAGACAATATTATACTTGGTAGTTTGATTTAAAGACTTGAAAAGACTTGAAACTAAAAGCAGAGGACTTGGACTTGACTTGGACTTGAGACTTGACTTGGACTTGACTTGAGACTTGACTTGGACTTGAGACTTGTAACGCCTCCCGTACACAGACTGCGATGCGAGTTCGGGTCGAGTTCAGTACGTTTTTACTGCGACTGGTATCCCCCACTGACTGCGGTCTCCAGTGCTGCGGTGCTCCGACTGTGCTGCGGCCAAGAGGGAGAGAGCGTCTGTAGTTACGCTGGCGATACTTCAAAAACTCGGGGATTCACGGGAGTTCTCACGACTTTAGCATGCAAGCCCTTTGTGAGCGCTGATATTTGTCACAAGAAGGAAGAAACTCTGCACCAAACTCCGTGAAAATGCGCTTACCTTTAGTTAGCATCATCATGACCCGGTGAGAAAAGTTGTGAAGTCTCTCGTGTCCTGTTGTTTTTGCTGCTCCACATGGTTTTAATCCAAAGCCTGGCGGAGGAGCACGCATCACGGGTAAAACTCGGGTCTGCCTCATTATGTCAAAGATATAACGGCCTGCAGGACTTATTTTCGCCGCTACTGCATTAGCACCTCAGCGCTTGATCCACTCTTCACCGCGACATGTAAACAAACGGCGCTAGAGGATGACGTCATCGGCCTGTGGCACAGATCGTTTATGCGCCATGACGTCCGTGACCGCTGCGAGCTGCGACAAAAATAGACCCTCTACGGATTCTTTCCGCACTGTCGTGCGACTGTCGGACGTGACTCGCACTGCACCGAGGTCTGTGTACGAGGGCACATTGGTTTTAAGCACTTTCTAAGTCGTGCGTGAGTCGTGCGAGTCACGCCTCGCATCAAACTCGCAGTCAGTGTACGGTAGGGGTCAAGCAGTGCCTTGGTCCCACTTCTGTCCAACACACTCTTTTATATTTGATCTAACTTGTTTTTGAGCCATTTTCATCTCATTATAAAGTTGCTGGATTGAGACGTGGATGTGCATCTTCATTGAATCTGTAAACTCTTTCAGAAATGACCCGGACTAATATCTTCTAAATGATTGTTGAAACTCAAACTGTATCGGTCGTGTGTAAATAGTCTTGGTGCTGTGGTGCTTCTGTTCTATTCTGTTTGTCAATTTCTTAATAAATTCCATCTTAACTGCTGTAAAACTAAAATAAATATTTACCACATGAACAATTAAAAGCCAAAATCAATGCTCTAACCTGTCATAAGAGCTTTAAATAAGTGAAAGTGACTTTCTTACCAATATAACAGCAAGTTTTAGTCCTAAATGTGAAAATGAAATGGCTTCTTCCTTATTCGTAGTAAAACCACATTTTTATGCTTCTTTTTTTGGTAAATCATATCTTAAAACATCAAATATGAAATAAAACTGTATATGTATGATTAGAGCAAAAGAAAATGAAGACATTGATGTGAGAAAAGTTTACAATAAAATGTAACAGGGTATTGTGTACTCACGACTATGTCAGAGCAGGGCCAATGGTGTTTTTCTGAATTAAAAACTGGCTTTGTGCAAAAACTAAAAAAGTGATCAAATCAGTTTTGGGATTATTTTAGGCCACCACCAGCCTCTGCAAAATCCCACACCATGAAAGAAAAAAATAATATGAAGTATGTTGAAAAAAAATCCACTTTTTTCATTTTTCCTGATCAAAAATATGCTACTTTTGCATTTACAAAGCAGAATTTAAGAGGTTAGAATTTTAATATTTTATATAAATATGTATATCTATGTTTAGAGGAGAAGTAGACAAAAGAAAAAAAAAAAAAAAAAAATTATGGAAAAAAGGGAAGAAAAAAAAAAAAAAAAAAAAAAAATGAAAATCAGTTTATATTTATACCATATAAATAAATAAAAAAAAAAATGGAAGTATGTTAAAAAACACCATTCTGATCAAAAAATATTTTATAAAACATTTAAGGGTTAAAATGAACGTTATACAATTATTACATGTTTAAGAAGTGGACAAAGAGATTGATGTGAAAAAAGTTGGAGAAAATGTTTATTTACATAAAAATAATGGGTGTTAAAAACGAGGGTACATTTTTGCAGGGGTGATTTTTTTAAAGGGGTGCACAAGGTTAAGACCATTTAAGTGGCTTGATTAGAAAGAGAATCATTCGCTGCTGAACCCTGATCGGTGTTTAAAGGTTAAAAATGTCATGATGAGGTTTTGTTCTCTTGTGACTGAGCCGAGTTTGTTTCTTATCATCAGCAAACGTCTCCTCCTTCAAAACAAACCACTCACTCCTCAGTTATAATACTTCCACTAACGCAGTCACTTTGGACCAGACCATTCTGAAAACACACACGATCTAACGCAGTCACTTTGACCAGACCATTCTTGAAAACACACACGATCTAACGCAGTCACTTGGACCAGACCATTCTGAAAACACACACGATCTAACGCAGTCACTTTGGACCAGACCATTCTGAAAACACACACGATCCGCAGTCACTTTGGACCAGACCATTCTGAAAACACACACGTGACAGATGATCTATCCTTCTTATTCTGACTTAGTTTGGTGTGACAGTCGATGTGGTGAATATTTATGATAGTTCTGCAGCAGTTTAGGTGGAAATTATGAAGAAATTGACAAATAAACTGAAGTCTTTTGGTTGTGCGTCGTCAAAAAGCACCAGAATGTAAGATTAACTCAATGAAAGTGTTTTTTTATTTGTCAGATCACGTTACAGAAGACGACATAATGTGTGATGATGCAACTGTGAGAGAGAAGAGGGAGAGAGAGAGAGAGAAGAGGGAGAGAGAGAAGAGAAGAGGGAGAGAGAGAGAGAGAAGAGGGAGAGAGAGAGAGAGAGAGAGAGAAGGAGAGAGAGAGAGAAGAGGGAGAGAGAAGAGGGAGACAGAGAGAGAGAAGAGGGAGAGAGAAGAGGGAGAGAGAGAGAATAGGGAGAGAGAGAGAGAGAGAGAGAGAGAGAAGGAGAGAGAGAGAGAAGAGGGACAGAAAGAGAGAGAAGAAGAGAGGGGAGAGAGAGAAGAGAAGAGGGGAGAGAGAGAGAAAGAGAGAAGATGGAAGAGAGAGAGAAGAGAGAGAGAGAAGAGGGAAGAGAAGGAGGAGAGAGAGAGTAGAGGGAGAGAGCGAAGAAGAGGGAGATGAGAGAGAAGAGGGAGAGGAGGAAGAGGGAGAGAGAAGAGAGAAAGAAGAGAAGAGTGGAGAGAGAGAAGAGGGAAGAGAAAGTAAGTGAGAGAAGAGTGGAGAGAGAATGGAGAGAAGAGAGCAGAGAAAGGGAGAGAGAGGCAAAGCAGGAGAGAGAAAGAAAGACAGGGAGAGAGAAGAGAGAAAGGGAGAGAGAGAAGAG
>JBBPFD010000051.1:100765-181100 GCA_038363315.1 Mugilogobius chulae
GAACCACAAACCAAACTGGCCAAGGGGAGCGTTCCCTTTAGCTCAATGCGTTTGTCAGGTTGACCGGCGCGTGGGAGACCCGGGTTCGACTCCGCTCAGGACATGGTGTAAGACCATACCCGTTACACTATCAATTACTGTAGTAACTGACAGTGAAGTACCACCTTGTCCACTTTAAAGTATGACCCGCTGTCAGTGTTAGTTAGCTATCAATTACTGTAGTAACTGACAGTGAAGTACCACCTTGTCCACTTTAAAGTACGACCCGCTGGCGGTGTTAATTAGCTATCAATTACTGTAGTAACTGACAGTGAAGTACCACCTTGTCCACTTTAAAGTACGACCCGCTGGCGGTGTTAATTAACAGTTAATTAATGCAGTAACTGACAGTGAAGTACCACCTCGTCCACTTTAAAATACGACCCGCTGTCAGTGTTAATTAACAGTTAATTAATGCAGTAACTAACAGTGAAGTACCACTGTATTAAACTGTACAAGAAGACCAGCTGTCAGTGTTTTTTTTTTTTTGTTTTTTTTTGGAACTACTACCAACTTTTACTGTAATTTAGCTAGTGCTAAATTACAGGGACATGTTTTTAGTTGTAGGAGGAAACCTATGCAGACATGGGAGAACATGCAAACTCCACATACCTCCACACCCTCGGGTCAAAAGGAGTCGAACCCAGGACCTTCTTTCTATGACCACTTCTATGACAGTAGTTACTAGTTATTTACTAGTAACTACTGTTTAAAGCTCAACCAGCTGTAGTATGCAAATATTTTTTGGGTTTGTCGATAAACATTTTGTAAATTGTTAATGTGTTTCATATCTGTTGTGGCTGTGAGCATAATAAAGAGGTGTCTCTTTGTATTAGATTGCCCAGTGTTTGATTTTTATCATAATCTGTATTATACACAATATTTGCAGTAATAAACTTCTTTCATAACAGTCTTTACCTTTGTTTGTGTAGCATCACAAATAGAACCACCAAGTACACAATTAAGCATCACTAGAGGTACCCGTATAAGTACCACTAATTAGTACAAATGATGCCACCATAATCCCAATTATCATTCCACAAAAGTACCAGTAACTATCACTATAATTAATACTTAACTTTAGTGACCAGTACTTGTGACTGTAAATACCACTACAAATACCACTGTAGTTACTAGTAAGTACCACTGGTACTAACACCAGAAGTACCAGTAAGTACCCCCGTAGTTACCTATTAACTAGTGGGCGTTATTTTAGTAACTGTCAATTAAGTACTAGTAACTACCACTGTAGTTAATACTAAATATACTGGTAACTGTCACTTTAGTTACCAGTACTTGTGACTCTAAGTACCACTACAAGTACCACTGTAGTTACCAGTAACTACCACTGGTACTAACACCAAAAGTACCAGTAAGTACCAGTAAGTACCCCCGTAGTTACCTATTAACTAGCGGGCGGTACTTTAAAGTGTTACCTTAGCTTTTATTCATTTCTTATGTATGGTATTCATTTATGTGTAATTTTAAATCTGTTTTAAAGGTTTTTTTATTTATCTGTATATTTGTATTCTTTTTTCTGGTTTTCTATTTCTTCTAAAGTTTGTTGTTCTGTTTTTGCGTTTTTTTTGTGCTACATTGACATGTATGAAAAGTGCTCCAAATAAAGATTGATTGATTGATGATTGATAAGGACGATAAGTTAAATTAACTTAAAACTGTGATGATGTAACTAGACAGTGTGAAAGAGAGAGAGAGCAGGGAGGCAGAAGAGAGAGAGAGAGAGAAAGAGGGAGAAAGAGAGAGAGAGAGAAGAGGGAGAGAGAAAGAGGGGAGAGAGAGAGAAAGAGAGGAGGGAGAGAGAGAGAGAAAAGAGGGAGAAGAGGGGGAGAGAAAGAGGGAGAAAGAGAGAGAAAAAGAGAGGGGGAGAGAAATAGAGAGAAAGAGAAGAGAGAGAGAAAGAGGGAGAGAAATAGAGAGAAGAGGGGAGAGAGAAGAGAGAAAGAGAGGGGGAGAGAGAGTGAGCAAGAGAGAGAAAGAGGAGAGAGGAGAAAGAGGAGAAAGAGGGAGAGAAAGAGGAGAGAGGGAGAAAGAGGGGGAGAGAAGAGAGAGAAAGAGGAGAGAGGGAGAAAGAGGGGGAGAAAAGAGAGAAAGGAAGAGAGAAGAGAAAGAAAGGGAGAAAGAGGGCAAAGGAGGAGAAAGAGTTAGGAGAGAAGAGGGGGAGAGAGAGTGAAAAGAGAAAGAGTAAAGAGCGATGGAAAGAAGAGAGGAGAGAAAGAGCAAGAAAGAGGAACGAGAGAGGGAGGAAGAGAGAGTTAGCAAGAGAAGAGAGGGGAGGAAGGGAGGGAGGGAGAAAGAAAAAGCGAGAGAGGGAGGGAAGAGGGAAAGAGAAAGGGAGAGAGAATCAGAAAGAGAAAGGAAAGAGCGAGAGAGAGGTAGGGGTAGAGGGAGGAGAGAGATAAAGAAAAAGAGGGAAAAAAAGGAGAGAGAGAAGAGAGGGAGAGAGGGGGGGGGGGGGGGGGGGGGGGAGGAAGAAGAGAAAGTGAGAGAGAGAACCAGAAAGAGAGTGGATTAAGAGACAGAGTGAGAGAGAGAACGGGATCTCCTTTGCTACCAATAAACAGATTTTTCAATAAGTCTAAATGTTTAAACTTATTTTAATCCATTACAGCACAAATGTGACCCATGCAGCCCTGCTCAGCCAATAAGCCCAGAGAAAACACTGAGTAAAATAATGTTTAGCTTCAGCCCTTTACACTTGATTAAAAAACACAGCACACACACGGTTGTTCAGTGACATAAAGAGGTTTATTTTTAAGACAGGATGCGATGAGTTACAAATGTCGCTTGAAATCACATTCATGTGTATGTGGCTGTCAGCGGAGGAGCGCCCGGAGGAGGCCCGCATCCTGTCTGCCCGGGCCTTGTGTCACAAAAACACAAACAGCTGCTTTCATGGGCGACACAGTGACGCAGTGCTCCAAAAAGGTTCATTTGGTCTTCTTTTGTAGATTACGTTTCTAATTCTTATATCAGACCAGTGGTTGTTTATTTGTCATACCTTGCCTGTCTGCAGTCATGACGCGTTAACCACCACCGCAGTGGTTAACGCTCTGGTCTCATAGAAAGAAGGTCCTGGGTTCGACTCCTTTTGACCCGAGGCCACTCTATGTGGAGTTTGCATGTTCTCCCCATGTCTGCATAGGTTTCCTCCTACAACTAAAAACATGTCCCCTCTTTCCTCCCCAGGACCACAGATGAAATCTAGAATCTGTACAAGCATCTCTGCCATTGTAGTTAATGTAAAGATACGTTGTCCTTAATAAACATTTCTACATTTCTGTTTTTATTCTGTCTGAGCTCATTAATGTAGCTTGAATTAGCTGTACCTTTTATGTTTTAGTAAGTAGGTTAGGTTAGGTTAGGTTAGGTTAGGTTACTTTATTGGTACCCGTAGGTAGATTGTTTTGCAGCGTTCGAACAAGATGACGTCTGACAAAAAACATACTTAGTAACATCATAAGGTACAGACACAAACACATGGTCCCACTTCCTACATTACAGATCTCAGTGCAAATAAGAACATCACAACAACCTATTTCAGCATTGCCAAAATAAAATGCAAATGGTCATTCATTTATTAAGAGCTACAATTGAAGAGAGAACAAAACTGTTCCTAAAACGCTTAGTTTTGCAGCTCGGGACCTGAAACCTTCGACCTGAAGGTAAAAGACGAAACTCCTCAAATAGAGGGTGAGAGTCAGAACTGCTGATGCCATGAGCCATTCTCATGAGCTGTCTGCTGTAGAGTGACTCAATACTCAGCTGTGACTGCCCGATTAGCCTGCTTGACCACTTGATTATCTGACTTAGTCTGTTCTTATCCTTAAGAGTCAGACTTCCAAACCATGCCACAAGAGAAAAGGACACAACAGACTCTATATAAGCTCGATAGAAGAGGGTGAGCATGGTTGGCCCAATGTGAAATCGCGACAGCTTCCGGAGGCAAAACAGGCGCTGATGCCCCTTTTTACAAACAGCATCACAGTTTGCCTCGAAATTTAGTCTGCTGTCTATTATTGTTCCCAGGTATTTGTAGCTGTCTACAATTCAACCATCTGGCCAGCAATGGGTGTTCCTCTGGCAGTCATCACATTAGTTCTTCTGAAATCAATAATCATGTCTTTAGTTTTTGAGGCATTAAGTTTCAGATTTGATTCGTCACACCACTGGACAAAATGATCCACTATGGGTCCATGGCTGTCTTCATCTCCTTGAAGAAGGCTTAGCAGCACTGTGTCGTCTGCGTATTTTAAAATGTACCTTAACCTTAACCTTAACCTTATGTTTGTGTAAAGAATATATAAAATAGGAGAAAGTACACACCCTTGTGGTGAGCCAATAGAAGAGCACACACTTTTGACAAGGAGTCATTAACTTTGACTCTCTGTGATCGATTTAGTAAAAAATTTAAAATCCAACCAACAATGTTTTTGCTTAGGTTAAAATGTTCTAAAAGTCTTTGAATTAAAATGTGGGGATACATTGTATCAAAAGCAGAAGAAAAGTCCACAAATAAAATTCTAGCATGATTTCCTTTCCCCTCAAGATGTTTAAAAAGCAGGTGAAGCAGAGTGAGAATGGCATCTTCCACTCCTCTGTTGGCTCTGTAGGCAAACTGCATCGGGTCTAAAGCCTGTTCAGTGTTCCTTATCACTTCTGACCGAACCATCTTCTCAAAAATTTTCATGGGGATGGAGGTCAGTGCGACAGGTCTAAAGTCATTCAGTGTTGACGGATTACAGGATTTAGGAACAGGAACCACAATTGCATCCTTCCAAATTTTAGGAACCTGCTGTTTTTCAAGAGACTGATTAAAAATAGGGTGCACGGTAGCCAAGTGGTTAGAGCTCTGGCTTCCCAATAAGGAGGTTGTGGGTTCGACTCCCGGGTCGGACCATATGAACATCTCACGATCTCTCTGGGTGGAGTTTGCATGTTCTCCCCGTGTCACCGTGGGTTTTCTCCGGTTTCCTCCCACCTCCAAAAACATGTATGTTTAGGTTAATTGGGCATCACTGTAAATTTCCCTTAGTGAGTGAATGAGAGAGTGAATGTTTATCTGTGTAACCCTGCGGCAAGTTGGCCACTGTCCAGGGTGTTCCCCGCCTAAGGCCCAAAGTCACTGGGATAGGCTCCAGTCACCCGCGACCCCTAACGGGATTAAGCGGTAGAAAATGAATGAATGAATGAATGAATGAATGAATGATTAAAAATATAACAAAAGACTGGGCTCAGCTCTCTAGCACAGGATTTAAGCAAACGACCACTAATATTATCTGGTCCTGAGCTCTTATTCACATTTACGCCTCTGAAAGCTCTTTCAACTTCCTCCTGTTTCACTTCAAAGTGGTCTGTATCTAAAAGTGTCTCTTGCAGTTCTTGATTTTCATTGCTAAATGCAGTATTTCAAAACGATTATAAAAGTCATTGAGTGCATTAGCAAAATTAACATCTGAATTGAAACCATTTAAGGTGACATTTTTAGTACTTTTTGTTCCTTGGAGGCCAACAATAGTCTTCATTGAGGACCACACTGACCCCAGATTGTTGGTGGCTAGCTTATTCTCCAACTTTGATGTATACTTCTGTTTTGCTTTGTCAATGTCAGCTTTAAGCTCTCTCTTTGCCAAATGTAGGTCTGCCACTGAGCCTTTATTAAAGGCATTCCTCCTCTTAGTTATACTAGTCCTAATGGACTTATTTACCCATGGCCTGTTGTTGGGATAGACTTTCACTGACTTTGTAACAACAAGCATATCATAGCAGAATGTAGTATAGGAACATACAACATCTGTGAGTTCATCCAAATCAATGCATGACTGTTTAAACTGTTTAAAGTAAGCAATGTCTAAAGATGCACAAGCCAGGTTTCAGTTTCAGTTTCAGTAGGACTATAGATTTGGTCGCTTGTTTGTCTCTGGCAACACTGGCCAGCCTTTAACAGCCGGATTTAGCCAAAATGAAATAAAAATCTGAATCTATGTAATTGTAAGACTAGATTAAAACTTTTTGTAGTCTTGTAAAAAATTTAATTTACACCAGTCATCACATTCGGCCCTCTACCAGCCTAAAAATGCTTGATAATGTACTCATCTACCCGGTCTTTTCAATGCTTTTTCTTTGTATTACTCCTCACAACAGTTGATGTGACCCAGTCCCAGTTTTGTATAAAATGTCTTTTTGAAAAAACATGTATTAATCATTATTTACCACAGGGACTGTCACAGCAAACTTTAATTGTCATGATTTAATAAACATCCAAAGTCAATTAAGAAAAACAAGCATAATAGCTAAAAATAATGCTTGGAATCAAGTTATTTTTGACTTATTGCTTCATTGTTTTTGTTGTAAAAGTGTAATTAGCTTTTCTTTGATTGACAAATACAAATTAAGACGTAATAAAAGCCTTGATAACGACATAAACACAGAAGTCCCACCGCTGAACTGAAGGCGGCAGTATCGCGCATAATAAAGCTTTCGGTCAGGGACTTCCGGGAGACGTTTACGTGACCGGAAGCAGCGTGGACTCCAGTTCGAGCAGCTCAAACCAAACTCGTGTTGTTTTTCTGCTAAGTTCAAACAAAATATAAAACTGTAAACCATGGCGAACGACAACGCGAAGCTCTCGAAAAACCTGCTCCGGATGAAGGTAAGAAAAAGTTAGTTTTACGCGACATTTGCGTAAAAAACGATGCGACGTCCAGCTATGTTTACCTCACGCTCCCACACGCCACGTTTTAAAAGCTTTTTAGGAACATAATATAACATTTTAAAAGGGCATTATTGACAAAATTTAGTTTGTATACATTTGCTGTGATCATGCTTGTTTTGCAAAGTTGAAAGAAGCAGCTTTGTGAAATGCTTTAAGTGACAATTCAACAATAGCTCTTAATTTTTATGTTTTGTGGTTTATAAGTTCTTAAAAAGTCTCAAATTGGATCTCTCAATCTCTGCAGAAACTAATAAATTAGTTCTTATTTCATGCCAAATTATTTGCTAATGATGTAAGATATTTTTGCTCATCCCAGAGGCAAATTTGATTCAAGATCAAAGCTTTCAAAACAGCCAGAAATGTCTTAAAGCAAGTGAAATATGCTTCAAAGTTTCAGTGATTTTATTCATATCCGGTTAAACAACTAAACTGAGATGAAAAGTTTGATTTCTAGTCCATTTAACAAAGACTAGAGAATAACTTTTTGTATTTTTTAACTTTTTTACTCCCTAACCCTAAATTTACCCAGGTGTACTTTTGTACTTTTACCATAGACTGTAAAATCAGAAATATACAGTCTATGTATTTTACTCAAGTAAAGCAGTTTCAGCAGGACATTTTTACACATGTAACTGTACTTTTACTTGAGTAGTGAACTTCAGTACTTTAGCCATCTCTGGTGTGAAAAGACCTTGTAAATAACAGTACAATGGCATTACTAGTCATCACATCGTTTTGACTGCGTTTGTTTCAGTTCATGCAGCGAGGTCTGGACGCAGAGACAAAGAAGCAGCTGGAGGAGGACGAGAGGAGGATCATCAGTGACGAGCACTGGTACCTGGACCTGCCCGAGCTCAAGGCCAAAGAGTAGGTCACTGTGGGGTCAGTCAGGGCGTTTACATGGAGCCAGAAAAACTGGATAACTAGCCTAGTCCGATTTAAACCAGTTTTCCTAAGCGCATGTTTCTGAAATGGAGACTGCAGGAGGCGCCAGGGTCACAGACATGAGGCATAAGATTTACAAAAAATGACTGAACTCTGCATAAATAGGTTATTAACTCTTTCAGCTCCAGCCCTGTTCTCTTCCCTGCCAGACCTTTTATGCTAATTTGAAGCAATATTCACAACTCCGCAGAAAAATTGGTGCAATTGGAATCCTGACATGTTGTACATCAAATGAGACGTACAAGTGTCTACTTTCATAAAAAAAAGAATTGTTATTCTACATTAATCCGTTCCCATTTTATAGGCATTGCTTGTTTTCATTAGATTTCAGCGTTTGACGAGAAACTTTGGAGAAAACGTCCTTTTTCTAAATTAAACTTCATGTCAGTGTTATTTTCCTCTGTTTTACTTTCTGGTGAAAGAATCAGAGCCACTACAATGAAATAATGTCTTTAGGACAAAAACAGGAGGTTTACATGATTAAAACAATGAGGACGAGTGTCTTTTTCATCTTTAAACCAACAGACGCTGTGTTTCTGATGCAGATTCTCTAGATTCAGCCTCTTTCATGGAGCAGAGATTAGATTGAATAAATCCAGTAGTTTGACTTCCTCTGACACTTTTCACTCGCTCACAGAAGAGGACGTTTCTAGACTCGCTGCATGTGTCGTTCTCCTCAGAGTCCCAGTCCAGTCCTAGTCCAGTCCTAGTCCAGTAGGATCGTCTTTTCTTCAGTTTAAAGATCAAATATCTGCTCTAAACTTACTCAACTGTGTTTTTAGTCCAACATGTTTAGTCTGTGATCTGTTGACATGATTGATCTTTGGCATTGCGTGTCTTTTTCCCATTGTAGAACCTGATCATTGAGGAGAAGAGCATCGTTCCCTGTGAAGATCTGAGATACGGGCGAGTTTCATTTATGGGATTTAACCCAGAAGTCGAGGTCAGTCACACTATAAAGTCTGTTTTATCGTGGATTTTCACTCATAATGTTTGTGAGCAGAAGCTGATGCTGCTGATGAATCCTAAAGACGAGACGGAGGAAGACGAGGAGGAAGACGACTTCAGGAAAATGCAGACGGACGTCACAGATGAAGAGATGGCTCTGAGGTAAATGTAAGCTAGATTCAGTGAGACTTTCTATATGAACTGTCCCTTTTCACAGGACTGGGATAGTTTCAGTCTGAATATACCTGCAGACAGAGAATTATCTGAAATGCACTAAAATATTAAAATATATAATTGGCACAAAGCAGACACAAGTTACAATCAGATAATCCTTTCCACATGTTCAGACCTTCACATATAGGGTGAATACAGGGAAAGACACAGGAAAAACAGGTTTTCTACCAGGGTTTAAAAAGTCTAAACAAGTCTTAAAGGCGATGTAGCTGATGTTCACACAGCAAGCTCAGTTTAGGTTTTAAATCATCCAATATTGTGATAAAAATTAAATCGTGAACTCATCCCTGTGACAATCTGCTATTTTGGTGAAATCGTAATATTGTGATTTATTTTTTCTCTTTTTGATGCATCTGTCTGTTCAAATATATTTTACGGAAGTCCAGAACTGTCAGCGTGGAGTAAACATTTTTTTCAGCTTTTCTCGTTATAACGACCGTATATTTACGTTCAACGACTTTTTTTAACGTTCAAACGAGAATATAATGTCGTTATAACGACTTTTTATTTGCATTAAAACGGCCAAATGTGTAAAAGTGCATTCAATCATTATTTCTGACAATGAAAGCGTTTATTAATCATCACACAGATTAAACAGGATTCTTCAGTGTTACTGCTACATATAAGATCTCATGGCTCCTCTTTATAAATACGTGCGCATCAATACGCCATGACTTTCGTCTTTCCTCATTTCTCCGCTGCCTCATCTCTCTCCCCCGTCTCTTCACAAATGCCTAAATTCTCGATCGTCTCTGATTGGCCAGCGCCTCGTCTTTTTAACTTATTCAAAACTTATCCTGGTCCGGAGCAGGTTATGAGTTTGTCTCATGTTGCCATAGAGATCGGCCCCGATAGGACGTGATCCAGTTTAGTAGGACCGCCAGACTTGGTCTAACCCAGAACTGACCCCCAAATCTAGCTTCGTAGTGCAGGCCATGAGAACAGGGCTCAGCCATCCAGCTTGTGGCGCATCATGGGAGGAGCAGTCTGTTTATCATAAAAAAGTCGTTTTAACGAGAAAATATTTTCGTTTTAATGTAAATAAAAAGTCGTTTGAACGAGATTATATTCTCGTTTGAACGTAAAAAAAAGTCGTTTGAACGTAAATAAAAGTCGTAATAAAGAGAATATTGTCGTTTGAACGTAAATATAAAGTCGTTATAACGAGAAAAGCTGAAAAAAATGTTTACTCCACACTGGCAGTTCTGGACTTCAGTAATATTTGACTATTTTTTCCAATCTATTACTCTTAGTCTCAGAGTTGCCAAGTCCAAGTCTTTGGGCTTCTTTTTGAATTCGCTTTTAAAGGGGCTGTACTGTGTAAGATGGAGAGGAATTTTAATTATCACATATAGTCCACAAACATTTAAATCATATTTATTCTTTACAACATGAATACTTAAGAGAGCACTGTTAACCAATCCACATCAATTGTGAAACATTTATACGTATTTGAAATGTTTTATTACGGGCCGGAATGTGGATTATTGACGCTAGATGTCAGCAGGGTAAATAGGCAAACTGCATGTGAAAGGCTCCCTCTGGTGTTCAAAAGTGGAAATCACTTTGTATGTTTGTTTGTTTTCTTACACAGTGCCCCTTTAAGTCATAAAAGGAATTAAGCTTTGCAATTTTACAGGTTAATTTTTTGAAAATTTGTGCATGTTTTAATGTCTGAAAAGTCATTAATGATGTAAGAAAAGCACATACACTTGTTTTGCAGCAACACACAATGACATTCATTCATTTTGGTAGCAAATATGGCTTAAAAAAGTCTTTTACAAACAACAAAGTGAAACTGGAGAGAACCACCCAAGCTCAACCAATCAGAGCATGGCATTCAGCTCCTAATGAAGTTAATAATAATGAAAAAAAAGTTAATTACACCAACTTTAAATAGAAACGTCTGAATTAAGGCCTTAAAAAGTCTTAAATTCGCTGTTGTAGGTCTTAGAAATGTTTCCACAAGTCTTGTATTCTTAAATGAAGCATTTTCGATCAGATTTGCTGCTCTGTTTCACACTGCTGCAGTCTTTTATGCGGGAAATTCCCATTTTTATTCTCAATAATTAGGGATGCACCGATATCCGATACTAGGATCACATATCGGTGCCAATCCAGGAAATGTTGCTGGATCGAGTATCGGCTCTATGATATCGTCTGATGTTTGACATTTTATTCACATTAAGTTGTTTAGTTGTGACTTGAACTATAAATAACAGCGACATAACACAGTATGATCACTTTTTTATGTTTTAAAAGAATAAAAAAAGAGCTATTTCCGTTAATATTTCCATTACTATCGATTGATATTGGTATCGGTAGACACTTAAAGCCAAAATATTCGGATTCATATCGGAACTGAAAAAGCTGGATCAATACTATAACACATTTGGTGAGTTTCTTGCAGAATCCTGTATTTATATCTAAAACTCGCTGTGTGTCGTTTCAGGTACGAGAGTTTGGTGAGCAGCATGAAGAAGAAGTTTGCAAAGAAACGAGAGCGAGCCGCGCTGGAGGAGGATTTGAACCAGAACGTGACGGAGACAAAGAGAACTTTCCTCAAACCTCAGGACTGAACTGAGCATGAGACTTTTACCTCAAACTGAAAATATGATTTTTTAAAAGACTGTGATGGAACAGTTTGTTACTGGATATTATATATCCTCTTTTTTTAAAGATATGGATGAACTGCAGTGTTTCTGTGACATTAAATGTACACGACATGTCACACTTTTGTCCTTTATTTATGATCAGAGATGTTTGGAACAGTGAAGGATTGTACAAACTCTCATTATCAACTGCCTTAAGGATTTAGAAAAACTCAAATATTAAAAGTTAAGAGCGGCACTAAACTTTTAAGTTAGGCACACTGCAAAAAATTAATCTCAAGACAAGTTAAAGTTGCTTGATTCTAGGATTCAAACCTAATTTTAAGCATTTTGACTAATTTAACCTTAATTTATTGAAGACATGACATAGATTATTTTCCTTGTTTCAAACTGTTTCAAACTGATTTAAAAACATTGCTTCTTGTTTTGAGCCAAATTATTTTCCAATGGGTTAAAAAAGCTGTTCTTATCCACTGGCAAGCCAAATTCTCCTAGAACCAGCTAAAAAAAGGCTTGAAACCTGTAAAAAATTCTATATTACATAAGCAATTAAATCTTATCCAGTTAAAACAACTTAAAGGGCTGTACTGTGTAAGATTGAGAGGAATTTTAATGATCACATATAGTCCACAAACATTTAAATCATATTTATTCTTTACAACATGAATACTTAAGAGAGCACTGTTAACCAATCCACATCAACTGTGATACATTTATACGTATTTGAAATGTTTTATTACGGGCCGGAATGTGATAAATTGACGCTAGATGGCATCATGCTTAATAGGCAAAATGCATGTGAAAGGCTCCCTCTAGTGTTCAAAAGTGGAAATCACTTTGTTTGTTTTTCTTACACAGTCCCCTTTAAATCTGGATTAAAATTCTGATTCTAACAAGTCCTTTTAAGCAAGTCTAGATTTATAGTTTTTGCAGTACAAACTCTCATTATAAACTGCCATAAGGATTTACAGGGTTCGTACAGTCACGGAAAACCTGGAAAAGCTATGGAAAACTTAAATCTAATTTCCAGGCCCTGGGAAAGTTTTGGAATTCTACTGGTTTGGGAAAATTATAAAATATTTTGAGTTAAAAAATGGAAGATGGTTTACTACAACACACTTCTGTTTGTGTTTAACTAAGGTAAGGTAGGTTAAGGTATACTTTATTGTCCCCGTAGGGAAATGTGTCCTCTGCATTTGACCCTGGATCCTTCTGGAGCATCTCCTCAGGAGCAGTGATCGCCGCAGTGCAGCGCCAGATGCTAGGCTTGGTCAGGATCGTAGCTGGAGGATATTACCCTATCGTGCATGTTATTGGTTGGTGGGGAAACCGGAGTGCCCGGAGGAAACCCACCCAGACACGGGGAGAAACATGCAAACTCCACACAGAAAGGCCCGGCCCGTGCGGGAGTTGAACCCGCTCCCTTTTGCTGTGAGGCGAGAGTGCTAACCGCTCAGCCACCGTGCCGCTAATACACTAAGTATTAGTACACTAACTAAAGAAAAAAAGTGCCCATAAATAAAAATAGGATGTGTTGCAGTGACTTTATTAAATTTATGGTTTAGCAACAGAACATTTTGACATTCTTTGCACATTTATTTAAAACTAAAACTACTATTTTTAAAATGATGTGGTAACTAAATGGCTTGAAACTAAATTATTGCATTCCATTTAATGAATTAGTTTCTGAAAACAAGGGCTGGACAAAAAATATTCTGTAATTCCTGCCCTATTGAGTGCACCTGAATATAAGCTGAACCCACTAGATTTAAGTAAGAAAAATGATAAAGTTCATAGATAGGCCGCACTTGTTAATAGTAAGTCTATGAGAATCTATAATTTGCTGCATTGCCTTATTAGCCGCATAGTTCAAAGCTCATGAAAAAAGTAGCGGCTTATAATCTAGAAATTACGGTAATCACATTATTATTTTTTTTTCTTGTTCAATTTTTGATTAAATTTTGTTGAACCTTTTCAAAAACAAAAGACAAACGGTCTTCATGAACATGAACAAAAACTTTTAAAATATCTAATTTATATTATTTTTATTATTTTTTAAATTGTAGATCCAACTTCTGCCTCAAACTTTGACTTTTGCTCCAAATCACATTTTTACTGCCAAAGAATTGGTTTTCGATCTTTCAATTCAAAGCTTCGAACTGAATAATTGACGATTTGATTCGATCTCTTGATTTCTCGATTGATTGCGCAACCCTACTGAAAACAAATAATTGGTTTGAAATGCGTGTGTGAATACATTCATTCATTCATTTTCTACCGCTTAATCCCGTTAGGGGTCGCGGGTGACTGGAGCCTATCCCAGTGACTTTGGGCCTTAGGCGGGGAAACACCCTGGACAGTGGCCAACTTGCCGCAGGGTTAGACAGACAAACATTCACTCTCTCATTCACTCACTAAGGGAAATTTACAGTGATGCCCAATTAACCTAAACATGCATGTTTTTGGAGGTGGAAGGAAACCGGAGAAAACCCACGGTGACATGGGGAGAACATGCAAACTCCACCCAGAGAGATCTTGAGATGTTGATGGTCCGACCCGGGAGTCGAACCCACGTCCTCCTTATTGGGAAGCCAGAGCTCTAACCGCTTGGCTACCGTGAATTGTGTGAATACAATGTTATGGAAATGTTGGAATTTGTTTTGGAAAAGTCTTTGAAAAGCTATGGAAAACAATAGATTAAACTCAGTACTGCCAATCTCAAACTTTAATTTACAGTTGTATCATGAGATTTCATGATAACTATCAAGTAAAAACGTGATACAAATGTTTGTTTTATATTAAACATTGAAATTATCACGTTTTTACCTGTATTTTTTTATATTTGCATCATGTTATTGCCTGATCTTTTTTTTCCTCAAAAACTTTTTTTTGTTGTAATTTTGTATCACGTTAATGTTATCGGATAGTCGTACAAATTCGTGATACAACTAAAAAATAATAATAATAAAAAAAATAAACAATTAAATTAAATACAATTAAAATATTCGGCAGTTCTGATCATCCGTTGAAAACACAAAAGTTTACTAATTTGAAACTAAAAAAGTTAGTTATTCCAACTTTAATTTCGCCAAAAGTAGCCCCGCTCTGATTGGTCAGAACTGATTACGCCGCTACGTTTCTGACGTCACGATAGTGGGAGGCGCGAGCCCGTAAACAGGAAAAACGGTCCGAAGCAAGTCGATTGTTTTGGGATTTGTTTTTTCCTTTTCCAAACGGTTAAGTCGCTTTCTTTCTGAAAATCTGTTAACTCTGGAGAAACGTTTGAAAACAATGTGCCGCCATCTTGAACTCCTCTTCCAGTGATAATTATACTTCCACAGTGGTGAGAGCAGCAGGAGCTAGCTTAGCCGAGGGATGAGGGTAAACACGCCTGACTCCAGCGGCACCATGAGGCCTGAACAGCAGCTGACCATCGTCCAGCAGCGCCCGGAGCTCAGCCTGCCGCCCGGTAAGAGACCAACGTATGCGTGAGACGAGCGGAGCGTGTCTAGTTTACGAAACACGCGATATAATGCTGCGTTCACGTGCTCTCGGACACTGGGGAGTTTCGACCTGTTTGTTTTATGTGGGGGGGGGGCGTGCTTGAAAAATGACCGGAAACTCGTGCGGAAGTGTTGGAGGCCGAAGTTTACGTAGATGATAACAAGACCGTGGCAGGACTGAGATTTGTGCATCAGAGGAGCACTGACAGGGATTTAGTTTTATATCAGTGAGAGTTCAGCTTCACACGTAATATTAAGACTTAATGCAGATTAAAGGTGATTTTCACACTGCAAACACGATTTAAGTTTTGAATCTGACAACTTCCTCTCAAAAATTCTTTGACACATGGTTAGTATCAACATGTTTTCACTTTGGTAGCAGTTATGGTTTTAAACACGTTTTTACAAACAACAAAGTGAAGCTGAAGAGGGTTACCCAAGCTCAGCCAATCAGAGCGCTGCATTCGGCTCCTGAAGCGAACCAAAACGCTTTATTATTCAGTTCTGACAGTACTCAGAGGTCTCATTTTGTCACAGAGTGCTGCATTTACCAGATTCTTTTAAGTAGAAAACACTAAGTTTTGTAAATTACAACTAAAAAAGTTACTTTTCTTATCTTTAAAGGATTTTACAACTATAAATGTACTAATGCATTTATTTATCCGCCATTTACCAACAAGTCTGCGTCTGTCAGAACAAAAGAGAGGAAGTAGATAACAATGGAAAGGAAGCTAAGGGCCCACAAAACCGGTTTTAGGAACAACTTTTTTTGTGGTGTGCCCCTCCTCTGGGGGAGCGCTTAACTCAGTATAAATACAGCCAGTCTCAGGTCACTTCCATCAGGTTGAAAATGACTTTCGGATGAGAATCAAAATGTCTTGATCTTTATAAATATTGTCCAGATGACAACTTTGAAGTCTTTCTACTATTGGTACTCAAGACCGTTTTTTAAGCTCTTGGTCTCGTCTTGGACTTGAGCGCTCCGGGACTCGGTCATTTTGGAGCTCAACAGCAAGTGAAATGCCTTGCGTAGGCAGGCGCCAGGCTCGTTTCACTTACGCGTCTACTTCTGTGGGACAGATCTTGCACACAGCACGCCAAAGCGGCGAGCAGCCACGCTACCCGTGGCCCAGCCAAATCGTCAACCCAAAATACGCTCTAAGCTGGAGTCCTGACTTTCAGTTTGTTAATTACATTTTTTATGCTGTTGAACTCTATCCATGGCTTATTCTTGAACAATGTTATTTTAGACTGGTTTTGGCCTGGTCTCGATTGGTCTCGAGCAAGTCTTGGTCTTGATTAGTGCGGTCTTGACTACTGCACTACTTTCTACTATCAATTACTTGTTAATAATTTCCTGCTGTATTTCTTGTTCTGCAGGGATGGTGTTGGCGTGCACACAGACCGGGCAGCTGGTCACGCTTCCACAGCAGCTTTTGGCTCAAGCTCAGGCTCAACAGAATCAAACCACAGCGAACAACCAGAGACCGGCCACTTCCACAGCAGCAGGGGGCGCTACACAGGTCAGCACGCCCACAACACAACAAGGCTATTTCTAAGTGTGTCTGCGCGTATTTAAAACTGCGCGTTAGAACAGTTTGACCCAATTTAGGCTTGAGTATAAGCACATTTTTTAGTTTAGATCAAGCGTTTCAATCTTGAATGGAGCTGGGGCAGAAATGATCAAATAACATAAGTTCATTTTCCAGTGTAACATATATTGTGGAAACTATTTCTCTTCTTCATATATCGTTATGGAAAAGGGTGTAAATGGCTTGGTGAGAATAATAAATAATAATCCAAATGTCCGAGCTTGTTGAGATATAAAAGAGGAAGCAGTTTATTCTTCTGTTACAGGATACAGACAGATCAGCATCAACCCATCTTTCCAAAATGTCTCAGGACCTCTCAGAGTCTGTCCTTCTTCCATGTGTGTTCCTTAAGTTTCTCTGCTTCGACCTTTATCAGCTTCATACATATTAAAGCAGGCAGCAGTTGATCTCACTCAGGTGCTAATCAACTGTTACAGTTTGGGTGAACGACCGGCAAACAAAAGGTTTCTTGGGTGGAGACGACTCCCTGCAGATTAATGACGATTAGATACCGATGGAGCCGTGTCCGTGTCGCTGCGGCGCTCATCGCTAAAGTGTCGTTTTAAGCAGGAATTTATGCATGTTGATGTGGATTTAGATAAACTTTCGTCAAATAAAAAGTGGTGTGGAGCTTGACACATGAAGCACTATATTATGACATCAAACTTATCTGTCTCCATAAAAGGATAAATCAACTTTTGTGCATTTCTGTTGTAAAAGAGCAGCTTGTTTACGCCGTGACAGTTTCTCCTTCTGTGTCTGAAGCTTCTGCTCTCGTAATCCTTCTGCGCTCTGTCCGTTTCTTTGTTGTGTAAAGTTTATAAGTGACTTCATAAGTTCTCATTCTCCCTGCTGTGATCGGGTTGTGGAGGAGGAGCTGTGGCCGTGTTAAGCTGCAGAGCATTGTGGGACCTGTAGTTCAATCTCGGCAGTCTCAAGACCCCTGGTTTAGATTAGGCTGGGCAATATATCGATATATATTGATAAATGAAAAGCAGTTAAAGTTACAGAGAAAGTGACAAAGAGAAGGATAATATTAGTTAAATTTTGTTTTTGTTGCAATAGTCAAATTATAACCTAACTGTACTAGAATTTAGTTTTACTCAGCAAAGCACGACTAAAATATAATTTTTTCCAATGAAAATGTATATTTCAACTTTTAATTAGCAGACTGTAGCTTAGAAAACAAATGTTACTTAAAAAATTTTATTTTAAAGATATCGAGATATATCGTATATCGAGATCTGAACAAAATATATCGAGATAACATTTTTTCCATATCGCCCAGTCTAGTTAGATGTTAGATGTTTGAGGAATTGTGGTGTCATAAAATTGACTATAATCCAATGCTTTACATTTTAAGATGCTAAAAACATGCTTTTCATAAAAGCAGTGAACAGAAGCGGTGACAAAGAGCATCCCTGAGGGAGTCCAACATGTCTGACTCATGCAGCATGTGAACACAGTAGGGCTGGGCGATATTTGGGGTACTTTGAGGTACAAAGAATGTTCCTACTTGTCAACGGCTGAATCCAGCTGTCAAAGGCTGTCTTGTTGCCAGGTTTTCAGAGTAAAAGCAGTGACCAAACCTTAAATAAATCCCATAGTAAACAACCTCAGGCCTTCAATAAAAAGTTACAAAAATAATCGATTAATTTAAATGTTGTGTGTTGCCTCTAAGTACTAATGATTTTGACATATTTTAATAGTTTTTCTAACTTTAACAACTTCTTTTAATCATGAAAAAATGCAAAGAATCTATGTTTCAGTCATAATTGATCTATGTTTTATTTTTGTAAATCCAACTTGAAAAATGCTAAAATTCATCTCTTTTATGACTTGAATGTGCAGGTACTTTGAAAAAAAGATTTAGGGAATTCACGATATGACGATTTAATGAAAAAAGCAGATTGTCACGGAGATGAGCTCACAAGTAGATTTTTATCATGATATTACCCAGTCCTAGAACACAGCTCCTGCTCTGATCGACGGTCATACAGGGACCTGGACATCCAAGCCTGTATGTTAACGCCCTCGCTAGAAGCTGGGCTAGTTATCCAAGGGATGTTCTCTTTATGCACGTTTGGCATTTGCTTACGTGACAGACAGCTGTACGTACACTTGTTTTATGGAGTTAACTGCATTTTCGTGACTGGGAACGTTGTCTTGTAAACTAGGCCTGAGCGAGTGGTTCCTTGAGGTAAAGTCACTGCGGTTACATGTCCAGGGAAATCAGACTAGGCTAGAAAACCGGACTCTACTTGGTTTTCCCCTCAAACCGGTTGGACCAGTTTTGCTCCTGTTTACATGCACAAGAGTAAACCGATTACCCTGGAGAGACTGGTCCTGCTGTGTCAGATTCATTAATGCATGATTGAGGCTGTAATTTGTTGAATTACTTTAACATTGTTAATGTTGTTTATTTTTATTAACTGTTTGTAATACTCTTTGTTAAATGACACACATTTTTTTCTGGAACATGTAGGACCGTTTTAAACATGTAGAACTGTTTTAAAGATGTAGGACTGTTTTAAACATGTAGAACAGTGTTAAACATGGAGTTAAATGTGAGATTGTGTGTGCCACTTTGTGCAAGGCACTTTATACTTCTAAAATTCTTAATTTATGATTGGAATGTGCTGTGGACAGGAGTTGTGAGCATGCTCAGTTGCATTTGTCCAGCTGCAGACCGATTGTCTGTTTACATGAGTCTGAAATCAGACTACAATCGGTCGGGACCACGTGCGCCAACTGGTTTTCCGAAAACCGGTTTACGGCTCCTCAATAGGTCTGCCCGGGTTTACATGTGCTTTGGAAAACCAGTTAAAATCGGACTAGGCTAGTTATCCAGTTTTCCTGGCCTCCATGTAAACGCCCTGAGTGTTGTGAGTGCCTTGAAAAGTGTAAAAGCGCTCTCTAAGTAAAAAACTATAATCCGACGTTACATTAAACACCCAACTATGTCTTCTGTTTTCTTCTGTTTGACAGGAAACACAGGAAAATGTGACCAAATGTAGACACATTTTGTCGTCACTGATCAAACTGGCGATTCACAACCCTCCATCTCCAGAAACGCCCATGAAGGTCAAGCGCCTGGTGCAGGAGCTAATCGTGAGTCACTACCGTCTCATATTTTCTTTTGTGATGATGTTCGATTGTAGTTTCCTCACAAATGTGTTAAATCTGACCAGTTGTTGTGTTGATTCCAGGAAGCTAAGATTGAACCAGAGGAGTTTGTGACTCGTGTTCATGCTGAGGCTGAGCAAAAGTTCCCTCCACCTCCCTACCTCCTCCGCTTCCTCAAAGTAAGAAACCTACAAACAGATCAAACAGATAATAAAGGAGGCATGTTATGTGTTCTGTTCAAGGTCTTTGTGTTAACCAATACCAACTCAACTGGGTAGAAAATACATTTAAAGTGAAACTAAACTTCAAAACAGCTTTTTTTTGGCGATTAAGCATATACTATGACCCGTTCAGAGCCTACGTCATTTTGGGGACGGAGCCGCACCGGTGCCCTCCGCAGAGTTTCCCCATAAGTTTCTATACAAAACAAGTAAGCTGTAAGCTGTACTAAGGATACTAAACAGTTAGAAAACTTAATAATGACTTCTAACAAGGCTCTGACCTCTCCTAATGTGTTCCATGGGTTTGCACCAGTTGACACATTTTATAACTCGTGATTATAACTCATTTTATAACACTATAATTCATTCATTCTGCAGAAATCCGCGATGTTTTTCAGTTCCACGTGATATTTTTCTTCCATGTATTTTTCTCGTCGGGAGCAGCCATGTTGGTTTTAAACGGCGGAAGATGCGTGTCTCTGATTGGCTAATTAATCTATCAATCACGGCTAATTCAAAAGAGGGACACGGTGGCCAGACGATATATTTTTTATATATTGTCTGGATTTTCCAGGCAATCAAGACCTAGGGTTTGCATGTTCTCCCCGGTGTCTTAATTCTGGGTACTCCGGTTTCCCCACCTCTAAAAACATGTCCATTAATACCTCCCCCAGGACTCCCCTGTAAAAGAGATTCTGAAGTCAGTGGGACGTTCCTGGTTAAATGAACGTCAAATAAATAATTCGAAAAATTTGTTCCAACTACTGTAACATCTGAAACAACAGGATTTATGACCATAAACAAGTCTCCATCTTGCTCTGAGAAAAATGTATTCTAACCTGTCATATGCACTTAAAAGTTTAGTCCGTGTGGCTTGTAGTGAGTGCACTTAATAGGCTGACATTAATATTGTGCCTTTGCGTCTCTCAGAAAAGCCTCCCAGCTTTCCGTCAGTCCTTATGGGGCCGTCTGCCGACTCACACACCAGTCTCCAGCACAGCAGCAGCAGGAGGAGCAGCAGCAGGAGCGCCCCCTACAGGACCTGTCACAACCACCACAGTCAGACCTCTGCCCATCAGCCCAGAGAACGGTGCAGTGAACTGGACACGCCGATGGACTCTGCTTCCACACAGGTGAGATGGAAGAGAGCACGTTAGCAGAGTCGTTAGAGCTCTGGCTTCCCAATAAGAGATTGTACCAAAATAACAGGGTGGAGTTTGAATGTTCTTCCTGTGCTTCTCCCACCTCCAAACACATGTACAGGTCAACCGGCAACACTGTAAAACTCCACCAGTGAATGAATGAGTGAACTGTGTCTGTCTCTGTGTGTAAAGCCTTTTCTCCACCTAAGGCCCAAAGACACTGAGATCCAATCACCCGCCACCACAAATGGGACAAGGAGGAGAAAATGAAAGAGAGAAAACAAGAAAACTTTTAAGTATTTAGTCTAATTTAACCGAAATTGACACTTACGGAAAACAGTATTTAGCTGAGCCTTGATTGTAGGGCTGTGGTCGATAACAAAACTCTTGGTCGACTAAAGACATGTCCTATCGACCGATTAATCTTGTACTTGCGTTTTGTGATGAAAATGTCCGTCCACTGTATAAAAATCAGACACTTTCATTCTCATTGTGGTTTTGAGAATCAAGTCTTTACCTTGGTATAAAAATCAGGTTTGAAATTTTAGTCTTGTAACAACTCTAAAGGAAACTTTGCTTAAAACCTTAAATCTGTAGTTTAAACTGAAAATGAAAGATTAATGAACTGTGTGGTATAAGGCAGATCAGACCAATGATTCTATTGCGTTAATACAAACCCGTATAATCTAAATATCCATCTAAATAAAAGAGGAATCGACAATAAAATTTTGGTCGACCAAGACTCCATCGACCGTCTAATCGAATAAACGACTAAAAAAACTACGGAGAACTACTCTCTAAGGAGAATGGTTATGTGCACTTTATGTTTCATCCTTTTCGTCAAGCTTCACATCACATGCATGCTCACTCTGCAAATGTTTAACGACTGGTGGCCGTTTAGATCGTTGCGTCGCTCCACCTACCGACAGCGACTGAGGCGATGGTTTGAAAGATCCTTAAACGTGGACTCATCCTATTTAAATGTCAGTTTCTTTTAATTTTATTGTTTTTCTTTCCAGACTGTGCCTGAACCAGACATCAAAACAGAAGCTATTTCTGCAGTAATGAGCCAGCACGTAAGACCACAAGGTAAAGCCTTTTAATTATTCAGAAGTTTTTAAAAATTGCAAAATAAATACAGAGATACATTGAAAGACTGGTACACAGTAGGTTAGAGCTCTGGCTTCTCCATAAGAAGATTGTGGAGTTGTTTTCCTCATTTGTTCTCTGCTGCTGGCTGGAGATGTCCACCAGTGCCAGGGGCCTATTGGTAAGAACTTTATTGTCCCCGAGGGGAATTTTGTCTTGGGCTCACTGCCCACAGCTGTGCACACAGACAACTCTCACATTTAAAACAAATTTTCCAGAAGCAGCAACAACAACAACAGTCCAGGCCCCACATTAAAGGACTATGGCTGCAATAATGATAATCAATGCATCCAAGTTCTTGATTCAACACACAAGGCCACACAGGCCATACCTGTTTGTCAAAGCCTGATCCCATCAGATCTCAGAAGCTAAGAAAGAAAGGGCCTGGTTAGTACTTGGATGGGAGACTGTTAGAACACCAGGAGTCACAGACAGGAGTAGATTGTCGTTGTGTCCTTGAGCAAGACACTTAACCCACACTGCCTCAGTGTCTGCGTACACTGGGTGAGTGGATGCTAGATTGTAAAGCACTTTTAGGCTTTTCCATTAGTACCTGCTTGGCCCTACTCTACTCTACTCGCGCGATTAGCCCTGGTCGGAGCTTTCCATTTGGGCTGATCGCGCCGACCAGGTACGTTTTTAGTACCTGCTCTACCAGGCCAGTCAGCGAGCAGATGCTAACCTGACGTCAGACGCACGTCGCGTGTTGCGTCACACAAGTGCGCTGATTTGTTGTTGTTACTGTACGCTAACGTGAGTCGCCGCTAAGCTAGCTGCCGATAGCACCGAAATGCTTTACATTTCGTACTCTCTGTAGCAAAAAACAGCTCAGTGACATAAAAAAAAACGAGTCCGTGTCCCTACCGCTAAATACATAAGACAGTAGTTCGATGAGTGTGTGGTAGACCACACGGGCTGTACGTAGGACATGCAGGTTACCTGTGCTGCTGCGGGTCCTGCTTCACAGTAAACTGATGGACATCCGATGCACAGTTTTGAAGCAAGAATTATAATGCAGCTTCGTCAGGACAGAGAGACGGAGGAGGAAGATGGACAGCTGACTTTGTGATTGTACATCGGACCAGAGCGGGACTTTAGACAGACGTTCGGACGGACGTGAGAGAGGTGAGTCAGTGAACGTGTTGACATGAAAGCTTCACTCTACTGCCATGCGCGGTGGATATTGTTTATATTACCAACGCGCAAACGAACTTCTGATCTAAATGTCCAAATTTGGTTCGGTGTGAGAGGTTCCGGTCTCAGGGCTTGGTTGAATCGAGCTCTGGAGGCTACCTACGCAGACACGGGTAGAAACATGCAAACTGGACATAGAAAAGCCCCAGGGTCGACTCGGAATTAAACTTAGAACCTTCTTGTTACTGAAGCCTAACCGCTGCGCCACCTTTTTACTGACAAAGGGTTGATTTTCAATCTTTTGATTCGAACCCCACCACCAAATAATTGACGATTCGATTTTATCTTGATTTTTCAATTAATTGCTCAGCCCTACTGATTTGTATGTACTTAAACAGATTTATCTCTAATGTTTTTTAGATGCTTTTTACACCATGGTCATGGAAATACAGATGGAAAAGTAGCCTTTTTAGTCATGTTTTGTCATATGTTTTATTAAATTGCACTGTTCCCTATAAAATAATCTAATCTAATTTATCATTGCTTAAAAGAAAAAGAAAACATGGGTGTTGACATGGTGGCTGCTTCGGCTCGACTGATTAAGGTTAATAGAATAGCTGAAGGGCCCCAAAACTGATTTTTGCTTGGGGCCCCAAAAAAGGTTAGATACGGCTTTGCAAATGTCTGTCCCTAATGTACAAATTTTATTTTTGTGTGTCATCTAGAAACGCTATTGAAGTCGTCTTCATCATCTCCAGTGGCAGATGTCTCCAACGCGCCAACAACTTCAACAAGTTGGACCACAGCGACTGTCAAAGTTGAGGCAACAAACACAGCAGAAGCAAAGATAAAGAGAGAGATAAAGATGGAGACACAAAAACAGACTTAATCTATCTAATAAAAACATTGATAAAAAGAGAAGCAGAGGAAGAGACAGAGATGGAGACACTTCCCTCAACCTCACTGGTCCCTCCACCTCCTCCAGGCCACACTTAAACCATATTCAGTCACTTCTTACCCAACACTTAGAGCAGAGATCTGCTGGGCAGTTAAAGTCGTAACCAGCCATATTCTTATAATCCTGTGAAGATGTTGGAGATGTTTTCAGAACCATGTTTCCAGATAGTGACATTGCAAAGAACTTCAACTGTGACGAGGAAAGAGTGGGATACCTCACTACGTTTGGCATTGCTCCACATTTTTCTTCTTTAATGAAGTCCAGAGCTGCTGAAGAGTCAGAGTATGTTCTTCTTTTTGACCAAAGATTTAATAATGAAACAGAAAAACGTCAGCTTGACGTGAACATCCGATTTGGAATGACAACCAAATAAAAACAAGATACCTGACGTCCTTGTCCATGGACCATCAAACTGCAGAACAGATGTGTTCAGAAATTAAAAAGGCTTGCGCTGAAATAGGCTTTCACAAACTTTACAGTTGTCATTGGATGGATCGAAGTTGACTGGAAACTTTTTTCAAAGGTCCAAGAAGATATTGAAAGTGAAACAGGCAAAAAGATGCTGGATGTGGGCAGCTGTGGATTGCATGTATTGAATAACTCATTCCGATCAGGATGTGTCTCCACCAAATGGAAGCTGAACTCTGCTCTTACGAGTCTGAAAGGCCTGTTCAAAGAAGAGTCTACTCAGAGAGACTTCACTGAAGTCACAGGTTCTACGTCTTTTCCTCTGGACTTCTGCAATAATCGTTGGATTGAAAATGTCGTCGTAGCTGAGCGTGCGCTTCAGATATTGCCTTCTATAAAAGCGTACGTGAAGGCAGTCAAAGCTAAAAAGATAAAAGAACCTGCCACATTCAGAGCTGTGGAAGAAATAGTTGAAGACGACTTGTTGCAGCTAAACTTCATTTCTTCATCATGGTCGCAAGAGAATTCACACCACTTTTGAAACTCTACGAGACGGACAAACCAGTGCTTCCTTTTATGTGCAGCGAACTGCTGGACGTTTTGCAAAGCCTCATGAAGAAATTCATCAAACCTTGTGTGATGACCAGTGCTGTGGAGCTGACACAAGTAGATGTTTGTGACCCAGAGAACCATATCGATGTTACTAGGCTCAAAGTCAGTCTTGGGACTGAGCAAGCCTTGGACGAGTTTAAGGAAAAGAATCCATCAGACCAACTTAGGCTGGAGTTTGGACAGAACTGCCTTTTGTTTCTAAGTAAAATGGTTTCGAAGCTTTTGGAGAATTCACCACTGAAATCCCTTCTTAGGAGAAGTTTGTCAGTTTTAGATCCAAGAGTTCTCCTCAAAACAAAGACATAAGCGCCAAGAAAATGTCTAGAGTTCTCCGCCTCCTCCTCGAATCCGGCCACATTGATGAAAAATGTCGCAATGACGTTTTGAGAGAATTTAGACATTTTTGTGACCTGATGTTGTCATCAGAAGCTTTCTGTAGCTTCGATCCTCAAAGTGCAAGACTGATGAGTTCTACCATGAACATTTATCCAACAAAGAAGAGTTTCACAATCTGTGGGTCGTAATAAAACGTGTTTTAGTTCTTACTCATGGACAAGCCTCTGCTGAGAGAATTTTCTCTGTCAACAAGAAAGTCTTGGTGGAGAGTTTAAATATGGATTTGTTATTGCTCAGCGAATCATCTGTGACCATGTTCGACATGTTGGAGGCCTGTGTAACATCGACTATTCAAAAGAGCTGCTCATGTCGGCGGCAGACGCCAAAGAGAAGTATGAGAGATATTGTGAAGACCATCTACGACTTCAGAAGAACAAACAGAACATCAAAAGAGGAAAGAACTTGAGGAGGAAGTCCGCGAAATAAGAGTCAAAAAACAGAAAATGGAGGAGGACGAAAGAGAAAACCAGGGAAACTTGTCTTTGCTTTCAAAGTCCAATGAGCTTCGACGAGCTGCAAAGAAACAAACAACTCTTTGGACACTGGAAAAAGGACTTAACGACGAAGTCCAAGATCTGTATCTGTATCACACTGTCAAACAAGAAGATGTTTGAATCTGTCCAACTACTTCCTCCATAACAAAATCTTTGGCACATGGTTCATATCCACATGCATTCACAACTCAAGAAGTTTGTCTGAATAAAATAATTAGATTTATTGCACATGTGCACAAAAAGTCAAACCTGAGCTCTACCTCAGAATCTCTGTCTCTAACACTGAACTCCCGCTGAGGTCACACATATGTAAAGGATGAGTGGGCCGCAGCGCACATGTTGAAGTATTTATAACATAAACAAGAGTAATATGTCAAGTGTGGACCATTAGATAATAACATTTATCAAGAGGCCAAAACCAAACACCGCAGACTTCAGCCTGAGCACAAATTATTAACACTTGGAATAATAAGCATCCACTAACTGAGCTGAAAAGACTTTCATTAGCTTTAGCTTGTGTTTGCACCTGTGTCCCCAATAAAGACTAATAGTAATAACAGACCACCCAAGCTCAGCCAATCAAGCAAAGCCCACTCATATTAAAATAACACAATTTTATTATTTATTTGGTATCACAAAGACATCTTAACAAAAAAAAAACATGCTTTTATTCAAATTTATAATTACCAATCAGAGCGCGGCTTTCGGCTGCTGATAAAAACTAAAGTTCTTTATTATTCAGTTTCAGTACACAAAAGTGCTGCCTTTATCAACACTTTTTTGTGTGAAAACAAAATTTACTTATTTACAAAAAAAGTTAGTTACTCCAACTTTATTGTGACAGGCGCTGGTCAAACTCGAGGACACACAAATCCTGACTTTTGGTTAAAAACAACATGAAGAGGATGACCAGTAAATGCATAAAACTAAAACAAACAAAAAAAAAACACAGAAAATGTATGAAAATGTCTTTCCTTGATGTTGAAATATAACATTCAAACTGCCTCTGCGAACAAATGATCAACGACAAACTAAATGTGTAAAGAATTGGGGTTGTTCTGATACCAATACCGGTATCGACAAAACGTCAGATTGCACAGTTTCAGTATCGGTATCGACGAGTACGATGAGGAGTGTCATTGCCCACTTCGTTCCAGAAGCATACTTCGTACCTTTAGCTTCATTCTTTTACATTGTTTTATTCATAGAAATTAAACTCAGATGAAACTAAACTGTTAAACACAAAATTCCCTTAGAGATTTCAACAAAGTAAATGATTGTAATGAGATTTTTACAGTTTAAAGCCTTTAACGCCTGTTAAAGCTAGTTCCGGCTGCTAACTGATAAATAAATGTGTTTGGGTTTTCTATTGGCAGACTTTTGCAAGATACATTCATAAATACCATATAAATAAATAGTATTAACTGTACACTTACAGATAATGTGTTTAAGATTTCAGATGCCTAGTTGCCTAAATACAAAGTGGCACTCACGAGGAGCTGTAAAGCAGCAGCTGTTCTCTGCTCGTTGCTAATACTACAGCTAATGCTACAGCTAACAATCAGAGCAGCTAGAAAAGTCTCTGTGGAGACTCTTCAAAGCTCAGGCTTATTAATACTCCATATATGCTCACAAACATCCGTTTTACCCCTGTGATGTTTCATTTAGCCTTTAGAGCAGAAGGACTGTGGTCAAACTAACTCTAAAAATGGTCCAACAACAGCGCTAGCTAGCGGCGCTAACAAGCTAACATGCTAACTCGGACTTTTGTTTACATTGCATTTCATTAGAAAAAGCTCTTTTTACAGGCCTCACTGTTGTTTTTATTACACACAAAAGTGAAAAAGCACCAAATAAGAATATACTCAACACAGTTATGTTTAATGAAAAATATATTTGACTCTAAAATAGGCTTAACAATGCTAATACATAACACTTACAATGAACACATCTTTATATCAATTCAATTCAATTCAATTTATTTGTATAGCCAAAATCACAACAGCAGTTATCTCAGCGGACTTCACAAGATCCGCTTATAATGAAGTAACAGTAGCCTATTTTTTATGCGTAGCTTGTATTAAGTATTTATTTAGCTTTTTGAGACATGAGTCTAGTTTGCAGAAGTTATAGGCTAAATAAATTAATTATTGATTTAAATTTGAGTTAAAAGCTGAACCTATAATTTACTTCCTTAGCCATTATAATGTAATATTTGGAATCGGTATCGGCACCTACCCTGAGTCAAAGTATTGGTATCGGGACAACACTATAAAGAATATATATTTTCATGAAAAAATTACATAATAATTTCATAATCTGACATTGAACACAAATAAAACAATTAAAAAACAAAACAAACATACACTTTGATGATTTTTGTTTAATTTTGTCTTCCACTGAAGTCTAGCGACCCAAAGGCACTGTTTCTGTAGAATGACCCAAGTTTAGGCGAAGCTTGTTAAAATGTTTTATTCAATTTTGCAACATTTATGGGATATTTTATTTTATCTGAAAGTTTAGAGTAGTCATCCAGAGTAATTGATTTGACTGTAAACAAAAAGGTTCACATTTGACTTTTATCTTTAACATGACGGTGAGCTTGAGAGTTTTTATTATTAATGAATAAAAAGTGGGAGGGCCCTCTACCTCATACGGGTTTTAAGTTATTTGATGAATTTACTTTATTGTCTTTGTGTCTTATTAGTTGTTTTTTTAGCTTCTTTTGGGAGTTTAAATGGGTGAAGGTTTGTGGGGCAGAAGTTTTTTGGTTTTTTTTTCGCAGCTGTGGAGACACTTTAGAAATGTAAGTGTGCCAATTGTGTTAAATAAATAGCCTTGAAATCCATCTTTTGTCTGAACATTTGGTTGTAGTTGCTGCATAAGACCTTACAATTGAAACTAGTGTTTACTTTGTTTTATTAAATCTTATTAGGATTTTGTATGGCTGCAATAAGTTCATTGATAAATCACAACTAATCGATTATTGAAATAATCGTCAACTAATGTAGTAATTGAATATTCGTTAACTGGTCCATATACGTATGTTTCCAAACTTGAATGAACTTAAAAAATGCCTTTTATAACTTCAATTGAGCAGCAATGACAAAATATGTGTGAGTTTTTACTAGAAAAAAAAACACAATCTTAGATAAGTCAGTGTAACTAATAAACACAAATTTGATGTTGATTTGAGTAAACAAGTAATTTTGAAAATTTTACACATTAAACTTGATGAAAGAACAAGATATTTATGTTAATTTTTCAAGTGCAGTAGCTTTTTTATCCTCTATAGACCCTTTGCATGTTAGTAAACATTGCGTCAAATTCTGGTGGGCGTAGCTTAGCCGGAGGCAAAAGACGATGTTACGTCCATTTAAACCTGTGTAAACTAGCTCGTTTTTGGAGGGATTTTTAAACACAAAAGCAGAAAAAATGTCAAATTCTGATAGAAATGGTCAGGATATACAGTATATCGTAACTTACTCTGTGGGACCTGACACAAACTTTGGTGAATTACTTCTGATGGATCGAAGCATTTGGTCTGAGCTTGTGTGGTTCGTTTTGGATCAGGATCTGCTCTTTCACTTGACTGAAGAGGTGATTTTTACATGGTTGAGGTTCTTTTTACTTCGCTAAACCTAGTAGTGGCTAAAATGCTGTCTTTTACCAGTTTATCCGTGTCTTGAAGCTAAAGCTAAATATGCTAATGTTTACACCTCACATTATTAGTGCTTCAGAGACACAACATTTAATAGTAATTATTTTAAGATTAATTTAATCCAACAAAATTGGTTGCCTGTAGCTTTGAAAATCTGTTAGCTCTCTCGTCAAAGGCTTTGCTAAAGTAGAAAATAAGGGTCTTGTGTGTAAAAATTGAATGATTGACAACAGTACAGTTTTAGATAGAATTCTAAAAAAAACTGATCAGTTTGAACATCAAACTTCACTTGTAAGTCTGGGTAAGGTCAGGCTAACTTTAGACACAAAGGTCTTAGTCACAGTTCACAACAAAACGACATTTTAACCACGATAAAACTTCGAACTTTTAATGCGTTGGCTATGAGTTTTTGTCTTTTTTGCCTCCAGCTGGAGCTATTACGTCACTGTGACGTGGCATGAAAAGGGTCTATATTTAGAAAAAAAAATACAGTTTTATGAATGTTCCATTTTTAGCTCAAATTAAAGCAAATGTTACTTTTAATCAGTTATGGTTTAATTTAACACCATTTTAGTTTTTTCCCCCTGTTTTGTCTGTAAACATAGGCCACAACTCCAAAACGTCCTCATGCCACAATAATTACAATACATTTGTAAGATCTTGTCATGACGTCAGTGAGTTTTGTGTTGCATCCAACTAATCAGAAGAAAAAACAGTTTTGATCGTTAGTCACAACAAGGCAAATTAATATGAACAAAGTACTTTACAAAACAGGAAAATATAAATATATAACAACATTATTAAAATATAAATAATCATAAAATGTAAGAAATAAAGAGTGCAGTTCAGAAACTCTGTAAAACAATTTTAGTGCAAACGTCACAGAATTATAATTGTGCGGTTTCTGTTTGTAACCAAAAAAAAAGACTAGAATTTTATTTAAAAATCAAAACAAGAAGCTCAAATGCAGCACAAAGACTAAATAATAATGAGTTCATCATGAGTTCATGATCTTCACAACTAAGTTTTACTAAAAGGCTTCGTTTGAATCTTTGGTGAAGTGTGATCGATGTGGTCAGTACCCGTCCTGAGCGGGAGTCGAACCCCGGTCTCCCACGCTGTGAGCGACCAACAACAATACCTGAGGGGGTGAGTTTATTCCTTTACCACCACACACTTCCCCAACCTGGTCCTTCGTGTGGGTCTACACTGGTTACAGAAGGAAACTCATGACTCGTCGTGATAATTCACTCTTTTTGGTTCAAATGTGTTTAGATCAGGTGAATTCACTGGATTTATTGTAGGGTTAAAAATCATGGTTAACTAATATGATTTCATGTTAGTTCATTAGATGAATTCATTCATGAAACCACTTGAACTCATGATTTTTCAATTCATGAATTCATGATGGTTCCATCTCGACCTGGATCTTCACATCATCATACTGTTTCACGCAGAAGTGTTTTGATTGTTTCTCTGGTCCTCAGTGAAGAATGTGTCTCTGCTTAATCTCATCGTGGCCTCATCAGTGAAGACGATGTGTGGACTTTATCAGACTCACCAATCTGTATCACCAAGAAGACAAATGTCACTCTCCCTGTTGTTTATGAGGCTTAAATCTCACACTGGCGTTCTTAGGTAAACACACAGAGATGGTGAAACGAGAATGGATCATGTTGTTTGGTTCTTCACCGGCGCCAGAGTCAGAGTTTGGGTCAGCAGGTCAGCAGATTTATGTGTTTACTTTACTCTCGACTAGAGCTGGGCATTATATCAATTTTTAGATAATATCGTGAATGTTGTTTTGAAAATATGCAAAAATGTAACATCGTTCAGTAAAAACATGCTACAAATTAAATAAGTGATGCTGCACTTTCCTAAAGACAAGACAAGTTTGAATGTATATTCAATCAGAATTTGTACATTAAAGTGCGTATGACAAGTTTGAACGTTTTTCAAATTTTTATTTAGTTTGGTAGATTAACACCTGTTGTAATTATAAATGATAGTTTTACGTTAATCAATAACAAGTTTGTGGAGAAAAATGTGAAAATCTGTTGAAAATACCAGGAAGTAGAGCAGAGTTCTAAACTGATGACATCACACTGGGAAGACAGACATTTTACATTTTCTCACAAGATTTAGATTTTTACGGCCCTGGAAACACACATTTAACAAAAAAAGTGAGTTCTAGTATATTTTTATGGCTCAAGTAAAAAAAGAAGTTACATTTGAACAGTTTAGGCCCAATTTATTAAATGGTCGCTAGGCAACTACCCAGTCATCATTGATGAACAGGAAGTAAGTTAATGTTTATTAAGGACAATGTACAATTACATTAAGCACAAAGGCAGAGATGCTTGTACCAGATTGTAGCTTTCAGTTAGTTTCCATCTGTAGTCCTGGAGAGGTACATTGGACATGTTTTTAGTTGTAGGAGGAAACCTACGCAGACACGGGGAGAACATGCGGCACGGTGGCGGAGCGGATAGCGCTCTCGCCTCACAGCAAGAAGGTCGCGGGTTCGATTCCCGCACGGGCCGGGCCTTTCTGTGTGGAGTTTGCATGTTTCTCCCCGTGTCTGGGTAGATTTTCTCCGGGCACTCCAGTTTCCCCCACCAACCAATAACTTGCACGTTAGGGTAATATCCTCCAGCTACGGTAGTCCTGACCAAGCCTAACAACAACACCTGGAGATGGGTCCCGAGCGCTGCACTGCGGCGATCACTGCTCCTGAGGAGATGCTCCAGAGGCATTGAAGGATGGGTCAAATGCAGAGGACAACTTTCCCTACGGGGACAATAAAGTGTACCTTAACCTTAACCTTAACACATAGAAAGGCCCCGGGCGGCCCGGGAGTCGAACCCAGGACCTTCTTGCTATGAGGCCAGAGCGCTAACCGCTGTGCCACCGTGTCGCCTGTGAAGTTTGAAAAATGTTTAAAAAAACCTTAAATACATCGATCTTAACTCCGTCTTTGTGAAATGAGTAGTTCAACCTGTCAGAGGCACTTTAAGCAATTCAAAGAACTTTAAAACAAAGAAGAATCAGAATCAGAAAAGATGTTATTGCCATTGTCAGTGAGTTACAAAATTCACAAACTAGGAGCTTGCTTCGATGCTAATGTGCAACATATAACATTAATAAAGTAATTGTCTAAAAGAAAAATATTAGCTATGATAAAAATGGTTTGTAATGGGAGATTACTGCAGTGATTAATTTGACAAATATTTCATCTTCAATACATCTTAAATTGGAAAACTAAGGACTAAATGTGCCTAGATTTAGTAGCATTTGACATGTTTGGAGTAGATTTTCACGTCAGTCAAAGCACATTTAAACTGATTTGTAACTAATGTGAACACAGATTTGAACACATTTATGTTGAACTGACAGAATATCGTCCAAATATCGGTATCGAGATTCGCCAAAAAATTATCGAGACATTCATTTTTGTCACTATCGCCCAGCACTAATTGGCTGAGTGCAGTTGTCTTGTTTTGGTTTAAAATACTACATCCTGTACATACAACGACTTCCTGTTCAATACTCTTCAATGAGGTTTTCACTCTATCAGTTTAAAACTAATAAATCCTCTTTAGTTCAGACAGTTGTGGTGAATGTTACAGAAAACATGTTAAAGACTTTACATATCAGAGGAATATTTCATCAGAGACACTTGTGTGTTTAAAAAGAGACATGTTTGTGTCTAAATGCTAACGCTAACAGGAAATGGTTGTATGTACAGAAGTTAGCATTTTTGAACAATCGCAAGCCAACTGAAATTCCGTGCACACAGTCCATTGTAGGTCTTACAAAAATCTGCACAGGTCTTACATTTTTAACGAAGCGAGTTCTTATCTGATCTACGTTTCACACTGCTGCAGCTTTGTCAAAAAATTCTTAATATTTTTCTCAATCCACCTTATTCCTAGCCCCCATGAGCCTTTGCGTGAATTATGGGCGAAACTTCCGGTAGACACCGGAACACGCGTTTGTTTACATTACAAATGTAGAACCGATCGCAATTCCTGTTTTTTTCTGGATCGATAACTACATAAAATGTGGGAACACCAGCTTTCATGTCTTAAACGAGGCGATATAACAATTCCGTTGCCTACTAAAATTAAAGGATGGGAGGATGACCTGAAAAAGTGGCCGAGCATCACCTATAGTAGCATTTTTAGCTACTTTCTCAGCTCTGTTGCGGCAGATGGCGAAGCTATGAACAATCTTAAAAGCTCCGAGGCATACCAGTACCTTCATAGCAATAAGGTTGGTCGGGTTTTGTTGAAAGAGGTTGGGCACAATCTAATGTATCTATCTGAACTTAACAAGGATTAAGGTTTATATTCTAAGAATATACAGAACAATTAAACAAATGTACACGGATAATTTAAGGCAAACAGCAGGTAGGTCAGTTCACACTATAATCTTTATGTTCATATCTGCCGTGTTGGCACACAGCGCTGATCTATTGTGACGTTATCGCTTCACCTGCGATTGTTTGCATGCTACTTTTGGAATAACCAAGGAGATACTATGGAGATGTATAACATATCTTACCTGTTTGTGTAACACTGCTGTCAGGTCTTCGCAGTACCCAGCGTCTCTTCTCTGGTGGTCTGGAGTATCCCAACCATAATGTAGGATATGGATTATCCTCCGTGGGTACTTTATCCACAAAATGAAAAGAACATACATATAATGTCTTCGGTGGCTTCTTAAGATTTAGGATTTTTAGCCACATCCTTTTGACTTCCTCCTCTTTTGGTAGACGGTAGAAACTGTACCTTGGAGGGCAGCTACACTCCCGCTTCGTCAGCAGCCCATGTTCCACACAACGCTCTTTAAGCCACAAATTTAATTTTGTTTGGTTGTTAGTACAACCACAAGCTGCGCAATGCCATTTTTGTGAACGTCGGAGAATTAAGTGAGACACGCTTCTAAAGTTTGTTTACACCGCTAAAGCTAATAAAACCGCCAACTCTCAATCCAAACAACAACGCAGTGACACTTCCGGTTGCTACAGTGCCGGCTCTGGCCCTTTTGGCGCCCTTAGCGAGATTTCAAACAGCACCCCTGATATAAATTGTAGTGGGTATAGCCCTCTACTTCCCCTTTCTAAAAGAAATTGTTATTTAAATTATATTTACAAACAGACAATTAGTGCCATAAGCCCTTAAATACAAATAAATTTCAATACAACAAGGTTTTTGATGTAATTCAGGGGGGTCTGGGGGAATTCTCCCCCAGGAGAATTTTTAAAAAATCCTGTGCAATCTCCTGCATTTTGGTGAGTTTTAGATGTGATGTTTTTAATATGTGATGTAATTTTACGATAATGACCCCCCCCCCCCCCCCCCCCCCCCCCCCCTCCCCCCTGAGCTCCACCCCTGTATAACTGAGCTTTTAGGAGACTGACTCAGGACGGTCCTGTGTGGTCAGAGCAGAGAAAACTCCGCTGCTGCTGTTGTATAGACTTTTGTCAGGTCAGTGTCTGTTTTATGTCACTTTCATACAAATATAAAATCTTTAAGGGCCACGTTCAACATTTCCGCGGTGCGCCGTTTTTCGCGATTTTCGCCGTTGTTCTTTGTACACGTTTTATTTCATTGTACACTTTGGACCTTTTCTCCGTGGATATAAGACAGATTTGAACAAACCTTAGATCAAAATGAAGCTCCAGTTTCACAGAATGTCACTGGGAGTTCGAAATGCTTCTCAAAGAAACTATTTTTCTGTTAAACAGCTCTGCTTTGACGCTGCACTGACAGTCACACGCAGCTTCCCCAGGGAGGGAGAGGGAGAGAGAGAGAGAGCATGTGGAGACGCAAATGTTTCTGAATGAGTCAAAGTCGCACTCGGACAGGTCAAGAGACACATGCAGCCTCCAGTTCACCACACTGGCTTAGCATAATAGTGTTCTCTCCAAACTGTAGCCAGGGTCTTTGATTTTACAGCGTTAGTGCTGTGAATGATCAGATGCATCAGACGTCAGCTCAGCATCTCCGGAGCATCGGCCGGCGCCCCTCCTCACTCTGCGCCCTTAGCATTTGCCTATACTGCCTATATAACGAGCCGGCTCTGGGTTGCTATACCGGAAGTTGCGCCCATAACCCGTTTTACATCAGCGGCCCAGGAATAAGGTGGATAATAGAGCTTAAATTGGTCCTATTATGCAAAATGTATTATTCCCTTCATCATTAGTTTACTCAAAGTTATATTTGAATTAATTTCTGCATGTTTGAGTAATCTTGTTTTGTTCTTCGGCTGCAGCTCAAGTGTTCTCACCTACCACCTAGCCCCTCCCACTTGTCTGGATTTACTTGTTATATTTCAAAAGATTAATACTTAAAGTGAAGTGGTTGAAAACTATCCTATAGCTACTTTCCAACAATAAAAAAGTGTTATTGAAAATCTGTTGCTTCTTACAGTGAAGAGGCGGGGCTTATCAGTTCTGCAGTTTTGAACAGGAAGTCAGTAGAGATGTTTCTATTTTCAAGCTGTTTTAGATCAACTTTGTGTTTTACAATGAACAAAAGTAAATTACTGATCTGCACATGTTCTAGTTTAATACTAAACAGTTGGAAAAAACACAATAGGTCTCCTTTAATTGGTGTGTTCGTTCCTCTAGGTCAGGGGTGTCCAAACTTTTTTCACAGTGGGCCACATTTTGATACTTATTTAGAGCGGGAACACATTTAATAAGGTCTTTAACATTCATTTTAGGTTTCAAAGGCATCTAAATGTTTGTTTTTTCGACTATAATAAAAGAATTGCTCAAATTTGACAATAAAAACTATACCTTTTATAATTTGGGCCAATCTAGCAGGTGTGAGGGCCAAAACAAATCCGTTCAAGGGCCGCAGTTTGGACATGCCTGCTCTAGGTATCTGATAGATGAAACACATGGAACTCTTGGTTGCTTTCTTTTCTCCGTGGGCCATATTTGAACCCGGACAAACGGTGGAGGCTGGACTGCGGTCACTGGTAGAGAGGAAACAAGTGTAAAAAGCTCCATTGTCAGTGACTACAAGAGTTTATCTGTGAGAAAACTAAAGTTCTGCTGCTAAACCAACATTTGTGAATGAAACTCCACCTACGACCTTTAAAAGTGACATTCAGGTGAAAAACACAGACGCCTGTCAGACCTGATCCAAACAGCTGAGAGCAGACTGTGGCCTTGTTTTATTCAAACAAGTTTCCCCAGATAAACAGATGGAGAGGAGCTCTTTTTGCATAAAGCATGTAGGGCAGGGAAGTCAAACTCATTTTGACAAAGGGCCACATTGGCATCTTGATTGTCCTCGAAGGGCCAGTTGTAACTACCATAAATTTTACTAATCTTTGACGTAAACAAATAATAGTTGTATTTGATTATTGTATATTTATTTGAAGGGACAATTACTGATCCAACATCTGCATTAGTCTGAAAAATGACTTACTCTTTAAGTTTTAGACAAATCTTTTCTTTAGGTTAAGACACCAAGATTACTTTTGTTACCAGTGTTGGGAGTAACTAGTTACTTTTGTAACTAGTTACTGTAAAATACTCCACTTTTCAGTAACTAAGTAGTGTAACTCATTACTCCTAAAAATGTTGATAATATATTACAGTTACAATCTGAGTAACTCAAGTTACTTTAATATAATTAGTTGCTTTATATTCTACTGAAAACGACACTTCAGGACCAAAACATCACTAAAATACTGTCTGTTGACTTAAAGGTGAATAAAACATATGAGGAAAATGTGTTGTGACGTCACATTTCCACAAATTTATCAGTAATCAAGTGTAAAAGTAACAGAATTAGTGTTGTACAATGTCTTAACAAATGTGTGATGAGCTCAAAGTAACTCAAAGTAACTCACAGTAGTGTAACTCAGTTACATTTTTGAGACAGTAATATTGTAATACAAATGTATTACATTTTTCTCCTGTAACTAGTAATATATAATGTATTACAATTTTAAAGTAACTTACCCAACACTGTTGTTACTAATATAAAATTTAAGTGGACCTTATAAGACCTTGAGGGCCGGATAAAATGAGGTGGAGGGCCGCATCTGGCCCCCGGGCCTTGAGTTTGACACATGTGATGTAGGGTGTAAAAGTGACTTCGACCGGAAATGCCTCTATAACAAATGATTGTTGTTGTTTTTGATAAATAATGTCTTTTTAATGTAGAAGAGACAAAAGTAACAGAAGCTCACTTTTGGCAGAAGTATGATCTCTGCACAGAACACTTTCCTCTCACTGTGTTGTCTATGTGTGGGCTCCCTCAGGTGGTTCAAAACATGTACTGCAGCCTTAGCCCTTTTAGTAAAGAAACATTGTAGGCCTACACTGTAATGAGATTACACAAGTGCAAGGTATTTTTTTCAACAGATGAACAATGGAGGTATGTTCAATTACTGATAATATGTAATAAAGTGAAATTAGAGTGAATATTTCTGTTCTTACAATTTCACTCTATATTTTTTCATACTTTTCTTTTTTCTTGTGGCAGATGAGCTCGAGAACGTTTTGTGCTTGAAACATTTGCAAATGAAACCTTGGAATTACAGAATAACATCAGTTTATATCAGGGATTCATTCATTTTCTACCGCTTAATCCCATTAGGGGTCGCGGGTGACTGGAGCCTATCCCAGTGACTTTGGGCCTTAGGCGGGGAACACCCTGGACAGTGGCCAACTCGTCGCAGGGTTAGACAGACAAACATTCACTCTCTCATTCACTCACTAAGGGAAATTTACAGTGATGCCCAATGAACCTAAACATACATGTTTTTGGAGGTGGAAGGAAACCGGAGAAAACCCACGGTGACACGGGAAGAACATGCAAACTCCACCCAGAGAGATCGTGAGATGTTGATATGGTCCGACCCGGGAGTCGAACCCACGACCTCCTTATTGGGAAGCCAGAGCTCTAACCACTCTGCTACTGTGCACCCTATATCAGGGATATCAAACTCATTTTCTTTGTGATTGTGATTGTCCTCGAAGAGCCAGTTGTTGTAACTAAAATTAACCTTACTAATCTTTGTCACACTGTAATAGTCTTTGTATTTGCAATTTAAGTGACAATTAATGAATTTACTGTACATCCGCATCAGTCTGAAAATGACTTACTTTTTAAAGAGAAACTAAACTCAAAATCAACTTTTTTTCACTGTCAGACTGTGTATATGCGATCAAAATTAAGTTATCTACTGTTTCCAGGCTTTTTTTGGACATTTTTGTGCAAACTCGCTCATTTTGCTGTTATGTGTGCAAAAACGGCGGCTGTACTGCCACGATGGACAAACGCTGCCGGTGCATTTTCAGTTCACGCCGATGTCACAATAGGTGTGTTCAAGATGGTCAAGACGGTGCAGTCGGCTCGAGCCGGTAAGGGGGGTCGGGTCTGACGACAGCACTGTTCGTAGCGCTGATTGATCTCTTGCGCTGTCATCTGACCCGACCCCCCTTAACGCCTTGAGCCGACTGCACCGCCTTGACCATCTTGAACACGACTAGTGAGTCGACAAGGCAGACGAGCCGCCCAGGTGGGAGATATAAACTCCTCCCTCTGACATCGCTGCTGTGGAGAGTTACAAAACGATCACTCACTGCGTAACGACAACAGCCATCATTTGGTCCAGCTTGTTGAGTGAGTGGTGCGATATGTAACCACTTGTACAGCGACGCGCTGGTTCGAAACTCGTGCCTGTGGCCAGTTCATCATTGTTGTTTTTTATTTTCATTTTTTGAAAATACTCGCGTCATAAGCTCGTGTGCTTATGTAGACTAAAGCAAAGGTTTAATACATATGTTTTGTAAAGTAAATATCAAAAGAAATCTTAACGTGCAAGTAAGCAAAGACTTAGGTCTGTACAGCTTCCTCCGCTGCAAATCTCACTGTTCATATTTGGTGCTGTCAATCAAAGTCTGTTCACTCCCACTGGTCGTCTCTTCAAAGGTCTCCTCATCTCCCACTTCTGCGAGTCTGTTTGAGGTTCAGTTGTGGGCGGAGTTAGTCTCTGAAAGCACGTTTAGCCTCACTTTAAGTTTCAGACAAATCATTTCATTAGGTTAAAACATCCAGAATAATCCTGGTGCTGGTGAAGATTAATGTAAACCTTATAAGATCTAGAGGGCCTCATAAAATGATGTGGAGGGCTACATCTGGCCCCCGGGCCTTGTGTTTGACACATGTGATTTACATGAATATAAGTCTCCACACACGAGTTTGAAGTGGAGAAAAAGAAACCTGCGACTCTGTGAACCAGTCGTCTCTAGTGAGGAGAAACTGTGACGTCATGTGATGCAGGGGAGAAAATACCTGCTAACTACTATACTCTATTTGTTTTTGTGAATCCTGGTAGTTTTTGCGTTTTTAGTTTAGTTTACATTTAATGTATATTGACATGTACAATATACATTAACCTTACATAGGAGAGATGTATTGTACCAGGTTATAGCACAAGTGCTATTTTCCACCTGTAGTCCCTGGGCAGGTTGATTTAACGACAGATAAAAGGAAAACATTCAATGAAAGTGGTACTAAAATGACCGGTGCATCTTAAAAATCTGCCACATCATAAAATCACATTTCATCTCCTACAGGTCATTCATTCTCTCAGCACATCACACAGTCGCTTTAGAATAAATACACACATCAGTCCGTGTAATGAGAGCAAGTTTGGTTTAAAAGAAGCCAATGTTCTGTTATTTGTAGATGTTATCAGCTCTGTTGGTAACATATTCCACTGACAAACCGCCACACAGGAGAAAGCAGAATTTCCAAATGTTGTTCTTCGCTTTTGGATCCTGCACTCCTCGCGCACAGTGGGTCTAGTGGCTCCAGATGTTGTTTCAGAGCTCAAAAGAATGAAGTTTTTAAGTGTAGGAGCGGCAGTATTATAGATAATCTTGTACACTAGACAAACATTTGAATACATAATCAAATGATCAAAGCTTATGTTTTGCAAGAATGTGCCAGTGATGATCTGTTGATTTTTTTGGAGACTTCAGTTGCATTTTTCCCATGAATATAGACAACAGTGTCATCGGCATACATAATCATTTTTGCATTACATACAGTTGGCAGTTACATCACAACATTCACAGAAAATCAAGGGAAATCATCCTAGAAAACATCTTTGAAATGTTACATATTAAAAGAAGTTCTTATTTAGTGATTGTTCTTTTTCCCAGAGAGGCCTGGTGAACCTGGTGCTTCAGCGAGGCAACCCTTTCCCAAAGCAGTCCCGGTTCCCTCTCCTTATGGGCCACACACTACACTTCTGCAGCTCCTTTTGGCCCATGAACAACAGATTTCAGACTCACTTCTCTCTCTTCAACTTCTTCAATGATTTCATGTAAAGCTAATGCTACCTACGCTAGCTTTGGACTTCTGAAATGTCAGACTTTCACACCTGAAGCAGCCAGGACGATGCAGTGAAAATAGTTTGATTCTTGGGATTTCATCCACCCTGTGATGTTCAAGAGACACATGTTAGGATTTTGTGAATGGAGTTGTTTGTCTTGTCTTGTAACCATGGAGATGGTACATGAAGCTATGAAAGTTAACTTTGCTGGCTTTGGACTTTGGAAATGCTGCAGAACTTTTACAGAACTTTTACATCTGCTGCAGCGAAGCTTTTGCAGATCAAGATTTTGTGCTGGATGGTCTTATCACCGACTGAAACAACCGAAGTTCACCTGCTCCACCTGACCTGACTGTGATGTGTCTACAGAATGTACTTGCTCCACCTGCACCTGACTGTCATCTGTCTCTCACTCCGGTTTCCACTTCCAACTGCATCTGCTCCTCCAGCTAAGGCCCTGACGAAGCCAAGCACAACATCATGGAGACTGTCCCCGAGTGCCGTTCAGCGGCAGCTCACTGCTCCTGACAGACGCCTATAGAGGCTCTGCAGGATGGGTCACATGCAATAAGTAAAATCTATCTTCTAACATTAAATAAGTCTCTATTTGAACCTCACTTAAACTAGTGCATCATTATATGGTGTAACACATTTCGAGTTATCTTGATAAACTAAAAAATTACAGAAGAAGGTGATATGAGTGATGGGCCAGGTACAACGCTCCCTCAGATCCTCCTAAAGCTTACTGAGAGTAATAGTTTTCATAATGCTTGTACTATGTATGATGTAGTGTGGCAAGTCACATGACAGAGACTTTAAAAGGGCAGTGTGCACAGCCTCACTTCCTCTTCCTGAGCAGGCCTGAGCACATGGTAGTTTCTGGTGAGACAGACCCTGGTTCCGAATAACCTAATTTATAGCCCCTAGCTCCTGGTTCCTAGCCTCTAGCTCCTTATCGGTGGAGGTCGTCAGGAGGTCAACAGTAAGAGCACTAGACAGCTGAGAGAAGAGCTCTTAGCTCGTTTGGTGAATCCGAACGTCCTAACCAGCGGCGGAAACAACGAGGGAGATGACGGACTCTACAGCTGTTTATGAAAAACTACAACATCCACCAGCGGACTACAAAACACGACCTACTGCGCTGATTTGAATGACACGAGAGTTACAGAACAACACATTTGTTCATGAATCTGCTGCTGTTTAATAAAAATACTGCAATAAACCTCAGACTGAGCCTCTTTGTAAAAGTTTAAACACGAAGTTTCAACAACACTTTTCAGCACAAACAGTAGGCCTATATATGCACAGGACAGGACAGAATAAATATAACAGACTCACCATCATCAGCCTGTGTGAGAAAAGACAAATATATCCCAGTATTGCTTTGCAGCAGCAGCAGCAGCAGCAGCGCAGCAGCGCTCTTTTCCCTTCTCCCCAGCTGTAGCGGACTTTATGCAAATGAGCTGTGCCCCGGCGTAAGATTCACTTCTTCACACGTAATAGTGTTAAGTGATGCGTAATACATTAGTGAAGGCAATGTGGCACTAAAACCTTATATTTTCAAAGTTTATAAAGTTTGTTTTATGTAATGTGTGTCTAAAGTCTGAGGCAGTAAAACTTTTCATTCATTACAAACTCATCATTCACAGATCATATATTGTCATAATATTCCTTCATTTTTGGAGCGATCTGTGCAGTGCATTGTGGGATGTCTCATAGCTCCTTACCGCCGTTAGGAAGCTTCTATGGTCTTGCTAAAGGAGCTATGATGGACTTCTATGCGTTCCTATGCTAAAGGAGCTATGATAGGAAGCTTCTATGGTTCCTATGCTAAAGGAGCTATGATAGGAAGCATACAGGCTCCTTCTCCTAGCTCCTTCCTAACTGAACTGACAATCCGGACAGCTCTTAATATGGCGTGTGGTCACGTGCATCCGGTTTTGGCTTAAGGAGCTATGGGGACAATTTGATGAATTCGGACGGAGCTAAAGAACTTTGTATTATTTGTACTATGTATCTGTTTATCTTTTGTAAAGACTTACTTGTATTGTATTATTGTATTTAAGGGTCCTAACAGTCCAAATGTTTTAAGGTATGCTTTTAACTGGTTTTATTGTAAAGGTTGATAAGAATAATACTAACTGCACTGTCTTTACAGGCTAAGTGCTGGTTGCCGTTTTATTGTAATTTAGTTGTGTATTTTCATTTGATGTTTCAGTTTAAACACACAGGCTCCTGCAGTTGGTGAAGGTTGTTAGATCGCTGGGGTTGTGGGGGTGCACTTTAGAGGATGACCTTATGTAGTTATTGGTGGTGGCACTTGTAATTGGGTGTTTTCTGTTGCGGAAATGGATTTGTTTGTTTTAATCTTGTTTCTTCTTCACTGTATGCTCCCTCACCCCAGCTTTAGGGCGGAGCCTCACCACTGCAGCTTCAAGTCAGCTCATCTCCACTCACTTTTATGTCTGGTTTGGTAAATAAAAGCTGCCTTAAGGCTGTTGGACCCACACTGACTGGCTGGCTTTGTTATTAAAGCTTACCTGTTATTTATTAACACCGACTAGTGTTACAGTATTTAAGACTCTGTCATCTTATACCAATTAGTCTTCCTACTCATCAACATTATAACAGAGGAAAACAACTCATAAAAGGAAAGAAACGTAAACTGAAATGTACGAGTTCCAGCGTAAACGTGCAGCAGCCCACAAATCTGGAATGAAATAGATAGAACCATAAAAAACTTAAAACCTCTCCACATTTTTAAAAATAAATTAAAACAACAACTTTTATCACTTTATGGTTCATTTTAATAAATACAGCTGGGATTTTTAATTCAGTCAATAAATAATAACATTTAGAAGCAATTAAATATATCTAATGTAGCCTTTTATTTGTTTTCAAGCAACTGATGTCTGATGAGATCAAATTAAATTAATATAAATAATAGTGATAACGGGTGCACTGTAGCAGAGCGGTTAGAGCTCTGGCTTCCAATAAGGAGGTCGTGGGTTCGACTCCCGGGTCGGACATATCAACATCTCACGATCTCTCTGGTGGAGTTTGCATGTTCTCCCCGTGTCACCGTGGGTTTTCTCCGGTTTCCTCCAAAACATCCATGTTTAGGTTAATTGGCATCACTGTAAATTTCCCTGTGAGTGAATGAGAGAGTGAATGTTTGTTTGTGTAACCTGCGACGAGTTGGCCACTGTCCAGGGTGTTCCCCGCCTAAGGCCCAAAGTCACTGGATAGGCTCCAGTCACCGCGACCCTAACGGGATTAAGCGATAGAAAATGAATGAATGAATAATAGTGATAACAATAATAATAAAATGAAATAAATTAACACACCTTTATATAGATTTTATAAAGACCTAGTCATTTTAGATAGAAGATGTCATTTTATGTTTTGTATTGTTTGTTTACTGTGAGCTGGGAGATATATCGAATTTTAGATATTATCGTGAATGTTGTTCGGAAGATATGCAAAAATTGAATATCGAGTATATCGTATAGTAAAAAAAAAAAAATGTTTCAAAAGGAGCTGTTTCAAACCAGAATTTAAATATACTGTGAGCTTTCAAACAACTACAGTCAGGAGATTTTGTTTTAATTATTTTAGTCCAGGGCAAAACAAAATACATTTTTGTAATAATTTCAAGTTGGAAAATCATTAAAATTTGTTTGTTTGTTTTGTTTTTTGTAGTTTATTGCTTTATCTGACCAAAATTCAGCCAAACATGTAAAAAAAACATTAGTCATAATTGTAAAATGACATCTTGAAATTAGCTTACAATCCCCAGACTCCCACTCTGAAAACCATTCAATAACTCAGAGGTTACTAAATTGACTAAAATATGTCATGTATGACTGGGACAAGAGCTGAATAGGTATCTAACTTAAATATTTGGTCAAATCATTTGCTAATTTTGAGAAGGAGTCTTGTCCTTTTATTGGACTAACCAATCATAACGTGTCTTAAGTCCAGTACAGTCATATTTGATAATTAAACTTTTACAATTTCCTGTTGGACTGACATTATATCGTCTGAATATCGTAATCGAGTTACCTCAAAAAATTATATTAATATTAATATTCATTTTTGTCAATATCGCCCAGCTCTACTTACAGGCCAGCTTCAACAAGACTTCAACTGTAACATTTAAATGTGCTTCTAGATGTTTCTCTTGTAAATCTATCTATCCATCTATATACCAAGGCTGTGTCCCACCAACGTGGGGTAGCCGGGTGACTGGAGCCTATCCCAGTGACTTTAGGCCTTAGGCGGGAGAACACCCTGGACGGGGGCCAACTCGTCGCAGGGTTAGACAGACAACCATTCACTCTCTGTCATTCACTCACTAAGGGAAATTTACAGTGATGCCCAATTAACCTAAACATACATGTTTTTGGAGGTGGGAGGAAACCGGAGAAAACCCACGGTGACACGGGGAGAACATGCAAACTCCACCCAGAGAGATGGTGTGATGTTAATATGGTCCGACCCGGGAGTCGAACCCACGACTTCCTTATTGGGAAGCCAGAGCTCTAACCACTTGGCTACCGTGCACCCTCTTGTAAATAAATAAATGAAATAAATTGTGCAGATTCTCACCCCTACTGAACAGTTTTTGTACTGGTCTAGTAAAATGTAAATCTAAAGTTCCTTAAACTTTTTCCAAATCTTCCCGTTCACGTCAGGTTCTTCTGTCTTGACCAGTTTGTCATTAAAAAACTCACAAATCTTTACAGTGAAAGCTCAGCTCTAAAAGTTACTTTCTGTTTTAACCCTGGTGTCATCTTTGGGTCTTTTTGACCTGGTTTTGACTTTTGTTTGTCAATAAAACAAAATTCTCTTGTCCTATGATTATGCAACTTTCAGAGGTGGTCCCAGATGTTATTCTGTACAATCAATGCAAGCTTTGAAAAATGATGTTAAACTTTGCCCTGTCTATTATGTAGCATTTGTTGTCATCTCGGGTCATTTTGATCCGAAACATGGTAAAAGCTAAATAAAAGAGCCACATTGGGTTTTACTAAAGAATTTTAAATGGACAATGACCCGGGAGGACCAGGTGTGTGACTTTTTATCATCAGAAAAATGTACAAAAGCTAAAAAAGTAAAATAACTGTCCAACTTAGACAACCACTGCTTCCTTTCAACTAACTGTTTTCCCTTTATTCAATATGTTTGAAGAGATATGACAAAAAGGTCAATTTTTAAAGGGTCTAAAATTATATTTTTTGCCTACATTACCATAGGTTTCCACATAAAATGAAATATATACTTGTATGTACTTATAGTAACTTGTCATAAAGAAGCTACATTAAAAGATGAGCACAAAAAGTTACATTATTTTATACGACTGTAACAGACCCAGAAAGTTCGGGTCAAAACGGGGAACAGAGGTGCATTGCCTTACAACTTTATTTCTAACTTTATCATATTGTAATACTGCCCACGCCCCCAGGAGGCGCAGCGGGGCCAGGAGCGCGGCACAAAACCAGACCCAAACTCCTCCAGTCCGCAGAGACGTTCGCTCCCGTGAGGAGAGGAGGACGGGACGGGACGGGACAGTACGGGACGGGACAGCGCGTTTCTCTGCTGGAAGAAAAGTGACTGCGCTCAAGTGCGAGTTATACAAAAACGACGGGACTCTTCAGACTTTTCATTTGGACGTATTGCCCAGAAGAGAGACGAGACGCAGCGGTAAGACGAGGATGTTTGCTGTTTTCGGTATTCACAAAGTGCTCAGTGCCCCCATAGAGCAGCTAACCACTCCGTAGTTTTTATACTGCGTTGCTCTGTTCTGCGGTGTGTGTGGTTGTGTGTCTGGATGTGCGTCTTTTTTTACTGATCGAACTGATGTGACTTGGATGTGATGACTTCAGACTAGCGAGGTCATTATAGCCTATCAAACTTTAGAGTTACGAATATTGCAAGACAAAATATTTACAATTATGAGCAAATTTCCTTCTCTTTGTCAAACTAGAGGTGTCAAATTAGTGCATTAATTGAGATTAATTAATTACAGACATATGAATCGAGCATTAATCTACTTTTAAATCTTTAACTTCATTGTTTCCATCTGTGAGTTACAAAATGACATAAGGGTTGTTCAACTTAACAACAAAACACTTCCTAAAGTCTTCATTTTTTGCAGTATATTAATATTTCCATCTGCAACAATAATGTAATTACTTAAATTGAATAAAAAGTGTGAGTGTTTTTCTCAGCAATTTTTAGGCGAGATAAAAAATAGATTAATTAGATTAATTAATTACAGAACATAATTAATACATTTTTGAATCGCTTGACAGCACTAATGTCAAACATGTCACTTTTGCTCAAGTTATTTTTTTAAATCAAATTTTCCTAATGGAAATAAAATGCTAGTGTGACAAAACCTTTTGTTTTAATTTAGATTGAATTTAAGTAAGTAAGTAATCCTTATGAGTACAGCGCATTTCACAGACACAGAGTCACAAAGCGCTTCACAGTGAGATGAACCCCTCCCTCCCCACTCAGTAACAGTAAGCTGCCCTAAAAAACTTAATATTGCCTTTCTCTTAAAGGGGCTGTACTGTGTAAGATTGAGAGGAATTTTAATGATCACATATAGTCCACAGACATTTAAATCATATTTATTCTTTACAACATGAATACTTAAGAGAGCACTGTTAACCAATCCACATCAACTGTCATACATTTATACATATTTGAAATGTTTTATTACGGGCCGGAATGTGGATTATTGACGCTAGATGGCAGCATGCTTAATAGGCAAAATGCATGTGAAAGGCTCCCTCTGGTGTTCAAAAGTGGAAATCACTTTGTTTATTTGTTTTTCTTACATAGTGCCCATTTAAATGTTAAAATGTGTATGGATTGAAAGATATATTTTTGCTTCAAAATTGTAACGAGATTTTTTGTTTAATTTATTTATTATTGCCATTTTTTGGACACATTTTAATGTGACGTTCTGCTGTCTGTTGATATCAACATTTGTAGTGTTGTAGTCCTCTAGTCGTTTAGTCGATTAATCGGTCGATGGCGTCTCATGTTTTTAGATAGATTATAAGGTTTTATATTCAACAGGGACAAAAAGTAGTGATTTAGGATTTAAGACGGAATCATCGTCTGATTTGCCGTTGAACACCTACATACCATGTTTTCTATTCATTTTGTGTATAAACTGTTGTTTTTGCATGAACTCTATTGATTTTTTTGTATTTTCGTTTGGGTCAGATAAACAGAACAAAATACAATTTTTAACTTCTCTTTATTTTTCGTGTAATAAGACAGTTGTAATAAGCTAGGTGCTCATTTACCTGACAGTTGGGCGGCAGGACTTCCGCCTTCGTTAGAGTTGACGTCTGGTGTTGTGACGTCTCTCTTATAGAATCTTCCCAGACGTGGCCAGTTTGACAGATTTGTCAGACTGACCACGTCTGTCCCCGCCTGGTGAAAGTCTCTGGTCCTGCCTGGTGGTCTCTGGTCCCAGGTGTGAGCCAAAGAAAAAGCTCCTTCGTCTCTGTTGATGGTCTTTGTGCCTCGTTTCCTGATCTCAATAGCCTCTCGTATCCATCGATGGATAGTCTGACAAATCTGTCAAACTGGCCACGTCTGGGAAGATTCTGTAAGAGAGACGTCACAAGACCAGACTCACCTCTGACGAAGGCGGAAGTCCTGCCGCCCAAACTGTCAGGTAAATGAGCACCTAGCTTATTACAACTGTCTTATTACACGAAAAAAAAAAAAAAGATAAACTAAAAAGAAGACAGAATGAATTTTCCAAATATATAATTTTTAACTTCAAAGCTTTCATCACGCCCCCTTTTTAGTCGATTAATCGGTCGATAGGACATATCTTTGGTCAACCAAAGAAATTCTTGGTCGACTAAACATTTGAATTTTTAAATCACTAATTTACTTTTCATTACAAAATAAAAACAATATGGTAGTATAACATGTTTGCCTTACATTGATGCTTTTTGTTTTTGTCCCTCCCTGGTTTTTATAGAGTGAACTTCAAGGAAAAGAAAGAACTTCGCTTCTAAAAGTATTTTTTTTTGTTCTTGTGATAATATTGTCTCTTGAATAATCACAATTATCGATGAACCCAATAATCTTGACATTCCTCCTTTTTTTGTGTTTTTATCTCCATGTTTACCAGACCTACTTTGAGTTCAACCATTGACTGTTTTGTATAACACTCAATACTTTTGTGTTTTTCAGCCGTTTGGTGGTCCGCCAGAGAACACCAACAAGAACCACTAACAACATAATAACTCTCATCGTTATGTTGACGCAGATGTACACGCAGACGCCCCAAACGAGAGTGTCGCCGGTGGTGGTGGGAGGGGTCAGACCAGCTCTGAGTGGACTGGTGCAGCGCGCTGTAGCAGCGGTGAGACCTGCAGCACCGGCAGGGAGACCTCCAGGAGTGGGGAGACCTGCAGCACCAGTGGAGAGACATCCAGGAGTGTTGAGACCTGCAGCACCAGCGGATAGACCTTCAGCACTGGCAGGGAGACCTCCAGGAGTGTTGAGACCTGTAGCACCAGCAGATAGACCTGCAGCAACAACGGATAAACCTTCAGGACCGGCGGGGAGACATCCAGGAGTGTTGAGACCTGCAGCACCAGCGAATAGACCTTTAGGAGCGTTGAGACCTGAAGCACCAGAAGACAGACATCTAGAAGTGTTGGGACCTACAGCACCGGCGGAGAGACTTGCAGCACCGGTGGACAGACCTCCAGGAGCGTCCAGAGTCCAGCAGCAGCAGACGCCGGCACTGGGGGTGAACGCGCCTGGCACCCTGGCTCCAGCTCCTCAGCAGCAGACCACTGTCCAGCCGCGTCCAGGGTCCAACGTGCAGCCCGGTAAGAGATCAATAGGGGAAAGTGGGGAAGTTGTGCCACTGTTATGCCGAAAAATGCATCCCCTCCTCAAAACTAGAATTGCAGAATATTAAACTTCACAGGACGACTTTAAATCTTCTGTGGTACAACATTTTGTGTTACGTAATGTATTGTATTTAACATAACTACATCAGAAATGTACAGAATCTTGACATTTCACAGCATTTTCCTGTTGACTAGGGCTGGGCGATTAATGGTTACGCTTACGTATTTGTTGTTCTGCAGGGATGGCGTTGGTGCGCACACACACTGGGGAGATCTTGAAGGTTCCACGGCAGGTTTTGACTCAAATTCAGGTAATGTTGTCTCAAATTTAGGGCAGAATTTACAATTTTTTCTTTATTAAATTAATAGTATTAGTTTATGATTAACTTGATTCATTAACTTTTACATTAAGACTGGGCTATGTTCCATTGGAGGTATTCCATGAAAGTGGCTAAACAAGAAGGCTTTCCTAAAATCCTGAGCTTAAGCCTCGAGTCATTCCATGAAAGAAATAAGCCTTGGTCTGAACAACGATAATTCAAACTTGAAGATTAATCTGCGCTATGAGCACGCACCCGCTGAATGTGATGAGACCAGATCAATGGACTTCACTGAGAATGAAAGAGAAAACGTGTTTTTCCTCATGATCTAACCAAACACGAGAGGAGCCAAAGTGCACACAGACTATAGTTTGATTTGCAACACCAAAGTTTTCAGTTTATAGTGGTTTATTCTGATCTGAGGAGCAAGAGGAATTATGCTGCTCTTTCACAGCGAGAGCAGCTCAAAAAAAAAGAACAAAATAAACAACGAGAGTGGCTCTTTGGTCCCAATGCAAAGTGAATAAAAAGTGACTTTATATGTTGTGTTGGGACATATTTCACACAACTCTGGAAGTGTGCAGGGTTAAACATGTGATTTAAGTGTTTCTTTAGACGGTTTTTGAAGCAAAGCTAAAATGATCTTGACAGTTTGCTTATTAGGCTTATCTCGCTTCATGGAATACCCCCTTTATCAGACACATTTGCTGTTTTTGTATAAGCTGTATTTTATATTTTGTCATTAAGGACAAGGAGGCGGAGCTTAGTGTGAGAGGAGACGGAGGTGGGGCTTAGCAAGTGCACAGAAAGGACAGGGCTGTCTTTCTTCTGTTCGAATAGTCAGCCTCAGACTTGTGATAAACTAAATTAAATATAATTAAAAGTACAATTAGTGACAGTTTGGTAAATGTATATATTCTCTACCAGTTTCACGTCATGAGTGACTTAAAACTAAACACGAATATGTTTCTCCTGTTGTTTAACAGGAAATGCATGAAAAAGTGAAGAGCTGCATGCACCTTTTGACGTCACTGATCAATCTAGCGTCTCAAAACCCTCCGTCTGCAGAAACACCCAAGAAGGTCAAGCACCTGGTGAAGGAGTTAATCGTGAGTCACTACGGTCTCATCTTTTCTTTAAACTACATGTTTTTGTGATGATGTTTGACTCTAGTTTCCTCACAAATGTCTTAAATCTGACCAGTTGTTGTGTCGATTTCAGGACGCTAAGATTGAACCAGAGGAGTTCACGACTCGGCTTCAGTTTGAGTTAACGCTGGTTCTAGAGCCCAAAACCATCTCTTTACTTAAAGTAAGAAACCTACAAATAGATATGGATAGATGGATGGGATGGTATGAATGGATGGATGGTATGAATGGATGGTATGGATGGATGGTATGTATGTATGTATGTATGTATGTATGTATGTGTGGATGGATGGTATGATTGGATGGATGGATGGATGGATGGTATGATTGGATGGATGGATGGTATGATGGATGGATGGATGGTATGGATGGATGCATTTTTTTAATTTAAATTTTTATTCTAAGCCTACAGTCTGTATAATTAGAAAGAAGAAATGTTAAATGTTCAGGGAATACGTTCATTGTAGTCTTGCCTTTTGCTGAGAATTGCTAAAATCAAATTCTAGTTTAGTTAAGTTTATAATTTGACTATTGCAATTCTCTGTAACTATAACTGCTTTTAATCAGATTTAGGAGATCTTTTTCACCAGTGACACAATATCTCGATATGTACGATATGGCCAAATTCATATCTTGTCCAGTACATATCTCGATATACGATATATCGTATGTATTGTATTGTATGTTATGTATGTATGTTATGTATGTTATGTATGTATGTATGTTTGTATAGTATGTATTGTATGTATATACAGTATGTATTGTATGTTATGTATGTATGTGTTGCAATTTCCCTGTAAAGAATGAATGTAACGAGAAGGAACTATCCACAGGTTTTACTTAAACCGGAGCTAGCGTAGCCGCAGCGTGAAAAGGTCTTATTGTCTGATCATTACATTAATATCGTGCTTTTGTGTGTCAGGAAAGCCTCCCAGCTCTTCGTGATCCTCTGGTGAGTCGGTTTCAGATGGTAGTCACCAGCACAGCAAGGGGAGGAGCCGGAACAGGAGCAGGAGGAGCAGGAACAGCAGCAGGAGGAACAGCAGGAAAAACAGCAGGAGCAATAGCAGCAGCAGGAACATCAGCAGGAACAGCAACAGCAGCAGGAACAGCAGCAGCAGGAAGAGCAGCAGCAGCAGCAGGAACAGCAGCAGCAGCAGGAACAGCAGCAGCAGGAGGAACAGCAGCAGGAGCAAGAGCAGCAGCGCCCCCTCCAGGACCTGTCACTACCTCCACAGTCAGACCTCCTCCTCTGCTCAACAGTCCAGAGAAAAGTGCAGTGAGACTGGGCACGTGATGAGCTCTGCTACCACACAGGTAAATATTATTTCTTTAACTTTAATGTTAAATTATAATTTCTTTTAACTTTAATGTTTTTCTTTTCAGACTGTTCCTGAACCAACCATCAAAACAGAAACTATTCCTGCAGAAACCAGCCAGAACGCCGGATCACAAGGTAAAAGGCCGCTTTTGACCTTCAAAAGTTTTGAATGCTGTTGTATTTACAAAATAAATACAGATAAAATGACAAAGGGGTGCACAGTATCTCTGGCTTAACAATAAGATCTCCTGTTCAACTGATCTCTGTGGTGGAGTTTGCACGTTCTCTTAGAGCTGGGCGATATGTCGATATTTAATATATATCGATATAATTTTAAACACGAAATGAATTTTGACATATCATATATATCGATAATGCTGCGTACTTAATTTGGCATTCGCCAGTTTGCTTCTCCGTCTCTCGAAGGCGGCACCGAGGAGGGGCTTGTAAGCAAAAAACGGACTACTGGTTCAGTTATCTGGAGATACTTTGGGTTCAAACCATCTGATGCACAACAAAATACTGTTTTCTGCCGTGAATGTCGTAAAGAAATACCGGCGAAAGGTTCGAGCTAACTGTTAATGACGTGTAACGTAGCTCGCGCTTCTATGCTTGTGCACGCATTACGACTTTTTGCAATTGAGAATCAAATCGACTGAATAGAGCAAAATGTAAGCTTTCAAAAGAGGTATAGCATGTCCATATTGTCCAAAGCGTGGCCGTGGTGACAGAAGGAAAACTCGCTGTTTATAATATGTAGCGGCTAAAGTGGCTAAGTGTAGCTGGCGCTTCTATGCTTGTGCTCGCATTGTGACTTGTTGCAATTGATAAACAAATCGAGCGACTTAACAGTGCAGAATGTAAGCTTTTAAAAGCGGTATAGCATGTCCATATTGACCAAAGTGTGGCCGTGGTGACAGACAGGCAGGAAAACGCATGTTCCCGTCCCAATCCCCCACGGTCCCGCTCCCCCGCCCTCGCAGATCTGACCTCACGTCATAAAGGCTGCAGTCCAATCGCTATATGAGGCTGTAGGCGCGGAGTCTTTAAATGCATCAATACAGAACGTGCAATCAGAAAACGCTTCTCCCGTCAAGTATGATAAGATCACAGGAGGGAACGCTGCAGCTGTCTTTTTATAGGAAGTCAACAGCAGATACGCTCAACTCCACTAGCAAAGTTGGTCATATATTTGCGTTCGAATCTCGGGGTGCGGGTGGGTGGGCTGGCTTGTGCGCGAGGCATTTTGCTTGATCCTGCTCTGCGTAATGTTTGGTACGCGCCCTTCCCGCACAGTGACCCCCTTCGCTGGATCTTGACAGAAGTCATCGGGCTGTTCTTTTTAAAAGAGCTGCTTAACAGTTTCATCGAGAATCTGAATCAAGTCATAGGTTTTTTTTTTACTATGACATTACGAATTAAAGCTGAATGCTTCTTTAAAATAAAAAAAGTCATAAGTTCCGCACTATTGGAATATGCTCTAACTGTCACTTGCCCTTCTCCCCTCCCACAGACATCTGTATTACAAGTTTTTTTGTTCATTAGCTACTGATTCCGTTAAATGTTTACAAGGCAGGCACTTTAAATGAATGAAAATCTACCTGGTTGAACAGCAAGATATTTATCTGCTCTGTCTTTACACTTTTCATAAAACATCTTGTTTTCGCATTTATGAGTTATTAAAAAAAAATCTCCTTTAATGTAAGGATTTGATTGCACTTGAATAAACGTTGCCCGGTGACAGAATGATTTGTTATTTCATTATTTTTGGGAGAAAATTTTGGTAGTTAAGATATCGAGATATATATCGTATATCGAGATATAGAAAAAAAATATCGAGATTACATTTTGACTCATATCGCCCAGCCCTACGTTCTCATCTCAAAGTTTCTTCCAACTACAAAAACATGCATGTTTAGATAAAAAAATATTACTGTGAATAATTGTCTGTTTGTGTCTGTCTCCGTGTGTAAACCCTGATCCCCCACCTACCCAATGTCACTGGGGTAGGTTCCAGTCAACTCCACCACAAATGGGAACAAGCACCTTTAATCACGCAAAATACCTGTGAAATACAGCAGATTTCTATTTGTCCTTTTGTCAGTGCCCAGAGAGAGGTAGACCAGAGGCGGCGCTCACAGGGGGAGCAGAGGCTGAGGCCCCACTGAGAAACACTGACACCAAGTGAGAGGAGAGGAGCAATTGTGCAAAATGACATGCACGTTGACAATTGTAAAAGATGCATTTGTTGGTCTAAAATACCCCAGATAAATGGAAAATGCATCTATTTTATTCCAATGTTTCTAAATGCAGCTTCGACTTGATTGTTTAACTTTAGTAGAAAAGGCTTGAAAGTCCCTAAAGCAATTTTTGCCCAAATACGTCCCGCTCTGCAATTATCTGTCACTAATGTACAAATATTTTATTTGTGTGTGTCATTCAGAATCAACTTCAACATCGTCTTCAGTGGCAGATGTCTCAACACGCCTACAACTTCAACAACGTCAACAACTTTGACCACAGCGACTGTCAAAGTGGAGCCAACAAGCACAGCAGAGACAGAGATAAAGACGGAGGCACAGACAGAGGTAGAGATGGAGAGGGAGCACTGATAAAAAGAGAAGCAGAGGAAGAGACAGAGATGGAGACACCTTCCCTCCTCGACCTCACTCCAGGCCACACTTAAACCAGGTTCAGTCACTTCTTACCCAACACTTAGAGCAGAGATCTGCTGGGCAGTTAAAGTCGTAACAAACCAATATACTTATAAATCCTGTGAAGATGTTGGAGATGTTTTCAGAACCATGTTTCCAGACAGTGACATTGCAAAGAACTTCAACTGTGACGAGGAAAGAGTGGGATACCTCACTACATTTGGCATTGCCCCACATTTTTCTTCTTTAATGAAGTCCAGAGCTGCTGAAGAGTCAGAGTATGTTCTTCTTTTTGACCAAAGATTTAATAGTGAAATGGAAAAACGTCAGCTTGACGTGAACATCCGATTCTGGAATGACAACCAAATAAAAACAAGATACCTGACGTCCTTGTCCATGGACCATCAAACTGCAGAACAGATGTGTTCAGAAATTAAAAAGGCTTGCGCTGAAATAGGCTTTCACAAACTTACACAGTTGTCATTGGATGGATCGAAGGTTGACTGGAAACTTTTTTCAAAGGTCCAAGAAAATATTGAAAGGGAAACGGGCAAAAAGATGCTGGATGTGGGCAGCTGTGGATTGCATGTATTGCATAACTCATTCCGATCAGGATGTGTCTCCACCAAATGGAAGCTGAGCTCTGCTCTTACGAGTCTGAAAGGTCTGTTCAAAGAAGCGTCTGTTCAGAGAGACTTCACTGAAGTCACAGGTTCTACTTCTTTTCCTCTTTACTTCTGCAATAGTCGTTGGATTGAAAATGTCATCGTAGCTAAGCGTGTGCTTCAGATATTGCCTTCTATAAAAGCTTACGTGAAGGCAGTCAAAGCTAAAAAGATAAAAGAACCTGCCACATTCAGAGCTTTGGAAGAAATAGTTGAAGACGACTTGTTGCCTGCTAAACTTCACTTCTTCATCATGGTCGCAAGAGAATTCACACCACTTTTGAAACTCTACAAGACGGACAAACCAGTGCTTCCTTTTATGTGCAGCGAGCTACGAGACCTTTTGCACAGCCTCATGAAGAAATTCATCAAACCTTGTGTGATGACCAGTGCTGTGGAGCTGACACAAGTAGATGTTTGTGATCCGGAGAACCATGTCGATGTTACTAGGCTCAAAGTCGGTCGTGAGACTGAACAAGCCTTGGAAAAGTTTAAGAAGAAGAATCCGTCAGACCAACTTAGGCTGGAGTTTGGGCAGAACTGCCTTTTGTTTCTGAGCAAAACGGTTTCAAAGCTTTTGGAGAATTCACCACTGAAATCCCTTCTTAGGAGAAGTTTGTCAGTTTTAGATCCAAGAGTTCTCCTGCAAAACAAAGACATAAGCTCCAAGAATATGTCCATAATCCTCCGGCGCCTCCTCGAATCCGGCCACATTGATGAAAAATGTTGCAATGATGCTTTGAGAGAATTTAGACTTTTTTGTGATCTGATGTCGTCATCAGAAGCTTTCTGTAGCTTCGATCCTCAAAGTGCAAGACTGGATGAGTTCTACCATGAACATTTATCCAACAAAGAAGAGTTTCACAATCTGTGGGTCGTAATAAAACGTGTTTTAGTACTTACTCATGGACAAGCCTCTGCTGAGAGAGTTTTCTCTGTCAACAAGAAAGTCTTGGTGGAGAGTTTAAAAATGGATTTTGTTATTGCTCAGCGAATCATCTGTGACCATGTTCGACATGTTGGAGGCCTGTGTAACATCGACTATTCAAAAGAGCTGCTCATGTTGGCGGCAGATGCCAAAGAGAAGTATGAGAGATATTGTGAAGACCAGCTACGACTTCAGAAGAACAACAGAACGTCAAAAAGAGAAAACGATTTGAGGAGGAAGTCCGCAAAATAAGAATGAAAAAACAGAAAGTGAGGAGGACATAAAAGATCTCCTGAAGTCGGCCGACAAAAAGGCAGAGAAAGCAGAAAAACAGGGAAACTTGTCTTTCCTTTCAAAGTCCAATGAGCTTCGACGAGCTGCAAAGAAGAAACAAATGGCTCTTTTGACACTGGAAAAAGAACTCAATGACAAAGTCCAAGAGTATCTGTTCACACCGTAAAACAAGAAGAAGATGTTTGAATCTCTCCAACTCTCCTTCCATAAAAAAATTTCCTTTGACACATGATTAATAGCCACAACTTAAGAACCTCTTTTTACAAACCTCAGCAGGTTAGATTTACTCAGATGACTTCTTTGGGGTAAAGAGTAACTTAACACTTATTATGCACTTACCTTGATTACGGACCGAAGATTACTTTATTCATTTGGACTATCCAGGTTATGTGGCCCTCACCAGTGAACAACACTGGTAGAAAATGAATCTTCATGTATTTCTGATCCACTGGAGTTGTTTCTGCTCGCATTGACTAAGAGTGACTGAACCGGAAGCTTATGCAGAAGTCCAAGCCTCTGGAGGATCCTGGTTTGGCCTCCTCCACCGCTGTGTCGACCTCCTCTCCTGGGTCTGCCTCCTCTCCTGGGTCTGCTTCCTCTCCTGGGTCTGTCTACTTCCTCTCATGGGTCTGCCTCCTCCTCTGGGTCTGCGTCCTCTCCTGGGTCTGCCTCTTCTCTTCCCTGGGTCCGCCTCCTCACCTGGGTCGACTTCCTTCCTGAGTCTGCTTCCTCTCCTGGGTCTGCCTCCTCCTCTCCTGGGTCTGCCTCCTCTCCTGGATCTGCCTCCTCTCCTGAGTCTGCTTCCTCTCCTGAGTCTGCCTCCTCTCCTGGATCTGCCTCCTCTCCTGAGTCTGCTTCCTCTCCTGGGTCTGCCTCCTCTCCTGGATCTGCCTCCTTTCCTGGGTCTCCCTCCTCCTGTCCTGGTCTGCCTCCTCTCCTGGGACTGCCTCCTCTCCTGGGTCTGCCTCCTCTCCTGGGTCTGCCTCCTTCGCTGCAGGAGTTGGGAGCAGGTCCAGTAGATGAATCTTCTGTTAATCCCATCAAACAACAATAAAAATCACATTTTGGACGATTGTGGCCCTAGAGCAGGGGTGTCAAACTCATTTTGACAAAACCTTATTGGCACCTGATTGTCCTCGAAAGGCCCTTATAACTAAAATTAACCTCAACTAATTTTTGACGCGTCGTGATTATTGTATATTTATTGAAGTGACAATTACTGAATACAGCTGCAATAGTCTGAAAAATGACTTACTCTTTAAGTTTTACACAAATATTTTTTTTAGATTTAAAACACCCAATTACTCCTGGCACTCCTATAACATTTAAGTATAAGACCTTGAGGGCCGGATGAAATGAGGTGAGGGCCGCATTTGCCCCCCGGCCTGAGTTTGCATATGTGCCCTAGAGAGAAAGGCCTCCACATCTGAGAAACACAAGTCGACCCTCCATCAAACACACATCTACACAAGACTTCTGTCAATCGTTTGTGCTCCGTTTGAGCTACAAAATGTTTTGTTTGTGCTGCTTAAAGACGTGTAATCCTCATTCACCCAGGAGTGATTCAAAGTAGAAAGACTTCAGAGTTGTCATCTGGACAGCAATTTCGAAGATCAAGACATTTCGACTCTCATCCGAAAATCAGCAGGTCACTTCCATCAGATTGAAAATTACGGAAGTCCAGAGCTTGTGGAGTAAACATTTTTTCCAGCTTTTCTCGTTATAAACGACTTTATATTTACGTTCAAACGGACAATATTCTCGTTATTACGACTTTTTATTTACGTTCAAACGACTTTTTTTTTACGTTCAAACGAGAATATAATGTCGTTATAACGACTTTTTATTTACGTTAAAACGAAAATATATTCTCGTTCGAACGACTTTTTATTTACATTAAAAACGACAATATATTCTCGTTAAAACGACTTTTAATGAAAAATAGACAGCCCTTCCCATGATGCTCCGTTTATTTAATCATTACACAGATTAAACAGGATTCTTCCCAGTGTTATGCGACACAAAGATCTCATGGCTCCTTTTTATAATTACGTGCGCATCGCTTTGATATAAAATACGCCGACTTCGTCTTTCCTCATTTCTCCGCTGCTCTCTCTCTCTCTCTCTCTCCTCTCTCTCCCCCGTCTCTTCTCGATCGTCTCTGATTGGCCAGCGCCTCGTCTTTTTAAACTTATCCTGGTCTGGAGCAGGTTATGAGTTTGCTGCAAGTTGTCGTTGAGATCTGCCCCGATAGGACGTGATCCAGTTTCGTAGGACCGCCAGACCAGGTTTAACCCAGGACCTCGCTAAACCCAAATCTAGCTTCGTAGTATGGCTCTGAGCCTCCAGCTTGTGGAGCATCATGGGAAAGCAGTCTGTTTATCATAAAAAAAAGTCGTTCGAACGAAAATATATTTTCGTTTTAACGTAATAAAAAGTCGTTCGAACGAGAATATATTCTCGTTTGAACGTAAAAAAAAGTCGTTTGAACGTAAATAAAAAGTCGTAATAACGAGAATATTGTCGTTTGAACGTAAATATAAAGTCGTTATAACGAGAAAAGCTGGAAAAAATGTTTACTCCACACTGGCAGCTCTGGACTTCCGTAGAAATGATTTTCAGATAAGAGTCCAAAATTTCTTGATCTTCAGAAACACTGTCCAGTTGACAACTTTAAAGCTTTCTACTAGGTCTGGGCGATCTAGATTCTCATATTGATCAATCAAATTTTCGATTTGATTTTGTTTAACCTTTTCAATACAAATGAAAAATGCCATTCATGAACATAAGCAAAACAAAAACTTTTAAAATGTCCATTTTTTTTTTTTAACTTCCTTTGGAAACTATATTTCATATTGTGCCTCAAAGTTTGACGCTTGTTCCAAACTACACATTTTTACTGACAAAGACTGTTTTTTCGATCTTTTCATTCAAAACCAACAACCAAATAATTGACTATTCGGTTTGATTCCATCTCGATCTCTCGATTTTTCGATTAATGGCCCAGCCCTTCTTTCTACTATGTGCAGCTTAAAGTTTTTGATATAGTATGATTCTTGTATTCGATCAAATTATTTTCAGCTGCTCCCAGGAAGCTTAAATGGTTTTGTTTGTGTTTGTGTTTTGGGAAGTTAGTTGATGGTATTTACTTAAACCTTTTTTATAAATTGAACATTCAGTTTACAACTGCCGGTCTGATGTATAACATAAAAACAGAGATTATGCAACCCGAGTCACTCACATTCAACAGGCTGCTTGCGCTTTTAGTTGTAACCTCAGAGAACAAAACATCATTGTTCACATCCAGACACAGCGCCAATGGACTGCAGTTAGATTTTAACTTAACTCATCAACCTCGGAGAGTTTACAAAACATCATTGTGCACATCCAGACAAGCGCCAATGGACTGTAATTAGATATATAACCGCTTTTAACATTTTAACTTACGCAGTGCCAGCGTTAACTATGTTAGTAAATAACAATATGCACAGTACCAAACAACACAAACCAACATTTCTGCTGTTTTGTGAGTGTTATCTAACTTTTTGGGGCTTTGTGACTCCTTTGTCACAAAATAAAATTGCAAAAAGCTAAAGTAACAGCACAACCCCTAATTGTCCTTCTTTAGTTATACAATATTATTTGAATTTACATTTTTGGTTATTATATATTTTCTTATTGTCTTTATTTTTCTATTCGTCATTGACAGTTTTGCTAAATGTTGTTTATTATTTGTTTTTTGTTTCATAAACTCACCTACACAATATAATAACTAATAGTGTGTCTTGTCACTTTTTAAACAATTTTTATAATATTAAAATGCTTAAAAAACGTTTTTGCTTTCAGCATTTTTGTTACTTGCAGTGAAAAAATAAACTCATCACAAAAATTTGACAATTATTTGTGCTGAGAGGGTCTATATATGTTACTTAAGCTTTTATTGCATAACCTATGTTCCACTTATGACAGGATTATCATTATTAAAGTTGTACACTTTTGAACCACTATGCAGTTATGAATAAGGTTACCCAATATGCATTACAGAACAAACATGAATTAGTTATTATGAGTTTTATTGGAACCTTTTGCATCAAACAGCTATTTTCAATTACAAAACAGAATGTATTCATGTTTTCAGTAAAAACTTAAGGTTCCTATAGACCTGGATTCTTCAATAATGGCACCAAATGCCTACAACCTGAAATCTGAATAAACGTTCAGCCTTTGTCATGTAGGAAAAGATAGATCTTGCTGTCTCTGATATAGATCTGTTCACAATGACGTACACATGTGCATATTGTTGATGCAGAAGGTTCCAATAAAAATGTATAAGAACAAATTCATGTTTGTTTTGTAAATGCATGTTGGTAACAATAGAGGGATTTGGGTCGACGTCACTCTCCGTCCTACTGCGCTTGCGTCCTGCAGAAAGCGCGCCTCCCATTTGTTTACATTGGAAACTTGTTCGAATTAAACAACGAAACGGAACGACAGCTAGCTGCTTCATCAGGTATGAACCGGTCTGATAGACGTCTGTCCCTAAAGCTTGAGTCAGCGTTTTTCTCGCCGTTTTTCTCACTTACCTTAAAGTAACTTCTAGGGTCGTAGGATCAAAGTTCATCCATAAATGTTAGCTTAGCAGATGCCTTTGTTTTCGCAAAGTTATAAACTCTTGACGTTGGCTGACAACGGACTTTTTAGACTTGTTTCCACTGTTGTGTGTATGTGCGGAGGCCTTTCTACAGGCGGTGCGGCGGCATCGCCCGTGTTGATAAACAAAAATCCCTCTATAGTGTACGCCATAATCTCCCCTCATGTATCAGTAAATATGGCTGCAGACCTGCAAAATATATAAAAACAAGCCAAGATAGTGCAAGGAAAACCAACAATTTGTACATAAAGTAAACATAATAGTGCATTGTGTTAGTCCTCTAAATGCATACTGTACACTTAAGTAACAGACAGAAAATGCACTGAACTAACCCTGTGTGCATGATGAGCACTTTTGTGACTGCCAAATATAAACTCATGTAGGCAATGTATCAAATTAGATTTTACTCAAATATTTATCATGTCCCGCATCTTTCTCAAATCTACAATATGTTTATTCATACTGTAGATAATTTTCATCATTTGTTGGAGCTTCCACTTTCTGGTGAGAGAAAGCCATTTTGGAATCTCCAAGCCTGCCCCAGCATGGGCTATGCAGACTGCAGTGCCACCTATTGACATTCACTGGAACTACAAGTGGTAACAGAAGCCACCAGCATGCAGTCACAGTTAGTGATGGGCAGAGGTGGGAGACTCGATCACATGACTTGACTCGAGTCAGACTCGAGTCGCACTTTTCATGACTTGTGACTTACTTGCCCTATGATCCCCAAAGACTTGACTTGACTTGTGACTTGGACATTAATGACTTGAGACTTGACTTGACTTGTGACTCTTTACTTGACATGACTTGTGTATGACTTGTGCGGCTCTTGGCTCATTCAGAAACATTTGCGCCTCCACACGCTCTCTCTCTCTTTCCCTCTCGCCGACATGAGGGAGAGACAGCCGCATGTGCGTAAAGCTGCTGTGCTGTAACCTGGCTGATCCCGCCTAATTAAGCTAAAACAAAGTAATTCCTGAGTCTGTGAGTGTTTTGAAGTCCACAGCGACACTCTACTACTCACAAACTTTCAGCCACTTTTTATTTCACGAAGATTGACCTCAGATTCACGGAGTTATGGTTGTTTTCGCCTTTACTGAAAATTGCCATTCATTTCAATGGGGCGTGCGCGGAATTTGACGGGACGTTACGGAGCATTTAATTCCACTGTCTCAAGACACAGGAGATGTAAAAGTGATACTAAACATGAGTTCAGACAAGCTGATCCAAGTTTGTGAAGTCTGTGTTGTTTTAAAAGCCTCCCGCAGTGAACGTCAAATGGCGGCCCGCGGGCCGGATTTGTGACCCGCCTAAAGTTTCTGCCTAGAAAAATAATTTTAAACTGTAGTAAAGCGTATTTTTGTTCACTCATTAAATCAGACTCATCATCCCCCAAAGACTCATGCATTTGACTTGCCCCAGTAAGCTACCAAACAAGAAAAACTTGTAGTTCTCTTTCACACCTTTAATGGCCTTCTTTCACAAGCAAATGCCCTTAACAGTCGTAACTCTGTCCTTTACTTCAGTAAAGGAGCCACTTTGACTTAAGATATTTCCATGAAATTTGCAATAACAAGTGTTGTCCCTAAATAAATAAATAAATAAATATAATAAGAAGAATAAGAGACACAGCATAATAAATTGCACATTTTCACAACACTTAAAGAACAATGGTTAAATGAAAGCAACAGGACTTACATTTTCTTTTTTGTGTTGTGGACAGAGCCATTTTTATGCTCTGAACTCGTTTAAGAAATCCGAAAAGTTGACGAGAGTGACTGACAACCTTTTATTATGCACTTTTTTACAGGGCAAAGGATATTTTTTCCATCCCAAGGGCGGCATGGCAAAAAAAAAAAAGAAGCACTGCTTTAGCTGTATTTTTTTGACACTGCAAAATTATTCATCCTCATCCCAGAATGTCCCCAAAGTATGTTTTTAACTTTCTATTTTTACAAAATGGTGTAGTTGACTTTGTAGTTAAATGCAAAATGTTTTATTTTAAAATGCACCAAAGCCGTTTAGTTGAGTAGCCATTAAAATTTGGCTTTAAAAAATGTAATGACTTGCCATGACTTGATGCCAAGCTGATGACTTGACTTGACTTACTTGACAAAAAGCTAAGACTTGACTTGACTTACTTGACCCTGAAGACCCTTGGACTGACTTGTGACTTACTTGTGACTTGCATCTAAGTGACTTACTCCCACCTCTGACAAATACCTTATAAAGTGACTTAAATACAGTACTTTTACTTTTGTATTTAGTTACTTTCCACCTCTGCTTTTACGTGTGTATTGAAGTACTTTTGTCGTCTCTGGTTCTAAGGTTAAACTCACAGAATAGGGGAAAGTGGGTTGAGTTGTGCCAGTTTTTACTTCACATGACATTAAAGTGAGACCATGAGAGTAATTCTTCAAACTACAACATGAACACAGATTTCAGGATGTGGTGCATCTTTGGAAACAATCATTTTTGATCTGAAGTACAGTATTTAAGGTAAATAGAGCAATAAGCTGTCTGATCTCTCTGGGTGGAAAAAAGTTTTTCTTGTCACTGGTGAATGAATGAGAGAGTGAATGGTTGTCTGTCTAACCCTGCGGCAAGTTGGCTGTCCAGGGTTTCCCCGCCGCTGGTCATGGGAAGTTGTGCCTTTGGACAGATTACACTTGGGGTCAATTGTGCCAATTCATTATTACAGTAAAATAGTATATTTTAATTTCAGAAACAGATATGTTCAGCAGGTTAAACTCATTATGCATTTTCCACTTACTTTTAGATTAAATATAAAGTTATTTAACATTAAAGAGAAAAAAGGCTGAGCACAACATGCACATGTCTGTCAGAATTAAACACCAAACTTGATTGATTGATAAGTCCAATTTCCTTGAATTTTGGTCTTGTTTCCTATTTTTCCACCTGTGTTTGGTGTAAAATGAAGAATTAGATTGCTTTAGTGATAAAAAATCATATATTTTCAATTATTCATTAAAGTGGTGTCAGTGGCTCTTTGGCACAAATCACCCCAGGCCCATCATCTCTCAGTTTTGAGCTAAAATCATGCCAGCTTTATAGATTCAAAATGTAACTTACCAAAGCACTAACACATGTGTGATATATTACAAACTTGCCAATAATTGTTCAGTTACAACAATCAAAAAACCTTGATCATAAAAATTTTACTTTGAAGGGCAAAAAAATTGTTTTTTGTACTTAAACGCCCTTATTTCCGTGCAATAAGGCTCCATCTTTACAGGATCATTAAATGGATAAACCTTCAATAATGTATAGTCACAAAACTATTGGTCTTTAGAAACAGCTCCAGACGCGTCCAATGTGAACTCCACAGGGATCCACGGACACTATTCTTCTCACACGTGTTCTCATTCCACATCCACGCCCTGACCACGCCCCCCAGACACGCAGCGGGGCCAGGAGCGCGGCGCATCGGGCTTAAAACCACCAGAGTCAAGCAGCTCCGGTCCGCAGAGGAGAGGACAGGACAGCGCGTTTCTCTGGAGGAAGAAAAGACTGCGCTCAAGTGCGAGTTAAACAAGAACTACGGGACTCTTCAGACTTTTCTGCTACAGGTTTGATTTGGAGGTTTTGCCCAAAGGAGAGACGAGACACAGCGGTCAGTCAGGTAAGGATGTTTGAGCTGTTTCTCTCTTTTAGCAGTGTGGATTATTCTTGGGTGAAAAGAGTAACTTCATGTAGTTAGTGCATAAAATCTGCTCCACGTATCTGCACAGATCTGCGAACAGCTCCACGGGGTTTCTGCAGAGATGACAAAAGTACTGAAGCTCACTCACTCACTCGAATAAAAGTACAGTTACTTGTGTAAAAAAATAACTCTGGTAAATAAGTCCTGCTGAAACTGCTTTACTTGAGTCAAAGTATAAAAGTAAACGTGTGTAAATTTACTGAAGTAAAACAAGTAAAATGTATCACACTTCCAAAAGTTATTCTCTACTCCAGCCGTTCCCAAACTTTTCGGAGCCGCGCCCCCTATTGACCTGTAGATTGCCCGAGGCCCCTCAGTAATATTTCACACTCCATTCAAAATGAAGTAGAATGTATATACTCTCATATTAAGAGGCCAAAACAGCAAAATAATAATGTCTGTGGACTTAGTGTGGATTTAAAAGAGTAAATGAATCAAATTAAAGTAAAGTTAGTTTCAAACCCAGTTTTCTGTCAGGCTTGTTGTGTGGACAACCTTTGGAGGCCCCCTGCAGAGAGCCTGAGGCCCCCTGCAGAGACCTGAGGCCCCCTGCAGAGACCTGAGGCCCCCTGCAGAGACCTGAGGCCCAACAGGGGGCCTGTCCCTCGGCCCAATACATTTGAAAAGAATATGCAAATGTGTGATGTTCATGTGGTTCTCATATTTTGTCCTGCATCTGTGGAGCCAGGTCTGACTCCCCCTTCCTCAGAGAAGTCTCTGGTCTCCAGAGGTCAAAGGTTAACCTGTAAACACATATCCCTGTGTTTGTCTGTAATTCAGCTGCAGCTATAAAAGTTAATTATTGTGTCAAATAATTCTGAACCGGACTTTCCAGGTCAAATTAAGTTCAGTTAAAGAAAAAGAGTATTTAATACAACAAACCAATGACTTCAGTGATTATGTAATCTAATTATATCACAATTGTAAACCTTCATTATTTATATGGAAATGTGTTTGAGCAACTGAAAAGCTTTATTTATTTGAAACTATTTTTGAAATCATCTTCAAATCAAATTTGCTACTAAAATAAAACAAGACAGAAACACCTCGAAACAAGTAATAAAATCAAGTAAAACCATCTTCATCAGAAAAACACCCAAAATAAAGATTAAAATCTAGATTTTAAGACGTTTTAACTAATTTAGAAAGTTGGTTTGTGTTGGGGCATGAGTTGGGTTTTACAGTGAATTATTTATAATTATTGTGACTTTTATCATGAGATAAATATGTAATTGTTAATTTTTTTTTAATTTGGCAAGACGAGAATAAGTGTTAATCTATATTTGTTTTTTTGATTGACTTGAAGCATGTGTTTGTGTTCTAAATAAAGAATATTATAAATTAAATATGTTAACTTTAATCTAAAACATATTCAGACTTTTTGACTGTACGACAACTAGTAACATTTTACTTCCACTATAGGCAATTCATTTATTCAGAAATTTTTGAAACCAGTGAAATATTCTTAGTATGTAACCAATTCAATTTAAACTAGACAAAACAACTAAAAATCTAAAAAAAAGTCTGATTCCAAGCTATTTTAAGCAGTCTAGATAAATATTTTGTGCAATCTCTCTGTCAAAGTCTTGATTTGATTGTTAGAGTCAGTTTAACGACCACAGCAGCAGCAGAGAGACTTCTTTCTGAAATGTAGATCTTATAAAAGCCAAAGAGATTCTTAACTCAGAGAACCACAGTCACATTTGCTGTCCCTTATGCAAAACAAACAGGCATCTTAAATCTTTTAATCCTTCTTCTACCATTCGTCTTTTAAACTTAAGTTTTTAGGGAATAAAGTAGATTGTTTTTATACTGTATTGTAGGGCTGGGCGATTTTGACAAAAACAAATATTTCAGTAATTTTTTGGCGTATCTCGATAACGATATTTGGGCGATAACTTAAGTTAGTCCAACATAAATGTGTTAAAACCTGTCTTCAAATGTGTGACATTATAAAAAAGCCTAAAACTGGTTGACTGACTTAGTGTTTATTGTGATTTTCACGTTCTTAATATAAAGCTGGGACAATAGAGGTTATGCAGGTGACTTAATTTTATTCCAAAAATGCTTAGCAACTTTAGAATGAGTGGCATTTCTTCAGTGTATTTCTTTGTTGTCGTGGCAACGGCTTTTCTGCCACAAAGTTGTCTGCTAACAACAGTTGATGATTTAGGACATTTTAACTGCAACAAACGGACTCAAAAACATCTTTTTTAAGAAGAAAAAGGTAATAAGTTCAACTGTGTGTGATTTCAATGTCTGATAAATGTGAGAGAAGCTAAAGTCTTGTTGTTTTGTATGTTTTGCTCCAACTGTTGACTTGATTTTCTTTGTTTACATGTCAGTTACAAACCCAGTGCTCAGTAGACTTGTTGTGGGTTGAATTTGTTACCAAACTGTAGTTTAGTTTTCCTGTTTTAGCTGTTTATTGAACTCTTACAAGAGAAAATGTCCTTTCTCTCCATTGACTCTAATGCATTCTTGCCACTCAGCACTCACAGTAGAATGCTGTGATGTCACCATGCATAACCTCTATACAAACAAAAACATAGCTCTTACTTTAAGAACAGAAGGATATTTTTATATAAACTGAAGTCAGTGTGTATTTTTCCTATTTCATGTAAAACAAGATTTTATGCTTGTTCTTTTAGCAATCTTAGTTCAAGCCAATAATGATCGACTCAAAACCTAAAATACTCTTCATTCTAAGCACATTAAGTTGTTATTTTTTTCCAGTTTGCTTAAATATCAAACAAATACTTATCAAATGAATTACAAGTGCAGGAATCTTTTATTATATCATAATTTTGCTGTTTTGTGAAGCACTTTGAAATACTTTTTGTACTAATTTTGATAAGAATATAAACTGTTTGCAGCTACAGTATTAGAAAGTTGATGGCATCATTTATTTAACTTTAATTAGAAATTTGCTCGTTTGTAGCGTGTTTGTACTGCTCGATATACTCGATATTCGATTTTACATATCTTAGAAACAACATTCACGATATCTAAAATTCGATATATGCACAGCTCTGCTGTATTGTTGCTGTAACATCCTCAAAGTTCTTCTTTGTTCAGAACTGCTCTGTTCTGCGTTGTGTGTGTGGTTTTGTAGTCTGGATGTGCTTCTTGTTTTACTGCTCAAGCTGATTATTAAAGTCGTCTGAATCTGAATGTGACTTGGATGTGATAACTCGAGACTTTTTTGCATTTTTAGCACCATATTTACCGGACCTACTTTGAATTGAACTATTTATTGTTTTGTATAACACTTGTATGTTGTGTTTTTCAGTCGTTTGGTGATTCCGTTCCCCCTTGGTCTCTTCGTCTCTCCCAGCTGCAACAAGTAAAAGAAGAAGAAGAACACCAATAAGAACCAGGAACGACAATCACTGCTGATCCATAACAACATGCAAACTCCCATCATTATGTTGGCCCCGATGAACACGCAGATGCCCCAAACGAGAGCGTTCCAGGTGGTGAGAGGAGTCAGACGAGCTCCGAGTGGATTGGTGCAGCTCGCAGTAGCAGCGGTGAGACCTGCAGCACCGGCGTTGAGACCTGCAGCACCGGCGGATAGACCTGCAGCACCGGCGTTGAGACTTGCACCTGCAGCACCGGCGGATAGACCTGCAGCACCGGCGTTGAGACCTGCAGCACCGGCGTTGAGACTTGCACCTGCAGCACCGGCGGATAGACCTGCAGCACCAGCGTTGAGACTTGCACCTGCAGCACCGGCGGATAGACCTGCAGCACCGGCGGATAGACCTACAGCACCAGCATTGAGACTTGCACCTGCAGCACCGGCGGATAGACCTGCAGCCCCGGCGGATAGACCTGCAGCACCAGCGGATAGACCTGCAGCACCAGCATTGAGACTTGCACCTGCAGCACCGGCGGATAGACCTGCAGCACCAGCATTGAGACTTGCACCTGCAGCATCGGCGGATAGACCTGCAGCACCGGCGGATAGACCTGCAGCACCAGTGGATAGACCTGCAGCACCGGCGGATAGACCTGCAGCACCGGCGGATAGACCTGCAGCACCGGCGGATAGACCTGCAGCACCGGCGGATAGACCTCCAGGAGCGTCCAGAGTCCAGCAGCAGCAGGCGCCGGCGCTGGGGGTGAACGCGCCTGGCACCCGGGCTCCAGTTCAGATCATTGTTCAGCCGCGTCCAGGGTTCAGCGTGCAGCCCGGTAAGAGAGCAATACATGTCTAGGTTTTGTGCACATAAGGCACGGCTATTCAACTTTATTTTCCAGAGGGCCAGATTTTATTGAGGACCACGGCCTCTGGGCCAAGTAGTGCCAAACATTCAGAAGACTAGATTTGTTTTTATAGTGATAATACATTCCTTTCAGGGCCTTGATACAACTGTCATGCACTTGTGTTAACGCCCTCCTTTGCAAAGATCTTTTATATAAAAAATCCACAAAAGACACTTATTTGTTTTTTCATTATTAATATTTTTCAACGACACATCACCTTATGACAGGCCTATTAATTTGAATAGGCCTGTCATAAGGTGAAGCTTTTCAATTCCAGTGAAGAACACAGCCTAAAGATGCAGGATTCTTGCTTTAAACCAGTGTGAAAGTGTGAAAAACGAGCATAATATGGGCTTTTTAATATCGTGTGAATGTTTTTATCGAGATACGCTTTAAAGAAAAAAGATATTCCCTCAGCCCTGTGGCTTAATGCTGATTTAGACCTTTTTAGAGCAATACAAATGAACTGCAGCATTTGTCATTATCAGTATAAAAACAAATCTAGTCTTCTGAATGTTTGGCACAACCTCGTGTCAAACTATTGTGTCACTACTTGGCCCAGAAGATAAAATCTGTCTCTCTGGAAAACAAAGTCCTGTCTTATGATACCACTATTTCAGCCCAGTCTTCCGAAAAAAAAAAAACGTAGATAATGTACACGACGAAATGTCAAAAATCATTCACCGCCGCATTAAGCCTAAATCTTTTACTTTAACAACATCACGCACAAAGGCAAAAATCGCTCATCTCTACCATTACATGATCGTTACCATTAACCGCCCGGCCCTAGTCCTGCTTAGACCCTCTTTTTTGTGTGTGTCATGATTGTGTACATTTCTGATGTATTTGTTGTTCTGCAGGGATGGCGTTGGTGCGCACACACACTGGGGAGATCTTAAAGGTTCGACGGCAAGTTTTGACTCAAATTCAGGTAATGTTGTCACAAATTTAGAGCAGAATGTAATACAGTAGTAGTAGTTTATGATTAACTTGATTCATGAACTTTTACATTAAGACTGGGCTATGTTCCATTGGAGGTTTTCCATGAAAGTGGCTTAACAAGTCTAGGCTTTTCCTAAAATCCTGAGCTAAAACTAGCTTCATCTCGAGTCGTTCCATGAAAGAAATAAACCTGGGTCTGAACAACGATAATTCAAGCTGGAAGATTAATCTATTTGAGCGTGCTCCCGCTGAATGTGACGAGGCCAGATCAATGGAGCGAAGACTTCACTGAGAATGAGAGAGAAAAAGTGTTTTTCCTCATGATCTGACAGAAACATGAGAGGAGCCAAAGTGCACACAGACTATAGTTTGATTTGCAACGCAAACGTTTTCAGTTTATAGTGGTTTATTCTGATCCGAGGAGCAAGAGGACAGACGCTGCAGCCCCTCCCCTCCTGTTCACTGCTCGGAGAAAGACGAGGCAATTTACTGCAGAGGTCAATAGGTTTTATTATCGTATTTGTGAGAAGGCTAATCGTTTTCTAATGCAATGCGCATCGTATGGAACTAGTCCCGCTGCATAAAGTTGTCACAAAGTTGTAGCAACCAGAACTGACCAATCAGATCAGAGAATGTGTGGATCAGAGACGAGGGACAGAGATGTGATGAAGCAGCACGACTCCACTGCTTGCTCTCACACTTTAGTCCTGCTTTCATTGCTTCATCCTTTAGAGAAACAGCTGCATGTCTGCGCTAAATCCTGTGTAGTTTAGATGCATGTACAAGTTACTTTTCCAGTTAAATATGTGGTTCTTTGTGCTGCCAATTTAACGTGTGCTCTTACAAACGCGTCTTTCACAGCGAGAGAAGCTCAAAAAAAGAAGAAAATAAACAACGAGAGTGGCTCTTTGGTCCCAATACCAAGTGATTAAAAAAAGTGACTTTATAAGTTGTGTTGGGACAGACAAAGAGATTTCACACAACTGTGGAAGTGTGCAGGATAAACATGTGATTTAAGTGTTTCTTTAGACGTTTTTTGAGACAAAGCTAAATTGATCTTGACAGTTTGCTTATTAGGCTTATCTCGCTTCATGGAATACCCCCTTTATCAGACACATGCTGTTTTTGTATAAGCAGTATTTGATATTTTGTCATTAAGGACAAGGAGGCGGAGCTTAGTGTGAGAGGAGAAGGGGGCGGGGCTTAGCAAGTGCAGAGAAAGGGACAGGGCTGTCTTTCTTCTGTTCGAATAGTCAGCCTCAGACTTGTGATTTTTATTTAGTTGTCACTAATTGATTAAAAGTACAATTAGTGACAGTATGGTAAAATTATATATTTTCTACCAGTTTCACGCCATGAGTGACTTAAAACTAAAAACGAATATGTTTCTCCTGTTTTCTTTTGTTTAACAGGAAATGCAGGAAAAAATGAAGAGCTGCAAGCATCTTTTGACGTCACTGATCAATCTAGCGTCTCAAAACCCTTCGTCTGCAGAAACACCCAAGAAGGTCAAGCACCTGGTGAAGGAGCTAATCGTGAGTCACTACGGTCTCATCTTTTCTTTAAACTACATGTTTTTGTGATGATGTTTGACTCTAGTTTCCTCACCAATGTCTTAAATCTGACCTGTTGTTGTGTCGATTTCAGGACGCTAAGATTGAACCAGAGGAGTTCACGACTCGGCTTCAGTTTGAGTTAACGTTGGTTCTAGAGCCTCAAACCATCTCCTTACTCAAAGTAAGAAACCTACAAATGGATATTGGATGGATGTATGGATGAATGGATTGGGTAGATGGATGATATTTATGGATAGATGGTATGTATGTACAGTATGTGTGGATGTTATGGATGGATGGATAGATGTATGGATGGTATATATGGATGGATGGATGGTATGATTGGATGGATGGATGGTATGATTGGATGGATGGATGGATAGATGTATGGATGGTATATATGGATGGATGGATGGTATATATGGATGGATGGTATGAATGGATGGATGGATGGATGGTATGAATGGATGGATGGTATTAATGGATGGATGGATGGATAGTATGAATGGATGTTATGAATGGATGGATGGTATATATGGATGGATGGATGGATGAATGGATGGATGGTATGAATGGATGGATGGATGGATAGTATGAATGGATGTTATGAATGGATGGATGGATGAATGGATGTTATGGATGGATGGATGGTATGAATGGATGGATGGATGTTATGGATGGATGGTATGAATGAATGGATGTTATGGATGGATGGTATATATGGATGGATGGATGGTATGAATGAATGGATGTTATGGATGGATGGTATATATGGATGGATGGATGGTATGTATGTATTAGGGCTGGGCAATATGGACAAAAATGTATATCTCGATATATTTTGTTCATATCTCGATATACAATATATATTTCGATATCTTTGAAATGTAATTTTTTAAGTGAAATAGTTTTATTCTAAGCCTTCAGTCTGTGTAATTAGAAAGAAGAAATGTAAATGTTCAGGCAATTCGTTCATTTTAGTCGTGCCTTTTGCTGAGAATTGCTCAAATTAAAGCTCTTTTCACCAGTGACACAATATCTCGATATGTACGATATGGCCAAATTTATATCTTGTCCAGTACATATCTCGAGATACGATATATCGGCCAGCCCTAGTATGTATGCATGTTATGTATATTATGTATAAATGTATGTATGTATGTATGGTATGAATGGATGGATAGTATTAATGTATGGATGGTATGAATAGATGAATGGATGATATGAATGTATGTATGTATGTATCTACATATTATTGCTGGGCAATATGGACAAAAAAGTTTATCTCGATACATTTTGTTCATATCTCGAGATGATAAAAAAAAAAAAAAATATATATATATATATATATATTATATATATATATATATATATATATATATATATATATTTTTTTTTTTTTTTCTAAGCCTACAGTCTGTTTAATTAGAAAGAAGAAATGTAAATTTTCAGGGAATACATTAATTTTAGTCTTGCCTGTTGCTGAGATTTGCAAAAATTTTATTTTAGTTTAGTTAAGTTTACTTGACTATTGCAAGAAAAAAAAAATTCAGCTGATCTTAGAGAAGGAACTATCCACAGGTTTTACTTAAACCGGAGCTAGCGTAGCCGCAGCGTGAAAAGGTCTTATAGTCCGATCATTATTTTAATATATGCCTTTGTGTGTCAGGAAAGCCTCCCAGCTCTTCGTGATCCTCTGGTGAGCCGGTTTCAGATGATAGTCACCAGCACAGCAGGAGCAGCAGGAGGAGGAGCAGCAGGAGCAAGAACAGCAGCAGGAGGAGGAGGAGCAGGAGGAGCTGCAGCAGGACCAGCAGCAGAAGGAACAGCAGGAGCAGCAGCAGGAACAGCAGAAGCTGCAGCAGGAGGAACAGCAGGAGCAGCAGCAGGGGAACAGCAGCAGTAACAGGAATAGCAGCAAGAGAAGCAGGAGCAAGAACAGCAGCACGAATAGCAGCAGCAGCAGGAGGAACAGCAGGAGAAACAGCAGGAGCAGGACCAGCAGAAGCAGCAGGAGGAACAGCAACAGGAGAAACAGCAGCAGCAGGAAAAACAGGAGCAGCAGGAGGAACAGCAGCAGGAAAAACAGCAGGAGGAACAGCAGCAGCAGGAGGAACAGCAGCAGCAGGAGGAACAGGAGCAGCAGCAGCGCCCCCTCCAGGACCTGTCACTACCTCCACAGTCAGACCTCCTCCTCTGCCCATCAGCCCAGAGAAAAGTGCAGTGAGACTGGGCACGTCGATGAGCTCTGCTCCCACACAGGTGAGGACGGACACGTTTGTAAAAAGTCTTTCACATCAACACAGCCTCCAGTCTCTGTCGGTGTTCAAGTCTCTTTGGGCCACATCGATGTGAAAGAAACAAACACAATCCAAACTAGTTGCCAGAAAAATGCAGAGTGAGGATGTGCTTGACAAAAATGACAAAACATAAGTTATGTGCGAGAAGTTGTCAAATTCTGACGGAGAACCATGGATCTATTAAAAAGGGAGAACAGAATTTGCTAGTCATGCCCTGGTTCATAAAAAACTGTGACAAACTAACAGCCTTCGTACTGTTGTTCCAGCTTTTCTCCACCTTTGTTTAACTTTGTCAAAATAGTAGCCATTCTCCCCTGTACTTGCGTCCGTACTAGAGTCGGCACTAAACATGGACACATCATATATAAATGTTCATTTCTTTTAACTTTAATGTTTTGCTTTCCAGACTGTGCCTGAACCAGCCATCAAAACAGAAACTATTCCTGCAGAAACCAGCCAGAACGCCGGACCACAAGGTAAAAGGCCGCTTTTGACCTTCAAAGGTTTTGAATGCTGCTGTATTTACAAAATAAATGCAGATAAAATGAATGAGGGGTGTACAGTAGCTCTGGCTTCCCAATAGGAAGATCTTCTGTTAAACTCCTGATCTCTGTGGCTGGAGTTTGCACGTTCTCCCCATGTTACCTTGGGTTCTCTCCAGGTTTCTTCCAAATCCAAAAACATGCAAGCTTGGATCAAAAATTCGTATTGTCTGTTTGTGTCTGTCTCCGTGTGTAATCCTTATCCCCCGCCTAGGGCCCAAAGTCACTGGGGTAGGTTCCAGTCAACTCCCACTACAAACGGGAACAAGCACCTTTAATCACGCAAAATACTGTGTGAAATATAGCAGATTTCTATTTGTTCTTTTGTCAGGACGTTTATGAACACCGCCAGTGCTCAGAGAGAGGTAGACCAGAGGCGGAGCTCACAGGGGGAGCAGAGGGCTGAGGCCCCACTGAGAAAAACTGACACCAATTGAGAGGAGAAGCGCAATTGTGCAAAATGACATACACGTTGACAGTTGTAAAAAAATGCATTTGTTGGTCTAAAACACCCCAGATAAATGGAAAATGCATCTATTTTTTTCTAATGTTTCTAAATGCAGCTTCGACTTGATTGTTTAACTCTAGTAGAAAAGGCTTGAAAGTCCCTAAAGCATATTTTAGCCCTAAAACGTCCCGCTCTGCAATTATCTGTCACTAATGTACAAATATTTTATTTGTGTATGTCATTCAGAATCAACTTCAACATCGTCTTCAGCGGCAGATGTCTTCAACACGCCTACAACTTCTACAACGTCAACAACTTCAAGAACTTCAACAACTGCAACAAATACAACAACTTCAACAACTTCAACAACTGCAACAAATACAACTTCAACAACTTGGACCACAGCGACTGTCAAAGTGGAGGCAATAAGCCCAGCAGAGACAGAGATAAAGACGAAGACACAGACTGAGGTAGAGATGGCACTGGAAGAGTCAGAGATGGAGACACTTCCCTCCACCTCCACTGGTCCCTCCACCTCACTCCAGGCCACACTTAAACCAGGTTCAGTCACTTCTTACCCAACACTTAGAGCAGAGATCTGCTGGGCAGTTAAAGTCGTAACCAGCCAATATTCTTATAAATCCTGTGAAGATGTTGGAGATGTTTTCAGAACCATGTTTCCAGACAGTGACATTGCAAAGAACTTCAACTGTGATGAGGAAAGAGTGGGATACCTCACTACATTTGGCATTGCTCCACATTTTTCTTCTTTAATGAAGTCCAGAGCTGCTGAAGAGTCAGAGTATGTTCTTCATTTTGACCAAAGATTTAATATTGAAATGGAAAAACGTCAGCTTGACGTGAACATCCGATTCTGGAATGACAACCAAATAAAAACAAGATACCTGACGTCCTTGTCCATGGACCATCAAACTGCAGAACAGATGTGTTCAGAAATTAAAAAGGCTTGCACTGAAATAGGCTTTCACAAACTTTTACAGTTGTCATTGGATGGATCGAAGGTTGACTGGAAACTTTTTTCAAAGGTCCAAGAAAATATTGAAAGTGAAACAGGCAAAAAGATGCTGGATGTGGGCAGCTGTGGATTGCATGTGTTGCATAACTCATTCCGATCAGGATGTGTCTCCACCAAATGGAAGCTGAGCTCTGCTCTTAAGAGTCTGAAAGACCTGTTCAAAGAAGAGTCTGTTCAGAGAGACTTCACTGAAGTCACAGGTTCTACTTCTTTTCCACTGGACTTCTGCAATAATCGTTGGATTGAAAATGTCATCGTAGCTGAGCGTGTGCTTCAGATATTGCCTTCTATAAAAGCGTACGTGAAGGCAGTCAAAGCTAAAAAGATAAAAGAACCTGCCACATTCAGAGCTGTGCAAGAAATAGTTGAAGACGACTTGTTGCCTGCTAAACTTCATTCTTCATCATGGTCGCAAGAGAATTCACACCACTTTTAAAACTCTACAAGACGGACAAACCAGTGCTTCCTTTTATGTGCAGCGAGCTACGAGACCTTTTGCACAGCCTCATGAAGAAATTCATCAAACCTTGTGTGATGACCAGTGCTGTGGAGCTGACACAAGTAGATGTTTGTGATCCAGAGAACCACGTCGATGTTACTAGGCTCAAAGTCGGACTTGAGACTGAACAAGCCCTGGAAAAGTTAAAGAAAAAGAATCCGTCAGACCAACTTAGGCTGGAGTTTGGACAGAACTGCCTTTTGTTTCTAAGTAAAATGGTTTCAAAGCTTTGGAGAATTCACCACTGAAATCCCTCCTTTTGAGAAGTTTGTCAGTTTTAGATCCAAGAATTCTCCTGCAAAACAAAGACTTAAGCTCCAAGAATATGTCCATAATCCTCCGGCTCCTCCTAGAATCCGGCCACATTGATGAAAAATGTTGCAATGATGCTTTGAGAGAATTTAGACATTTTTGTGATCTGATGTCGTCATCAGAAGCTTTCTGTAGCTTCGATCCTCAAAGTGCAAGACTGGATGAGTTCTACCATGAACATTTATCCAACAAAGAAGAGTTTCACAATCTGTGGGTCGTAATAAAACGTGTTTTAGTTCTTACTCATGGACAAGGCTCTGCTGAGAGAGTTTTCTCTGTTAACAAAAAAGTCTTGGTGGAGAGTTTAAAAATGGATTTTGTTATTGCTCAGCGAATCATCTGTGACCATGTCCAACATGTTGGAGGACTGTGTAACATCGACTATTCAAAAGAGCTGCTCATGTCGGCGGCAGACGCCAAAGAGAAGTATGACAGATATTGTGAAGACCATCTACGACTTCAGAAGAACAAACAGAACGTCAAAAAGAGAAAACGATTTGAGGAGGAAGTCCGCGAAATAAGAATGAAAAAACAGAAAGTGGAGGAAGACATAAAAGATCTCCTGAAGTCGGCCGACAAAAAGGCAGAGAAAGCAGAAAAACAGGGAAACTTGTCTTTCCTTTCAAAGTCCAATGAGCTTCGACGAGCTGCAAAGAAGAAACAAACAACTCTTTGACACTGGAAAAAGAACTCAATGACAAAGTCCAAGAGTATCTGAATCACACTGTAAAACAAGAAGAAGATGTTTGAATCTGTCCAACTACTTCTCCTGGGAAATATCCTTTGACTGATAGCCACATGGGTTCACAACTTAAGAACCTCTTTTTTACAAACATCAGAGTACTCAGATTACTTCTTTGGGGAAAAGAGTAACTTAACACGTTAGTTTTGCTTTTACATGTAATCTGGTACCAGACACTTTTCAGATCAGTAACAAGTCAAGTATTGCTGTCAGTAACAACAGCCATACTACCAAACAGAACTTTCCGACTGCTGTTAATCCCGTCAAACGACAATAAAAAACACGTTTTGGACAATCGTGGCCCTAAAGAGAAAGGCCTCCAACACAGCAGACGATATCTGAGAACGCATCAGTTCATTTTCTGTGAAGTCGACCCCTTGTTATGTTTTGTGGCTTTAAATGGATGAGGACGGGAGGGTTTTAGCAGCTGCAGACGTGTACTTTTGCAAATTCTGTTAAATAAATTAACCCAAAATACATCTTTTGTCTGGACATTGTTATTATCGGTTAGTTGCTGCGCAAGTCTTAGCAATGCTAAAGTTGAGGATTTTTTTTTTGTTATGTTCTTGGTGGTGACTTGTTTTTGTACGTATATTTTTTGTCACTGTAATGAGAGAGAGGAGGGGTGTAGGTTAAAGGGACTGTACCTGATTTTTGCATCCTAAAAATGTAAACAAACAGAAATAATTAATTTGAACCTTTTTCCTTCAGGCTACATGATTTCCTCACTTAGCTAATGCATTCTGAGCTTCAGAAGTGTTCATCATGATGAGTTTTAATGTTTTTTCACAGCTTTTAACAGCGAGGTGAGTCACTATGCTAACAACAGTTAGCCACAATGCTAAAAACAAAAACAGAAAAAGCTGCACACAAACAGGATTTTATTATACATAGACAGAACTTTGGGGACTAATTTCCACCTGATTAGATACATTAACAAGGCATCAGTGCTAGGGGGAAATTGCTTTTAAGTTATCTTGTTGCAAAAAATCGAGTACAGTCCCTTTAATAATGTTGAGTTAGATTTTAAACCGGTGCCTGTTCTGCCGAAAAATGCATCTCCTCCTCACGGAAACACACGCACTCCTGAAAACTTGCTTTAGTGAAAATTAAACTTATATCATATGTAGTGCAACTTAAATAATTATTGGAACCTGTATTTTAGTCTTATTTGGAGAAGCTTGTAGTGTGCTGTACTTCTTACTTTTGTGTAAAAATTATGACAAGCAAAGCCCGAAACAGCTTATTACAATATTTTTCTATATCGTAGCCTAAAACTCTAGTTGTTGTTGTCTTCGTACCCTGAAACCTGCAGATAGTTCGTTATTCTTGTTTCCAAAAAAAACAAAAAACAAACAAAAAAAACACGACAGACAAATATAAATCCTCTGGTGAGCTGAAAGTCCTTCTGCTCTGAATTCAGCCACACAAAGTGAATGTTCTGTACTTTATATGTGCAAAACACACACAGAACTTAGAAGTTACTGCATATTCAACTCATCAGTGGATGCATATTTTGGCAAATGTCTGTAGTGTATTTTGGAAAGACAACTGAGTTAAGTTACAAAACAGAACCATATTGTATTAACTACTTGTGTCTGTGTCTTTGTTTGTCAATTCTTACACTGCAAAAAAGGCCTTTCAAAAATAAGAACATTTATTTGGAGTAAAAATAAATGAAATAATCTGACAGGTTTTTCAGTAAGGAGGAGATTTTGACAACTTGTTGTTTGAGCAGAATAATGGCTGTTGAGTTCAACACTAGTTGAACAGGATTTAAGCAAAGTAC
>JBBPFD010000051.1:183813-210147 GCA_038363315.1 Mugilogobius chulae
GAAACAACATTTAATCGGGAAAATTATCTTTAGACCTATATGCACAGCTCTGCTGTATTGTTGCTGTAACATCCTCAAAGTTCTTCTTTTTCAGAACTGCTCTGTTCTGCGTTGTGTGTGTGGTTTTGTAGTCTGGATGTGCTTCTTGTTTTACTGCTCAAGCTGATTATTAAAGTCGTCTGAATCTGAATGTGACTTGGATGTGATAACTCGAGACTTTTTTGCATTTTTAGCACCATATTTACCGGACCTACTTTGAATTGAACTATTTATTGTTTTGTATAACACTTGTATGTTGTGTTTTTCAGTCGTTTGGTGATTCCGTTCCCCTTGGTCTCTTCGTCTGTCCCAGCTGCAACAAGTAAAAGAAGAAGAAGAACACCAATAAGAACCAGGAACGACAATCACTGCTGATCCATAACAACATGCAAACTCCCATCATTATGTTGGCCCCGATGAACACGCAGATGCCCCAAACGAGAGCGTTCCAGGTGTGAGAGGAGTCAGACGAGCTCCGAGTGGATTGGTGCAGCTCGCAGTAGCAGCGGTGAGACCTGCAGCACCGGTGTTGAGACTTGCACCTGCAGCACGGCGGATAGACCTGCAGCACCGCGTTGATTTGCACCTGCACACCGGCGTTGAGACCTGCAGCACCGGCGGATAGACCTGCAGCACCGCGTTGAGCACCTGCACCGGCGTTGAGACTGCAGCACCGGCGGATAGACTGCAGCACCAGCGTTGAGACTTGCACCTGCAGCACCGGCGGATAGACCTGCAGCACCGGCGGAGACCTGCAGCACCAGCGGATAGACCTGCAGCCCCGGCGGATAGACCTGCAGCCCGGCGGATAGACCTGCAGCACCAGCATTGAGACTTGCACCTGAGACAGCAGCGGCGGATAGACCTGCAGCACCCTGCAGCACGGCGGATAGACCTGCAGCACCGGTGTGACCTGCAGCACCAGGATAGACCTGCAGCACCGGCGGATAGACCTGCAGCACCGGCGGATAGACCTGCAGCACCGGCCTGCAGGGCGGATAGACCTCCAGGAGCGTCCAGAGTCCAGCAGCAGCAGGCGCCGGCGCTGGGGGTGAACGCGCCTGGCACCCGGGCTCCAGTTCAGATCATTGTTCAGCCGCGTCCAGGGTTCAGCGTGCAGCCCGGTAAGAGAGCAATACATGTCTAGGTTTTGTGCACATAAGGCACGGCTATTCAACTTTATTTTCCAGAGGGCCAGATTTTATTGAGGACCACGGCCTCTGGGCCAAGTAGTGCCAAACATTCAGAAGACTAGATTTGTTTTTATAGTGATAATACATTCCTTTCAGGGCCTTGATACAACTGTCATGCACTTGTGTTAACGTCCTCCTTTGCAAAGATCTTCTTTTATATAAAAAATCCACAAAAGACACTTATTTGTTTTTTCATTATTAATATTTTTCAACGACTCACCTTATGACAGGCCTATTAAGTTGAATAGGCCTGTCATAGGTGAAGCTTTTCAATTCCAGTGAAGAACACAGCCTAAAGATGCAGGATTCTGCTTTAAATCAGTGTGAAAGTGTGAAAAACGAGCATAATATGGGCTTTTTAATATCGGTGAATGTTTTTATCGAGATACGCTTTAAAGAAAAAAGATATTCGCTCAGCCCTGTGGCTTATGCTGATTTAGACCTTTTTAGAGCAATACAAATGAACTGCAGCACTATTTTATCATCTATTTCAGCCCAGTCTTCCGAAAAAAAAAAAAAAAAAACATAGATACTGTACCAACGAAATGTCAAAATCATTCACCGCCGCATTAAGCCTAAATCTTTTACTTTAACACATCACGCACAAAGGCAATAATCGCTCATTTCTACCATTACATGATCGTTACCATTAACCGCCCGGCCCTAGTCCTGCTTAGACCCCTCTTTTTTGTGTGTGTGTCATGATTGTGTACATTTGCTGATGTATTTCTTGTTCTGCAGGATGGCGTTGGTGCGCACACACACTGGGGAGATCTTAAAGGTTCGACGGCAAGTTTTGACTCAAATTCAGGTAATGTTGTCACAAATTTAGAGCAGAATGTAATACAGTAGTAGTAGTTTATGATTAACTTCATTCATTAACTTTTACATTAAGACTGGCCTATGTTCCATTGGAGGTTTTCCATAAAAGTGGCTTAACAAGTCTAGGCTTTTCCTAAAATCCTGAGCTAAAACTAGCTTCATCTCGAGTCGTTCCATGAAAGAATAACTGGGTCTGAACAACGATAATTCAAGCTGGAAGATTAATCCATTTGAGCGTGCTCCCGCTGAATGTGACGAGGCCAGATCAATGGAGCGAAGACTTCACTGAGAATGAGAGAAAAAGTGTTTTTCCTCATGATCTGACAGAAACATGAGAGGAGCCAAAGTGCACACAGACTGATCCGAGGAGCGAGAGGACAGACGCTGCAGCCCTCCCCTCTGTTCACGGAGAAAGACGAGGCAATTTACTGCAGAGATCAATAGGTTTTTATTATCGTATTTTGTGAGAGGCCTAATCGTTTTCTAATGCAATGTGCATCGTATGGAACTAGTCCCGCTGCATAAAGTTGTCACAAAGTTGTAGCACCAGAACTGACCAATCAGATCAGAGAATGTGTGGATCAGAGACGAGGGACAGAGATGTGATGAAGCAGCCGACTCCACTGCTTGCTCTCACACTTTAGTCCTGCTTTCATTGCTTCATCCTTTAGAGAAACAGCTGCATGTCTGCGCTAAATCCTGTGTAGTTTAGATGCATGTACAAGTTACTTTTCAGTTAAATATGTGGTTCTTTGTGCTGCCAATTTAACGTGTGCTCTTACAAACGCGTCTTTCACAGCGAGAGTAGCTCAAAAAAAGAAGAAAATAACAAGAGTGGCTCTTTGGTCCAATACCAAGTGAATAAAAAAAGTGACTTTATAAGTTGTGTTGGGACAACAGAGAGATTTCACACAACTCTGGAAGGGTGCAGGATAAACATGTGATTTAAGTGTTTCTTTAGACGTTTTTTGAGACAAAGCTAAAATGATCTTGACAGTTTGCTTATTAGCCTTATCTTCGCTTCATGGAATGCTCCCATTATCAGACACATTTGCTGTTTTTTGTATAAGCAGTATTTGATATTTTGTCATTAAAGACAAGGGGGCGGAGCTTAGTGTGAGAGGAGAAGGAGGTGGGGCTTAGCAAGTGCAGAGGAAGGGACAGGGCTGTCTTTCTTCTCTTCGAATAGTCAGCCTCAGACTTGTGATAAACTAAATAAAATATGATTAAAAGTACATTAGTGACAGTATGGTAAATTATATATTTTCTACCAGTTTTCACGTCATGAGTGACTTATGAGTAACTAAAAACTAATATGTTTCTCCTGTTTTCTTTTGTTTAACAGGAATGCATGAAAAAGTGAAGAGCTGCAAGCATCTTTTGACGTCACTGATCAATCTACGCGTCTCAAAACTCTCCGTCTGCAGAAACGCCCAAGAAGGTCAAGCACCTGGTGAAGGAGCTAATCGTGAGTCACTACGGTCTCATCTTTTCTTTAAACTACATGTTTTTTTGATGATGTTTGACTCTAGTTTCCCCACCAATGTCTTAAATCTGACCTGTTGTTGTGTCGATTTCAGGACGCTAAGATTGAACCAGAGGAGTTCACGACTCGGCTTCAGTTTGAGTTAACGCTGGTTCTAGAGCCCAAAACCATCTCCTTACTCAAAGTAAGAAACCTACAAATAGATATGGATAGATGTATGGATGAATGGATGGTATTAATGGATGGATGGTATGTATGTACAGTATGTGTGGATGTTATGGATGGATGGATGGATGGATGGATGGATGGATGGATGGTATATTGGATGGATGGTATGATTGGATGGATGGTATGAATGGATGGATGGTATATATGGATGGATGGTATGAATGGATGGATGGTATGAATGGGAGTTAATGTAATTAACTGAGTTTCAGGAGCAGGACCACGGCCCCTCCTATCTCTTCCGCGTCCACGCCTCTACTCCTCAACCACACCTAACTACCCATAATGCTATTTATCCCAGACAGTCCCAGGACTACTGTTTGTCTCTGCTCTCTCGACGTAGAGACAGACATCCACGCTTCAAAAGAAATGGACAACGAACTTGTTATCAATCCGTCAGACTCAGATACTGACCTCTTCGGAGCTTCCCAGTCGGATGTCTCCTCTCCGGGTGACGTGTCTCCTGCACCAGCTAGCCGGAGGCCATCTCAGCCCTCGCTCCTCGCTCCGTGGTTCGACAAGTGAGCAGTCATTCCTCACACAGCCCAAATGCGATCTCGCCTACGCCTCCAACGCGAGCGTCGGACAAATATCTCCGCCGTCGGAGCCTCCGGAGCCGCAGGGAACTTCCACCTCCGCCCGCTCTCCCCCACACCAGTCACGTCGCCTGCATTCTCCTCGCTTCTCTCCGCAGTCTCCAGGCAGCCACAGCGGCCCTACCTCTCGTCGATCCGCCGCAGCTCACGCCGGATCTCCCAGGCAGCCGCTACTCCGCGCGCGTCTCCAAGTCCTCGGGCCTCTCCCATCAGACGCGACATCAGAAGCTGGACCGTGGCCGGTCTTCAACGTACATTGAAGAATCAGGGCATCGCCTTCAGCCGTTACGACAACAAACGGAGACTGTTTCAACTCTACCTCTCCTCTCTCCCCGGCACTTCAGCACTTCCTGATTCGAGGCCGCGCACAGCACGTGACGTCATCGGTGAGCGCCCGTCACTCTCTCAGCCGCAGTCCGGCGCCGCAGCTCCCTCTGGTGGCGGGAGCCAGGTTGTATCTCCCCCTGTGCCTGCTCCCTCTGCTTCTCCATCTGATCTCAGCCAGATCATGTCACTTCTCTCATCCCTGTCCTCGCAGGCTGCACAAAATCCCCATGCACACACATCCCTTCATCCCTTCATCCCTTCTTCTTCTTCTCTTCCTTCCACCAATGTCAGTCAGGTGGTGTCTAACGCCCCGCCTTCTACTGCCACCACTGCACGACCACAACCGGCAGCATCTCAGCATCTACAACCTCTCATGTTCAGGCGGGGCCATTTCATCCATCTTTCTCCTCTCCTTTTCTGTCCTTTCCCCCATCCCATACCCCTCCCAACCCCCTTCCCTTCCCCAACACCCAATGTTTTTGCACCTTTAATTCCTCAGTTCTCTTTAGCTACTGCCCCAGTTCCGTCTCAGCCAGCTTCCGCGTTCGTTCGGCCTTGTCCGGTTTCTCCAGCGCTCCGCCAGCAGATCTTATCCGGTAATTATGTTGATCTAGCCCTGTTAATCCAGCCATCTTTGTCTAATCCTCAGCCGCGCGAGTTGCAAACCACTCAGGGTCTAAGCGCTCTAATGCTTCAAGCCACTCCTTCGCGTGCTAAGGACCTCACAGCTACTGAATTCGCGCTTGCTTTTTCGTTCTATCGCGATGTCATCTGCTCTTCATTTCCCAGCCGGAGAGCCGAACTCGACGAGTACCTGGCGATTGTTCTCGATCTGGCGCTTCGTTTTGGCGGGACCGGCTTCTACACATATCACGTGCTCTTCGCATCCCAGGCAGCAGGGAGGCTTCAACAATATAATATCAATACTTACTGGGGCAACCTGGATTCGGAGCTGTATTGTAGGGTTTTCGCGTCTCGCGCCTCGCTCTCCTGCGACCTCTGCGGTGCTCCCTCTCATCCAGCCTCCCTATGCTCTGTGGCCACGCCTCCCCGAGTCCGTCCCTCGTCATCCAAGAACCCAGTCTTCAATCGCCTGTCAGCTGCCGCTCCTCCTCCACCTATCATCCCCACTCAATCAGCTCGCCGCTCAACAGTGAACGTTCCGATCTCTAGAGGCAACCGACAAACGAGGACGATCCATCTTGTACCAAGGCGGTCGTATGATATGCAATAATTTCAACGACATGGGTTGCAGCTCCTCTTCATGCAGACTCCTCCACGCTTGTTCCTTCTGTGGTGGTGCCCACGCCAGGAACTCGTGTCCTCACAACCCCATCAGTACCGACGAAGGGATTTCAGCATCAGCGTCCACCCCGTGAAGGTAAATTCCCTGTCAATTGCTCTCCGCAGTCACCCAGACCGTCAATTTGTTAACTTTCTCGTTGATGGTTTCAGTTGCGGCTTTCATCCAGGCATTGAAATTCTGCCCGAGACGTCACACTCTTGTAAGAACCTCCAATCAGCACTCGCTGATCCGTCTACTGTAGACAGTCTCCTCGCTAAGGAGGTCTCAGACGGGTTCATGATCGGCCCCTTTAAACACCCTCCCTTCTCAACATTTCGCATTAGCCCCTCGGCATTGCAACCCGAAAATATTCTCTAAAGAAACGACTCATCGTCGATTTTTCCTCCCCTCACGGCTCTGACGTCCCTAGTGTTAACAGTCTCATTCCAGCTCCTGATTTTTCCATGCAGTACGCCACTATCAATCACGCCATGTCTCTCATCCGCCTCGCGGGTCGCGGAGCCTGGCTCTCTAAAGCTGATATTGTCAGCGCATTCAAAGTCTTGCCTATTCGACCGGATTTCTGGCGTTTTTTCGGTGTATTCTGGAAAGGGTTCTACTATTTCGCAGTGCGCCTCACTTTCGGATGCCGGAGCAGCCCGAGGATCTTCGACTCTCTTTCTGAGGCCCTGTGTTGGATTCTCATCAACAACTTCAGGCTCCCCTACGTCCTACACCTCCTGGACGACTTTCTCGTCGTGACCCCAAAGCTTCGCCCCCTCGGCTCGGCCTCTCTAGGTTAGTTGAAGCTTTCTCCAACCTCGGAGTGCCTCTGTCGGAGGAGAAAACTCTCGGGCCTGCACTTCAATCGAGTTTCTCGGCATCACTCTCAACTCGATTTCTTTCGAAGCATCTCTCCCTCTCGAGAAAGTTCAGCGCATTTCTCTGCTTCTTTCCAATTTCATTGTTGCTTCCTCTTGTACTAAAAGACAGCTCCTCATGCTCCTCGGTCACCTCAACTTCGCAATTCGTATAATCCCTCAGGGCAAACCCTTCCTGTCAAGTCTTCTATCCAAAGCAGCATCGGTCCACTCTCTCCATGACAAACTAGCTCTCGACGACGCCTGCAGAAAGGAAATGCACCTGTGGAAACATTTTTTAGACTCCTGGAACGGCATTTCCTTTTTCTTCGATGACCTTTTGTCTCATCCCGAGGACGTTCAGCTTTTCACCGACGCTGCCCCCTCCATCGGTTTCGGAGGCTTCTATCAGGGGAGGTGGTTTGCTTCCACATGGCCAGCCGAGCTTCTCAGCTTGCAGCCCGAGAGTTCGTCGTCCGCACTGTTCGAACTCTATCCCATCATCATTGCTGCTATCCTTTGGGGGCATGAGTGGGTTGGAAGATGCGTTCTCATTCATTCCGACAACTTGACAACGGTCGATATCATTAACAGAGGAAGGTCTCGTTCTATCACCTTCGCGCCGTTTCTTCAAAAACTTACTCTCGTTTCCGCCCAGAACCAATTCATCATTCGAGCTGCCCACATTTCCGGTTGTCATAACCAGATCGCTGACTCTCTTTCTCGTTTTGATTTTCAGAAATTCAGACGCTTGGCTCCCAACTCCGACATCTCCCCCACTTCGATTCCTCCATTTCAGCGACCATCTTCGAATAGGCAATCCTTCTCTCTCGCCCCTCATCTCCGCCTCTCAGCAGGCCATTCTCGATAGTCTCGCTCCTGGCTCACTTTCTTCTTACCTGACTGGCTGGAACAGCTTTAAGGCCTTTCTCTATCATCACCAGCTCCCTCTCGATGCCCCTGACGTCGCTACGTTGTGCAGTTTCATCACCTTCTCCTTTTACTCGAGACATATTAGCACCTCTACCATCCAAGTTTATCTCTCTGGCATTAACTTCATATTCAGGCTAGCGACAGGAAGTGACAGCCCGTCTTTTTCTCACAGCCATATTCCCATGCTTCTCAAAGGGCTGAAGAAATCAGAGCCTCGCTTCTTCCCAAGCGATTGCCCTTGACTTCGGACATTCTCAATCTGTGCATTCGCACGCTCCGCACTGGCTATCATTCCTCATCTGTAGACCTGACCCTCGAATGTATGTTTCTGCTGGCTTTTCATGGTTTTCTACGCTGCTCAGAATTCGCTCCTACCGCATGCACTTTCAATCCTTCTATTCACCCTAGGCTGTCCGACTTGGCCGTCCACTCACCAGACTTGCTCGTCTTTACCCTGCGTAGAAGTAAGACCGATCAAACAGGGATATCATTTCCCATCCATCTCTTTCGAATCAACTCCGCTCTCAGCCCCTACGAACCTCTTCTCAAGTTCATCACCTCCCGTCTAGCCTCAAACTCCCATGGTAACGAACCTCTCTTTCTCACCGAAAACGGTAAAATGGCTACCAGATTCTGGTTCAGCCGGCACCTCAAGTCGATTCTTCGCTTGTCGGGTATATCTCCGCTGCACTACTCCGCTCATTCTTTTCGTATAGGTGCCGCTACGTCTGCAGCCAGGGCAGGTCTTCCCGACCACACTATTCAGGCTCTCGGTCGCTGGGCCTCAAACGTCTTTCAGACCTACATTCGGCAGGACGTTAACGATCTGCGCCGAGCCCAAGCTTCTCTATGCTCATTTTAATCCATGTCTTTTTTGGGGGTCTTCTCGATCGGCCGGGCGGACCATACGAGACGGAGCCCCCACCCACAGTCTCACCAGCCGTCCTGAGCCTCGTCTCATCTTCATCTCCATCACCACCTCACATCCTCATTAAATATAATGTTACTTTGCATTTCCATGTGTGGCGTGGTCCTTGCTAGTGAATGGGAGTTAATGTAATTAACTGAGTTTCAGGAGCAGGACCACGGCCCTCCTATCTCTTCCGCGTCCACGCCTCTACTCCTCAACCACACCTAACTACCCATAATGCTATTTATCCCAGACAGTCCCAGGACTACTGTTTGTCTCTGCTCTCTCGACCCACCCTCCCACCCCTTGTTTCTTTCTTTGTCTCACAGACATGAAGACAGCACCTACAGGGGGTCTTCTCGATCGGGCCGGGCGGACCATACGAGACGGAGCCCCCACCCACAGTCTCACCAGCCGTCCTGAGCCTCGTCTCATCTTCATCTCCATCACCACCTCACATCCTCATTAAATATAATGTTACTTTGCATTTCCATGTGTGGCGTGGTCCTTGCTAGTGAATGGATGTTATGGATGGATGGATGGATGGATGGATGGATGGTATGTATGTATTAGGGCTGGGCAATATGGACAAAAATGTATATCTAGATATATTTTGTTCATATCTCGATATACAATATATATTTCGATATCTTTGAAATTAAATTTTTTAAGTGAAATAGTTTTATTCTAAGCCTTCAGTCTGTGTAATTAGAAAGAAGAAATGTAAATGTTCAGGCAATACGTTCATTTTAGTCGTGCCTTTTCTGAGAATTGCTCAAATTAAAGCTCTTTTCACCAGTGACACACAGGGTTCGTACAGTCATGAAAAACCTGGAAAAGTCATGGAAAATGCAAATCCAATTTCCAGGCCCTGGAAAAGTTTTGGAATTTTACTGCGTTTGGAAAAGTTTTGGAAAATGACAACAAACAGGGCTCCAGACTAACGCCATTCCCCAAATACTCATTTTAAGTCAATGAGCCTCGCTCATTTCAGCTGCGTCCCTCCTCAGCAGAGCGCAGGGAGGAGGCTGATGCTAGTGCAGCTGCGGTGCGTGTTCGGTCTCTTGTCTGTTCTTTGCCCAAAGCGCTCCACGCATTGTGTCACACAATATCTCGATATGTACGATATGGCCAAATTTATATCTTGTCCAGTAATATCTCGAGATACGATATATCGGCCAGCCCTAGTATGTATGTATGTATGTATGTATGCATGTTATGTATATTATGTATAAATGTATGTATGTATGTATGGTATGAATGGATGGATAGTATTAATGTATGGATGGTATTAATGGATGTATGGATGGTATAGATGAATGGTATGAATGGATGATATGTATGTATGTATGTATGTATGTATGTATGTATGTATGTACTTGTTTTTGCATCTTTGTGAGAACCGTTTTGAGTTTTTAACCAACAGAGTGAGGACTTTTTGGGAAGTGAGGACATTTTGGCCGGTCCTCACTTTCTGAAGGGCCTGTTTTGGCCTGTTTGAGGGTCAAGATGAGGTTTTAGAGTTAGGGTTAGAATTGGGTTAAGGTTAGGATTAGGGCTAGGGTTAGGGCTAGGGGGTTAGTTTGGATGGTTAAGGTTAGGGTAAGGGGCTGGGTAATACATTATGTCTATGAATGTCCTCACTAAGATAGCAAAACAAGTATGCATGTATGTATGGATGTATGTATGTATGTATGTACATATTATTGCTGGGCAATATGGACAAAAAAGTTTATCTCGATACATTTTGTTCACATCTCGAGATATAAAAAAAAAAAAAATTTCTAAGCCTACAGTCTGTTTAATTAGAAAGAAGAAATGTAAATTTTCAGGGAATACATTAATTTTAGTCTTGCCTTTTGCTGAGATTTGCAAAAATTTAATTCTAGTTTAGTTACGTTTACTTGACTATTGCAAGAAAAAAAAATTCAGCTGATCTTAGAGAAGGAACTATCCACAGGTTTTACTTAAACCAGAGCTAGCGTAGCCGCAGCGTGAAAAGGTCTTATAGTCCGATCATTACATTAATATTGTGCCTTTGTGTGTCAGGAAAGCCTCCCAGCTCTTCGTGATCCTCTGGTGAGCCGGTTTCAGATGATAGTCACCAGCACAGCAGGAGCAGCAGGAGGAGGAGCAGCAGGAGCAGGAACAGCAGCAGGAGGAGGAGGAGCTGCAGCAGGACCAGCAGCAGAAGGAACAGCAGGAGCAGCAGCAGGAACAGCAGAAGCTGCAGCAGGAGGAACAGCAGCAGTAACAGGAACAGCAGCAAGAGAAGCAGGAGCAAGAACAGCAGCAGGAATAGCAGCAGCAGCAGGAGAAACAGCAGGAGCAGGACCAGCAGGAGGAACAGCAACAGGAGAAACATCAGCAGCAGGAGAAACAGCAGCAGCAGGAGAACAGCAGCAGCAGGAGGAACAGCAGTAGCAGGAGGAGGAACAGCAGCAGCAGTAGCAGGAGGAACAGCAGCAGGAGGAACAGCAGCAGCAGGAGGAGGAACAGCAGCAGCAGGAACAGCAGCAGCAGGAGGAACAGGAGCAGCAGCAGCAGGAGCGCCCCTCCAGGACCTGTCACTACCTCCACAGTCAGACCTCCTCCTCTGCTCAACAGTCCAGAGAAAAGTGCAGTGAGACTGGGCACGTCGATGAGCTCTGCTCCCACACAGGTGAGGATGGACACGTTTGTAAAAAGTCTTTCACATCAACACAGCCTCCAGTCTCTGTCGGTGTTCAAGTCTCTTTGGGCCACATCGATGTGAAAGAAACAAACACAATCCAAACCAGTTGCCAGAAAAATCCAGAGTGAGGATGTGCTTGACAAAAATGACAAAACATAAGTTATGTGCGAGAAGTGGTCAAATTCTGACGGAGAACCATGGATCTATTAAAAAGGGAGAACAGAATTTGCTAGTCATGCCCTGGTTCATAAAAAACTGTGACAAACTAATAGCCTTCGTACTGTTGTTCCAGCTTTTCTCCACCTTTGTTTAACTTTGTCAAAATAGTAGCCATTCTCCCCTGTACTTACGTCCGTACTAGAGTCGGCACTAAACATGGACACATCATATATAAATGTTCATTTCTTTTAACTTTAATGTTTTGCTTTCCAGACTGTGCCTGAACCAGCCATCAAAACAGAAACTATTCCTGCAGAAACCAGCCGGAACGCCGGACCACAAGGTAAAAGGCCGCTTTTGACCTTCAAAGGTTTTGAATGCTGCTGTATTTACAAAATAAATGCAGATAAAATGAATGAGGGGTGTACAGTAGCTCTGGCTGATCTCCTGTTAAACTCCTGATCTCTGTGGGTGGAGTTTGCATGTTCTCCCCATGTTACCTTGGGTTCTCTCCAGGTTTCTTCCAAATCCAAAAACATGCAAGCTTGGATCAAAAATTATTATTGTCTGTTTGTGTCTGTCTCTGTGTGTAAACCCTGATCCCCGCCTAAGGCCCAATGTCACTGGGTAGGTTCCAGTCAACTCCCACTACAAACGGGAACAAGCACCTTTAATCACGCAAAATACTGTGTGAAATACAGCAGATTTCTATTTGTCCTTTTGTCAGGACGTTTATGAACACCGCCAGTGCTCAGAGAGAGGTAGACCAGAGGCGGAGCTCACAGGGGGAGCAGAGGGCTGAGGCCCCACTGAGAAACACTGACACCAAGTGAGAAGAGAAGCGCAATTGTGCAAAATGACATACACGTTGACAGTTGTAAAAAAATGCATTTGTTGGTCTAAAACACCCCAGATAAATGGAAAATGGATCTATTTTTTTCTAATGTTTCTAAATGCAGCTTCGACTTGATTGTAGAAAAGGCTTGAATGTCCCTAAAGCATATTTTAGCCCTAAAACGTCCCGCTCTGCAATTATCTGTTACTAATGTACAAATATTTTATTTGTGTGTGTCATTCAGAATCAACTTCAACATCGTCTTCAGCGGCAGATGTCTTCAACACGCCTACAACTTCTACAACGTCAACAACTTCAAGAACTTCAACAACTGCAACAAATACAACAACTTCAACAACTGCAACAATACAACTTCAACAACTTGGACCACAGCGACTGTCAAAGTGGAGGCAATAAGCCAGCAGAGACAGAGATAAAGACGAAGACACAGACTGAGGTAGAGTTGGCACTGGAAGAGTCAGAGATGGAGACACTTCCTCCACCTCCACTGGTCCCTCGACCTCACTCCAGCCACACTTAAACCAGGTTCAGTCACTTCTTACCCAACACTTAGAGCAGAGATCTGCTGGGCAGTTAAAGTCGTAACAAACCAATATTCTTATAAATCCTGTGAAGATGTTGGAGATGTTTTCAGAACCATGTTTCCAGACAGTGACATTGCAAAGAACTTCAACTGTGATGAGAAAAGAGTGGGATACCTCTCTACATTTGGCATTGCTCCACATTTTTCTTCTTTAATGAAGTCCAGAGCTGCTGAAGAGTCAGAGTATGTTCTTCTTTTTGACCAAAGATTTAATAATGAAACGAAGAAACATCAGCTTGACATGAACATCCGATTCTGGAATGACAACCAAATAAAAACAAGATACCTGACGTCCTTGTCCATGGACCATCAAACTGCAGAACAGATGTGTTCAGAAATTAAAAAGGCTTGCACTGAAATAGGCTGTCACAAACTTACACAGTTGTCATTGGATGGATCGAAGGTTGACTGGAAACTTTTTTCAAAGGTCCAAGAAAATATTGAAAGTGAAACAGGCAAAAAGATGCTGGATGTGGGCAGCTGTGGATTGCATGTGTTGCATAACTCATTCCAATCAGGATGTGTCTCCACCAAATGGAAGCTGAACTCTGCTCTTACGAGTCTGAAAGACCTGTTCAAAGAAGAGTCTGTTCAGAGAGACTTCACTGAAGTCACAGGTTCTACTTCTTTTCCTCTTTACTTCTGCAATAGTCGTTGGATTGAAAATGTCATCGTAGCTAAGCGTGTGCTTCAGATATTGCCTTCTATAAAAGCGTACGTGAAGGCAGTCAAAGCTAAAAGATAAAAGAACCTGCCACATTCAGAGCTGTGGAAGAAATAGTTTGAAGACGACTTGTTGCCTGCTAAACTTCACTTCTTCATCATGGTCGCGAGAGAATTCACACCACTTTTAAAACTCTACAAGACGGACAAACCAGTGCTTCCTTTTATGTGCAGCGAGCTACGAGACCTTTTGCACAACCTCATGAAGAAATTCATCAAACCTTGTGTGATGACCAGTGCTGTGGAGCTGACACAAGTAGATGTTTGTGATCCGGAGAACCACGTCGATGTTACTAGGCTCAAAGTCGGACTTGAGACTGAGCAAGCCCTGGAAAAGTTTAAGAAAAAGAATCCGTCAGACCAACTTAGGCTGGAGTTTGGACAGAACTGCCTTTTGTTTCTAAGCAAAACGATTTCAAAGCTTTTGGAGAATTCACCACTGAAATCCCTCCTAAAGAGAAGTTTGTCAGTTTTAGATCCAAGAATTCTCCTGCAAAACAAAGACTTAAGCTCCAAGAATATGTCCATAATCCTGCGCCTTCTCCTCGAATCCGGCCACATTGATGAAAAATGTTGCAATGATGCTTTGAGAGAATTTAGACATTTTTGTGACCTGATGTCGTCATCAGAAGCTTTCTGTAGCTTCGATCCTCAAAGTGCAAGACTGGATGAGTTCTACCATGAACATTTATCCAACAAAGAAGAGTTTCACAATCTGTGGGTCGTAATAAAACGTGTTTTAGTTCTTACTCATGGACAAGGCTCTGCTGAGAGAGTTTTCTCTGTCAACAAAAAAGTCTTGGTGGAGAGTTTAAAAATGGATTTTGTTATTGCTCAGCGAATCATCTGTGACCATGTCCAACATGTTGGAGGCCTGTGTAGCATCGACTATTCAAAAGAGCTGCTCATGTCGGCGGCAGACGCCAAAGAGAAGTATGAGAGATATTGTGAAGACCAGCTACGACTTCAGAGGAACAAACAGAACGTCAAAAAGAGGAAACGATTTGAGGAGGAAGTCCGCGAAATAAGAATGAAAAAACAGAAAGTGGAGGAGGACATAAAAGATCTCCTGAAGTCGGCCGACAAAAAGGCAGAGAAAGCAGAGAAACAGGGAAACTTGTCTTTCCTTTCAAGTCCAATGAGCTTCGTCGAGCTGCAAAGAAGAAACAAACAACTCTTTTGACACTGGAAAAAGAACTCAATGACAAAGTCCAAGAGTATCTGAATCACACTGTAAAACAAGAAGAAGATGTTTGAATCTGTCCAACTACTTCTCCTGGGAAAATATCCTTTGACTGATAGCCACATGGGTTCACAACTTAAGAACCTCTTTTTTACAAACATCAGAGTACTCAGATTACTTCTTTGGGGAAAGAGTAACTTAACACGTTAGTTTTGCTTTTACATGTAATCTGGTACTAGATACTTTTTCAAATCAGTAACAAGTCAAGTATTGCTGTCAGTAACAACAGCCATACTACCAAACAGAACTTTCCGACTGCTGTTAATCCCGTCAAACGACAATAAAAAACACGTTTTGGACAATCGCGGCCCTAAAGAGAAAGGCCTCCAACACAGCAGACGATATCTGAGAACGCATCAGTTCATTTTCTGTGAAGTCGACCCCTTGTTATTTGTTTTTGTGGCTTTAAATGGATGAGGACGGGAGGGTTTTAGCAGCTGCAGATGTGTACTTTTGCAAATTATGTTAAAATAAATTAACCCAAAATACATCTTTTGTCTGGACATTTGTTATTATCGGTTAGTCTTAGCAATGCTAAAGTTGAGGATTTTTTTTTTGTTATGTTCTTGGTGGTGACTTGTTTTTCTACATATATTTTTTTGTCACTGTAATGAGAGAGAGGAGGGGTGTAGGTTAATAATGTTGATTTTAAACCGGTGCCTGTTCTGCCGAAAAATGCATCTGCAAAAATGCAAAAACCACTACAGACAAATATAAATCCTCTGGTGAGCTGAAAGTCCTTCTGCTCTGAATTCAGCCACACAAAGTGAATGTTCTGTACTTTATATTTGCAAAACACACACAGGAACTTAGAAGTTACTGCATATTCAACTCATCAGTGGATGCATATTTTGGCAAGTGTCTGTAGTGTATTTTGAAAAGACAGAACCATATTGTATTAACTACTTGTGTCTGTGGCTTTGTTTGTCAATTCTTACACTGCAAAAAAGGCTTTTCAAAAAATAAGAACATTTATTTTGAGGTAAAAAGATAAGTGAAATAATCTGACAGTGCAGTAAGAAAATTTAACTAACCTGGTTGTTTTGAGCAGAAAATGCTAGTTTCAACAACTATTGACAGGATTTTTAAGCAAATCTATTCTTGATTCAAGCTATTATGGCTTAAATTTAGGGATGGAAAATCAATCGAAGTTTGCAGCGATCGAATCGAAAGGCCAGAATCGATCAGTTTAGCTCATTCTGCCACTGACCTACACACACACTCTGTAGTTGTATAATACAAACAATAATACAATAAAAGCCACAATGTTAGAAGACCAGTGTTGGGTAAGTTACTCTAAAATTGTAATACATTATATATCACTAGTTACAGAGAGAAAAATGTAATACTGAGTTTACACTACTGTGAGTTACTTTGAGTTAATCACAGATTTGTTTAGACATTGTACAATAGTAATCCTGCTACATTTACACTTGATACTGGTTCATTTATGGAAATGTGATGTCACAACACAATACATTTTTCTCATAATATTTGATTCACTTTTAAGCAAACAGACAGTATTTAGTGGTGTTTTGATCCTGAAGTGTCATTTTCAATAAAATATAAAAGCAATTAATTTATATGAAAGTAACTTGAGTTACTCAGATTGTAACTGTAATATATTTCAACATTTTTATAAGTAATGAGTTACACTACTGAGTTACTGAAAGTGGAATATATTACAGTAAATACTTACTTTTGTAACTAGTTACTCCCAACACTGAAGAAGACATAAACTGATTGAATGTGCTTTATTATGTTGCGTTAACAACTGATGGGTTAGTAGAAGACTTCAAAGTTGTCATCTGGACAGTGTTTCCAAAGATCAACACTGTCCAGATGACAACTTTGAAGTCTTCTACTATCGTAATTTTAAGATAAGTTTATCAGGACTTGGACGAGTCAAAAAGTTGAACAACATTAGTGCTGTCAAGTAAGTAAGTAAGTAATCTTTATTTGTATAGCGCATTTCACAGACACAGAGTCACAAAGCGCTTCACAGTGAGATGAACCCCTTAAGTGACTTAAAATATTGCAGAGATTAATTAATTATGATCTAATTAATCTATTTTTAATCTCACCTAAAAATTGCTGAAAAAAACACTCAACTGAAGTGTTTTTGGTTTTGTTTTTATCCAAATTAACTGTTGCAGATGGAAATATTAATATATTGCAAAAAATGAAGACTTTAGGAAGTCTTTTGTTGTTAAGTTGTCAAGTCGAACAACCCTTATGTCACTTTGCAACTCACATATGGAAACAATGAAGTTAAAGATTTCAAAATAGATTAATGCGATTAAAAAATGAACTTGATTAATATGTCTGTAATTAATTCATCTCAATTAATGCACTAATATATATTTTATTTAGATTATAAAGATTTGTATTCAGCAACAACAGAATCTTTAGTCTGATTAGCATTTTTTATATAAAGACACTGTTTCCTCTTCATTTCCTGTATAAACTATAGTTTTTGCATGAACTACGTATGATATTGGTCTGTTTGAGCAAAGTTTCTTGTAGAGTTATAACAATACTAAAGTTTCCAACTCGATTTTCAGACTAAGAAATAGAAAAATTTTGATACCACAATGAGAATTAGAATGTTCTTTAAAGAAAATCCGATTTTATACAATGGACTGACATTTTCAACACAAAATGCAAGTTTATGATCAAACATTTTAGTTTCAAACCAGTTTTGATGAAGTTCAAGATTATTTTAAAACTTTTCTGAAAATTTGGAAAATGTTTCCAGAAAATATGAAATTTGTTCAAATGTTTGTCCTGTTAATGTTTTCTGTGTTTGTTCAAATGAGGATCTAATTTCAACACCAGTTTTATCTTTGATTTGCAATATTTTTGACAACTCTACTTTTAGCTTCAGAGCCTTTGCCACGCCCCCTTTTTAGTCGATGAATCGGTCGATGGGACATGTTTTTAGTTGACCTAAAGTTTCTTTGGTCGATTACAGGTCTCTGATCTCTCTGATCAGGTTATATCTTCGATGGGTTGTGTTCTGTTATGGAAAATCTTACTGTTAAGGTTAATTTTGACTTTGATGCATTCTGCAGGGCCTGAGTTCAGAGACCCCAAGCCTCCATGTTAATGTAAAATCACACTTGGTACTGTATAGACTTTTGCTGCCTGGGACGAGGCAACAAGCCCCCTGGTGGGCTTGGCTTCTCCCGGGATCTGATTGTTACATGTTAATCTCACCTTTTGTCTTCCATCCGGGACACACCACACCTCTGTAACCTTTGATGCTTTTCAATGTATTCTGTTGTCTGCACCTGCCCCTTTGGCCATTCTGCCCTCCTGATCTGTCTATAAGAGTGTCTTGACACAAGCAGATCGGGAGAGCAAGGGACAGACGGGGACCCAGGGACAGCGCAGGTTAATCCAGTGCACGTGCTTAATAAATCAACGCTTTTTGATTCAGACGAACTGCTTCTTCTTGTTTGACTTTTTGAAGACTTTATTTAAAAATCCACAACAGTTCTTTCGCCCCTGTTCATACAGTATACCGATAAATGTCAGAGCACCTACGAGAATAGAACTATCATAAAATATGCAGATCATTGTGAGCCTGCTTCAGAAAAACGACATGGCCCGATTGTTGAAGACTTTGTTACTTTGTGTGAAGAATCATAACTACACTTACAGTAAATGTGTCTAAAACCAAGGGTATGATCATTGATTTTCGGAAAAGTGCTCTTCCACACAGTGTCACACACATAAAGGGGCGGCCAGTTGAATCTGTTGATTGAATTTGACTCAGAATTGAATTTTGATAACAACTGTGCAGCTGTGTGCAAGAAAGGTCACCATTGTCTAAGGAAATGATCTTTTTTCCAAATAGACAAAACTATAATGACACTTTTCTACAGGGCTTTTGTGGAATGAGTCTTGATCTTTGCATTGGTCTCATGGTTTTGGGAGCATTTGTGTCAAAAATAAGAATTCTCTCAACCAGCTTGTTAAATGGGCCGTGTTAAATGGATTCTCTGTACGCTAATCAGTAACAGCGCTTGTCCCAAAGTATTCTTAAAGATGAGCAGCTTCCTCTACACAGTTTCAGCTGCTTCCTTCTGGACAAAGATTTTTAGTTCCAAAATCCAGAACTAATTGCTTTAAAAGGAGCTTTGTTCCAGCCGCGACTGTTCTGATGAATAAACTGTAATACGTTGGATTCTTTTTACTATTGTGCACAGGAACACTTATAACACTTTTATTCTAATGTATATTTATTGGTATTTGTTTGTCTATTTAATTGTATTTGATGTTTGGGGATGGGGGGGCAGCACTCTCAACTGGAAGACAAATGTACCTACGAGTACAAATAAAGTAACCTAACCTAACCTAACTTAACCAAAGCACTAACAGTAATATTCAGACTAAAACATGTCACAATCAGCCCAGCCTTCTTCTCCATCTTGTTCTTGTTGGTCAAACCTCAGCAGCTCTTCCTCCGGTGCAGACACAGGACTTTCCAGCTGGACTCTGATTGGGTCATATTAGTTTACCTGAGCGTGCTCCAGGGTCAGAGGTCAAACAGAAGCAAACCTCGATATCACTGCTGAGTTGGTAAGTAACTAAGTATTTTTACTCCAGTGCTGTAGTTTTCTTGAGTGTCTGTACTTTACTTGAGTTTTGACTTTTACTTCTTACATTTTTCAAGACGTATCTGTACTTTCTACTCACTATTATTTCAAAACAGGTGAGTTACTTTATGAGCCCAAAAACAGTTGTTTTCCTTTTAAATACCAGGTCAGAACTGCTGTGTTGGTTTGAGAACAAGTTAACAAGTGAAAATGGCCAAAAACGTCATAATTACATATTTATTTCATGATAAAAGTCTGATTAATTCAGTGTAAAGGCCGTCTCTCACTCCACAACTTTACAAAGTAAAGAAAAAATGTATTTCTAGATTGGCTCAATGTCTTAAAACCTGTTTTTTAATCTATATTTTTTTACTTTATTTTGTCTGATGTAGATGGTTTTACTTGATGGACCTAGATCAGGAGTCTGCAACCTTTAACAGCAAAAGAGCCACAATCAAAGTCAGAAAGAGACACAACTGTAATTAGTCTAAGAAAATGTTTAGACAGTTACGTGAATTTACTCAATATTTTGCTAAACTAAAGACTGAAAACATTGTGTAAATTCACAAATATGTTTTTGATGGCGAGACACAACAGTTTGTTTCACTTAGCGCTTCTTTTTGTGCATTTTTGAAAAAGAAATTTGAACTCCAGTTACGACCATCGAAGCATTTGAAATGATGAATTTAACCTGTAAACACACTAAAGGAAACACTAGTGTTTCTTCAGATACTTCCAGATGAGCCTTGAAAAAATGTATCAGTCTTAAAGGGAACCCTGAATATGAAGACAAATCTGGCTAAAACACTAGTACTGCTCATGCTTCTTAAAATAAATTACAAAGAAATATATAACTGCTTACTATTTTTTATAAATTGTCATTGTTTATGTTGTTTTCAAGCCACTGGGAGCCGCCATTTTGTCCATGCATTCTGGGTTGATGACATAAAATAGTGTTTCCATGGTTACTCCCACAGTTTCATCTGTGAACAGTTTCCACAAAAACACCACTGACAGTGTCCAGTTCTGCATCTTCCTCTTGATTATCTTCAGTGTCACTAGATTCCACATTCTCTTCCTGTATTTGGCCAAACTCCGGCTCAAAATGACAAGTTTAACCCAGGAATTCATGTTGCTTAGTTACCTGTTACCATGACAACACTATTTTATGTCATAACTGCAGCAAAATGGCAGCCTCAGGTAATTTTTTTAAAACACTGTTTTAATAAAACTACAAATAGTTCCAAGGTACTTGTCTTATATTTACATAAGTGATGAGATTTGAAGTGTTTTAGGGTAAACATGTGATTATATCCAGGGTTCGCTTTAAACATTTCACTGTATGAAATCAGATTCAGCAAATAATTTGCCATTTTGGTGTCCAAATACCAATTTGACGAAAGTGTAGTAACATAAAATAAGTGTCATAAAAAAAAAAAAAATCTGAGAAAAAAAGTGTGGAAAACACTGCATTAAACAATTGCTTTTTTTTTCTTTAAATAAACACAAACTAGAATATTTATGAATGTTCTTTAACTTTACTGTACTCTGGTTCCTCATTAAATCTCTCGAGCCGCACTGACGTCTTTAAAGAGCCACATGTGGCTCTCGAGCCGCACTGACGTCTTTAAAGAGCCACATGTGGCTCTCGAGCGCATGACGTCTTTAAAGAGCCACATGTGGCTCTCGAGCCGCCTGACGTCTTAAAGAGCCACATGTGGCTCTAGAGCCGCACTGACGTCTTTAAAGAGCCACATGTGGCTCTCGAGCCGCACTGACGTCTTTAAAGAGCCACATGTGGCTCTCGAGCCGCACTGACGTCTTTAAGAGCCACATGTGGCTCTAGAGCCGCACTGACGTCTTTAAAGAGCCACATGTGGCTCTCGAGCCGCACTGACGTCTTTAAAGAGCCACATGTGGCTCTAGAGCCGCACTGACGTCTTTAAAGAGCCACATGTGGCTCTCGAGCCGCACTGACGTCTTTAAAAGCCACATGTGGCTCTAGAGCCGCACTGACGTCTTTAAAGAGCCACACGTGGCTCTCGAGCCGCACTGACGTCTTTAAAGAGCCACACGTGGCTCTCGAGCCGCACTGACGTCTTTAAAGAGCCACATGTGGCTCTAGAGCCGCACTGACGTCTTTAAAGAGCCACATGTGGCTCTCGAGCCGCACTGACGTCTTTTAAAGAGCCACATGTGGCTCTCGAGCCGCACTGACGTCTTTAAAGAGCCACATGTGGCTCTCGAGCCGCACTGACGTCTTTAAAGAGCCACATGTGGCTCTCGAGCCGCACTGACGTCTTTAAAGAGCCACATGTGGCTCTCGAGCCGCAGGTTGCAGACCCTACCTAGATTATATGACTTGTTTTGAGATGTTTTTGTCTTGTTTCAAACATTTGTTCTTCGTTCAAGCCAATTTTTTTTTTGCCAATGACATAAAGATATTTTTACTCACCTCAGCGGCAAATTTGATTCAAGCTCAAATCTCTTGTAATGAGTCAGAAATGTCTTGAAACAAGTGAAGTAGTATTCACGTAGTTTTAACTGAGAGAATATAACTTTTTGCAGAGTGTACTTTTTACTTTTTTACTCAAGTAACTTTACGCTGTTGTACTTTTACACTTTTACTCAAGTAAAGAAGTTTCAGCGGGACTTTTACTTTTACCAGAGTCACTTTTTTACTCAAGAAACTGAACTTTTACTTGAGCAGCGAACGTCAGTATTTTTGTCATCTGTGGAATTCTAGCAGTTTTAACCAAGACTAGATCATTAGACTTTGGCACTGGGCAGCTACTGAAGTCAAAAAGTACTGACACATTTACTTTTGTACTTTTACTCAAGTAAAAGAGTTTCAACAGAACTTTGACTTTTACACTGCAAAAAATACATTTCAAGACAAGTTAAAGTTGCTTGATTCTAGGATTTAAACCTAATTTCAACATTTTGATTAATTTAACCGTTATTTATTGCAGAGACAAAGATCATTTTCAAACTGATTTCAAGACATTGCTTCTTATTTCAAATCAAATGATTTGCCAATGGGTTAAGAAAACTGTTCCTCACTGGCATTTTTTTGTTCTTATTTTAAGTCAAATTCTCTTATAACCTTTTAAAAATGTCTTGAAACCAGTGAAATATTCTACATTACATAAGCAATTACATCTTATCCAGTTAAAGCAGCTCAAATCTGGATTAAAATTCAGATTCCAAGTAATTTTAAGCAAGTCTAGTTTTATAGTTTTTGCAGTGCACCAGAGTTATTGTACTTTTACTTGAGTGAGCTTCAGTACTTTTGTCGTCTCTGGTTCTAAGGTTAAACTCACAGAATAATTGAATTTATTAGGCTAATCAGCTCCTTTGAACGTCTCTGTGTTTGATGTTCTTTACACGAGATCCAGACGCTCCAGACGCGTCAAGTGTGAACTCCACAGGGATCCACAGACACTATTCTTCTCACACGTGTTCTCATTCCACATCCACGCTCTGACCACGCCCCCCAGACACGCAGCGGGGCCAGGAGCGCGGCGCATCGGGCTTAACCACCAGAGTCGAGCAGCTCCGGTCCGCAGAGGAGAGGACAGGACAGCGCGTTTCTCTGGAGGAAGAAAGGTGACTGCGCTCAAGTGCGAGTTACACAAGAACTACGGGACTCTTCAGACTTTTCTGCTGCAGGTTTTATTCGGACGTTTGCCCAGAAGAGAGACGAGACGCAGCGGTCAGTCAGGTAAGGATGTTGAGCCTGTGTGAGGTATTTGACCTAAGCGCACATCTACACAAAAACTAAGTCAATCGTTTGTGCTGCAAAAAGTTTCGTTTGTGCTGCTTTAGTTTTTGAGATATTAACGATCTTTCATAGGTCATTTTAGGGTCACCAAGCCCCCCGTTTAGCTTAAAACAATCGTAAAGTCAATCGTTTGTGCTGCAAAAAATATATATTTATTTATTTTTTTAAATCACACAGCACAAACAAAAAACAAAAGATTCATATAATTTTTGGCTGTTTTTGAGCGATAGCTAACATTTTGGGGGCTAAGTGACGTCATCGGCCTAAAATAAAATTGCTCATATTTATAAAACCATAACAGTATATGGTTTTATAAATTTCCTTTCCAAAGGCCAAAGAGGCCAACAGAGATAAAATAGTCCCCACATTGGCTTCTTATTGTTGGCCCTTTTTATGTGCGAACACAACAAAACAAAAGCTTTCCGGGAACAATAAATCGTTCCTACAATGCAAAAACGCCTATTGGTTTACACTGAGCTGGAGAAGGTCAGAATTCAATGGTAGAATTAGCTGTTATTACATTATACCTCCGCTGTTCAAATGAAATCATAATGAATAACTGTGTAAATCATGTATCTCTGTGTATTTCTGGATGCATTTCTTCTTCTGCAGGGATGGTGTTGGTGCGCACAGAGACCGGGCAGCTGGTCATGGTTCCCCAGCAGGTTTTGGCTCAAGCTCAGGTCAAAACTCAACAGAATCAAACCACAGTGAACATCCAGAGACCTGCCACTCCCACAGCAGCAGGGGGCGCTATCCAGGTCAGCACACCCACACCGGTGAGAGCAGAAACACTGTGTTTGTAGAGTGTGAAAAGGCAGCTCCTCTGCATTTTGTTATTCTACATAATCAAAGTTACATTTTTAACACTGATTTTAGAGAGGGTTACACTCAAAAACATGTAACATTTTTATACATTGTGGATAAAAATAAGTATCAATGTACTGTATTTTTCTGCATGATTGAAATACCTGTAAGGCAAATTTTTTACAATATTTTTTTCAAAAATAAAATAAATGACATATAGGGATTTACTTACGTGTATTTGAATACGTATCGTATTGAAAGGCTCTAGGCCAGGGCTCCTCAAATAGCCACAGAAAAACAGCCGCACATTTCTAAGGATGTGTGAGATTAACTGCCAACAGTCGAAGAAGATTGTGTTTTATTAAAAAACCTGCCGATTACTACTAGCTTCACTCTGGTGGGTGAACAGCTAAATAAAAGTCAAGTGGATAAAGTCACTAGCTTAGCCTATACGAAGTGTGTGGGTATACAGAATGTTGGGGAAAACCCATGAAAATGCTTGTTTTTTTGTGAGTACAATGAAGCGCCGTAATATCGAAATTGATTCATTATTTGTTTGGTTTGAAATCGTAAAATTGACTAATGGTTGGTCAGATGAAATGATAGAACTTTGAGGCAGAATATTGATCTATATTAACTGTTGTCTATTAAATAGAAAATTTTTAAAATTAATTTTATTTTGTTTTTGAAAAGGTTCAGCAAAATGTAAAGAAAAATAGAGATCCATCCGAATGATAATAGGATTGCTTCCTTTATATTTAAGTAATCTTGTATTGTCCTGCAGCTGAGGCTCAAGTGTTTTCACCTACCACCTAGCCCCGCCCACTTGTTTGAGTTTACTTATGATTACTCAACAAATTCACAGTAAAACATGTTAAACATGTCGGGCTCAAAATTGTAATTCCCAACAATAAGAACAGACAAGTTTAAATCTGGTGCTTGTTAAAGTTTTACAATAAAGTTTTCATTATCATTTAATGGCCAGTTTTAGGAACATTATTGTTTTAATATTTACAAATAACTGGGCCTTGATCAGCAATTTTTGTTATGTTTGAATAAAAAACCTTGAACCTGATTCTTCTGCTCTACAGGAAATGCAGGAAAATGTTAAGAAATGCAAGAGCTTTTGGCGACGCTGATCAAACTGGCGTCTCAAAACTCTTGGCCTCCAGATACCTCCAAGAACGTCACGAGCCTGGTGCAGGACCTACTCGTGAGTCACTTTTACATTCTCTGTAATGAGCCGAGGTTGTAGTTTTTTCACACGTGTCTTAAGTTTTCTCTTTTGTGTTCTGATTTCAGGACGCTAAGATTGAACCAGAGGAGTTCACGACTTGGCTTTATGCTGAGCTAAAGTCCTCTCCACAGCCCTACCTCATCCCCTTCCTCAAAGTAAGAAACCATTGCCAACAATTCTGAGGCTCTGAGGTCATTTAGTGCAAACTGAGCACAGCCTGGTCCTGCTGTGGTCAGTGCAGGAAAAGCGTTAACAGTCTGAACATTACATTAATATTGTGCCTGTGTGTCTCAGAAAAGCCTCCCAGCTCTCCGTCAGTCTCAGTTAAGCCGTCAGCAGTCTCTGATGCCAGTCCCCAGCACAGCATCAGCAGCAGCAGCTTCAGCAGCAGCAGGAGCATTATCATCAGCAGCAGCTTCAGCAGCAGCAGCCCAAGCAGCACAGGTCAGCAGGGAGCATCAGCAGCAGGAGCATCAGCAGCAGGAGCATCAGCAGCAGGAGCATTATCATCAGCAGCAGCTTCAGCAGCAGCAGCTTCAGCAGCAGCAGCAGCAGGAGCAGCAGCAGCAGGAGCATCAGCAGCAGGAGCATCAGCAGCAGCAGCATCAGCAGCAGCAGCAGGAGCATCAGCAGCATCAGCAGCAGCAGCAGCAGCAGGAGCAGGAGCATCAACATCAGCAGCAGCAGCAGGAGCAGGATCATCATCAGCAGCAGCAGCAGCAGGAGCATCATCAGCAGGAGCATCAGCAGCAGCAGCTTCAGCAGCAGCAGCAGGAGCATCAGCAGCAGGAGCATCATCAGCAGCAGCAGCAGGAGCATCAACATCAGCAGCAGCAGCGTCAGCATCAGCGTCCCCTCTGGTCACTCCAGGACCTGCCACTACCACCACAGTCAGACCTCCTCTCCCATCAGCTCAGTCAACAGTGCAGTGAACGGACACCTCGTGGGCTCCGCTGACCAACCAGGTGAGGATGGCACGTAATACCCT
>JBBPFD010000052.1:0-113443 GCA_038363315.1 Mugilogobius chulae
CTCATCAGACCTGAGACTAAACACACATGAACCATAGAATAATAATCTAATCTAATCTAATAATCAGCCATCAGACCTGAGACTAAACACACATGAACCATTAGAATAATAATCTAATCTAATCTAATAATCAGCTCCATCAGACCTGAGACTAAAACACACATGAACCATTAGAATAATAATCTAATCTAATCTAATAATCAGCTCCATCAGACCTGAGACTAAACACACATGAACCATTAAATAATAATCTAATCCTAATCTAATACAATCAGCTCCATCAGACCTGAGACTAAACACACATGAACCATTAGAATAATAATCTAATCTAATCTAATAATCAGCTCCATCAGACCTGAGACTAAACACACATGAACCATTAGAATAATAATCTAATCTAATCTAATAATCAGCTCCATCAGACCTGAGACTAAAAACACGAACAATGAACCATGATTAGAATAATAATCTAATCTAATCTAATAATCAGCTCCATCAGACCTGAGACTAAACACACATGAACCATTAGAATAATAATCTAATCTAATCTAATAATCAGCTCCATCAGACCTGAGACTAAACACACATGAACCATTAGAATAATAATCTAATCTAATCTAATAATCAGCTCCATCAGACCTGAGACTAAACACACATGAACCATTAGAATAATAATCTAATCTAATCTAATAATCAGCTCCATCAGACCTGAGACTAAACACACATGAACCATTAGAATAATAATCTAATCTAATCTAATAATCAGCTCCATCAGACCTGAGACTAAACACACATGAACCATTAGAATAATAATCTAATCTAATCTAATAATCAGCTCCATCAGACCTGAGACTAAACACACATGAACCATTAGAATAATAATCTAATCTAATCTAATAATCAGCTCCATCAGACCTGAGACTAAACACACATGAACCATTAGAATAATAATCTAATCTAATCTAATAATCAGCTCCATCAGACCTGAGACTAAACACACATGAACCATTAGAATAATAATCTAATCTAATCTAATAATCAGCTCCATCAGACCTGAGACTAAACACACATGAACCATTAGAATAATAATCTAATCTAATCTAATAATCAGCTCCATCAGACCTGAGACTAAACACACATGAACCATTAGAATAATAATCTAATCTAATCTAATAATCAGCTCCATCAGACCTGAGACTAAACACACATGAACCATTAGAATAATAATCTAATCTAATCTAATAATCAGCTCCATCAGACCTGAGACTAAACACACATGAACCATTAGAATAATAATCTAATCTAATCTAATAATCAGCTCCATCAGACCTGAGACTAAACACACATGAACCATTAGAATAATAATCTAATCTAATCTAATAATCAGCTCCATCAGACCTGAGACTAAACACACATGAACCATTAGAATAATAATCTAATCTAATCTAATAATCAGCTCCATCAGACCTGAGACTAAACACACATGAACCATTAGAATAATAATCTAATCTAATCTAATAATCAGCTCCATCAGACCTGAGACTAAACACACATGAACCATTAGAATAATAATCTAATCTAATCTAATAATCAGCTCCATCAGACCTGAGACTAAACACACATGAACCATTAGAATAATAATCTAATCTAATCTAATAATCAGCTCCATCAGACCTGAGACTAAACACACATGAACCATTAGAATAATAATCTAATCTAATCTAATAATCAGCTCCATCAGACCTGAGACTAAACACACATGAACCATTAGAATAATAATCTAATCTAATCTAATAATCAGCTCCATCAGACCTGAGACTAAACACACATGAACCATTAGAATAATAATCTAATCTAATCTAATAATCAGCTCCATCAGACCTGAGACTAAACACACATGAACCATTAGAATAATAATCTAATCTAATCTAATAATCAGCTCCATCAGACCTGAGACTAAACACACATGAACCATTAGAATAATAATCTAATCTAATCTAATAATCAGCTCCATCAGACCTGAGACTAAACACACATGAACCATTAGAATAATAATCTAATCTAATCTAATAATCAGCTCCATCAGACCTGAGACTAAACACACATGAACCATTAGAATAATAATCTAATCTAATCTAATAATCAGCTCCATCAGACCTGAGACTAAACACACATGAACCATTAGAATAATAATCTAATCTAATCTAATAATCAGCTCCATCAGACCTGAGACTAAACACACATGAACCATTAGAATAATAATCTAATCTAATCTAATAATCAGCTCCATCAGACCTGAGACTAAACACACATGAACCATTAGAATAATAATCTAATCTAATCTAATAATCAGCTCCATCAGACCTGAGACTAAACACACATGAACCATTAGAATAATAATCTAATCTAATCTAATAATCAGCTCCATCAGACCTGAGACTAAACACACATGAACCATTAGAATAATAATCTAATCTAATCTAATAATCAGCTCCATCAGACCTGAGACTAAACACACATGAACCATTAGAATAATAATCTAATCTAATCTAATAATCAGCTCCATCAGACCTGAGACTAAACACACATGAACCATTAGAATAATAATCTAATCTAATCTAATAATCAGCTCCATCAGACCTGAGACTAAACACACATGAACCATTAGAATAATAATCTAATCTAATCTAATAATCAGCTCCATCAGACCTGAGACTAAACACACATGAACCATTAGAATAATAATCTAATCTAATCTAATAATCAGCTCCATCAGACCTGAGACTAAACACACATGAACCATTAGAATAATAATCTAATCTAATCTAATAATCAGCTCCATCAGACCTGAGACTAAACACACATGAACCATTAGAATAATAATCTAATCTAATCTAATAATCAGCTCCATCAGACCTGAGACTAAACACACATGAACCATTAGAATAATAATCTAATCTAATCTAATAATCAGCTCCATCAGACCTGAGACTAAACACACATGAACCATTAGAATAATAATCTAATCTAATCTAATAATCAGCTCCATCAGACCTGAGACTAAACACACATGAACCATTAGAATAATAATCTAATCTAATCTAATAATCAGCTCCATCAGACCTGAGACTAAACACACATGAACCATTAGAATAATAATCTAATCTAATCTAATAATCAGCTCCATCAGACCTGAGACTAAACACACATGAACCATTAGAATAATAATCTAATCTAATCTAATAATCAGCTCCATCAGACCTGAGACTAAACACACATGAACCATTAGAATAATAATCTAATCTAATCTAATAATCAGCTCCATCAGACCTGAGACTAAACACACATGAACCATTAGAATAATAATCTAATCTAATCTAATAATCAGCTCCATCAGACCTGAGACTAAACACACATGAACCATTAGAATAATAATCTAATCTAATCTAATAATCAGCTCCATCAGACCTGAGACTAAACACACATGAACCATTAGAATAATAATCTAATCTAATCTAATAATCAGCTCCATCAGACCTGAGACTAAACACACATGAACCATTAGAATAATAATCTAATCTAATCTAATAATCAGCTCCATCAGACCTGAGACTAAACACACATGAACCATTAGAATAATAATCTAATCTAATCTAATAATCAGCTCCATCAGACCTGAGACTAAACACACATGAACCATTAGAATAATAATCTAATCTAATCTAATAATCAGCTCCATCAGACCTGAGACTAAACACACATGAACCATTAGAATAATAATCTAATCTAATCTAATAATCAGCTCCATCAGACCTGAGACTAAACACACATGAACCATTAGAATAATAATCTAATCTAATCTAATAATCAGCTCCATCAGACCTGAGACTAAACACACATGAACCATTAGAATAATAATCTAATCTAATCTAATAATCAGCTCCATCAGACCTGAGACTAAACACACATGAACCATTAGAATAATAATCTAATCTAATCTAATAATCAGCTCCATCAGACCTGAGACTAAACACACATGAACCATTAGAATAATAATCTAATCTAATCTAATAATCAGCTCCATCAGACCTGAGACTAAACACACATGAACCATTAGAATAATAATCTAATCTAATCTAATAATCAGCTCCATCAGACCTGAGACTAAACACACATGAACCATTAGAATAATAATCTAATCTAATCTAATAATCAGCTCCATCAGACCTGAGACTAAACACACATGAACCATTAGAATAATAATCTAATCTAATCTAATAATCAGCTCCATCAGACCTGAGACTAAACACACATGAACCATTAGAATAATAATCTAATCTAATCTAATAATCAGCTCCATCAGACCTGAGACTAAACACACATGAACCATTAGAATAATAATCTAATCTAATCTAATAATCAGCTCCATCAGACCTGAGACTAAACACACATGAACCATTAGAATAATAATCTAATCTAATCTAATAATCAGCTCCATCAGACCTGAGACTAAACACACATGAACCATTAGAATAATAATCTAATCTAATCTAATAATCAGCTCCATCAGACCTGAGACTAAACACACATGAACCATTAGAAAAAAAAATAATAATCAAAAAAAAAAAAAAATTAGAATAATAATCTAATCTAATCTAATAATCAGCTCCATCAGACCTGAGACTAAACACACATGAACCATTAGAATAATAATCTAATCTAATCTAATAATCAGCTCCATCAGACCTGAGACTAAACACACATGAACCATTAGAATAATAATCTAATCTAATCTAATAATCAGCTCCATCAGACCTGAGACTAAACACACATGAACCATTAGAATAATAATCTAATCTAATCTAATAATCAGCTCCATCAGACCTGAGACTAAACACACATGAACCATTAGAATAATAATCTAATCTAATCTAATAATCAGCTCCATCAGACCTGAGACTAAACACACATGAACCATTAGAATAATAATCTAATCTAATCTAATAATCAGCTCCATCAGACCTGAGACTAAACACACATGAACCATTAGAATAATAATCTAATCTAATCTAATAATCAGCTCCATCAGACCTGAGACTAAACACACATGAACCATTAGAATAATAATCTAATCTAATCTAATAATCAGCTCCATCAGACCTGAGACTAAACACACATGAACCATTAGAATAATAATCTAATCTAATCTAATAATCAGCTCCATCAGACCTGAGACTAAACACACATGAACCATTAGAATAATAATCTAATCTAATCTAATAATCAGCTCCATCAGACCTGAGACTAAACACACATGAACCATTAGAATAATAATCTAATCTAATCTAATAATCAGCTCCATCAGACCTGAGACTAAACACACATGAACCATTAGAATAATAATCTAATCTAATCTAATAATCAGCTCCATCAGACCTGAGACTAAACACACATGAACCATTAGAATAATAATCTAATCTAATCTAATAATCAGCTCCATCAGACCTGAGACTAAACACACATGAACCATTAGAATAATAATCTAATCTAATCTAATAATCAGCTCCATCAGACCTGAGACTAAACACACATGAACCATTAGAATAATAATCTAATCTAATCTAATAATCAGCTCCATCAGACCTGAGACTAAACACACATGAACCATTAGAATAATAATCTAATCTAATCTAATAATCAGCTCCATCAGACCTGAGACTAAACACACATGAACCATTAGAATAATAATCTAATCTAATCTAATAATCAGCTCCATCAGACCTGAGACTAAACACACATGAACCATTAGAATAATAATCTAATCTAATCTAATAATCAGCTCCATCAGACCTGAGACTAAACACACATGAACCATTAGAATAATAATCTAATCTAATCTAATAATCAGCTCCATCAGACCTGAGACTAAACACACATGAACCATTAGAATAATAATCTAATCTAATCTAATAATCAGCTCCATCAGACCTGAGACTAAACACACATGAACCATTAGAATAATTAATCTAAAAACACTACAGATGAACTAAAATTAAATCTAATAATCAGCTCCATCAGACCTGAGACTAAACACACATGAACCATTAGAATAATAATCTAATCTAATCTAATAATCAGCTCCATCAGACCTGAGACTAAACACACATGAACCATTAGAATAATAATCTAATCTAATCTAATAATCAGCTCCATCAGACCTGAGACTAAACACACATGAACCATTAGAATAATAATCTAATCTAATCTAATAATCAGCTCCATCAGACCTGAGACTAAACACACATGAACCATTAGAATAATAATCTAATCTAATCTAATAATCAGCTCCATCAGACCTGAGACTAAACACACATGAACCATTAGAATAATAATCTAATCTAATCTAATAATCAGCTCCATCAGACCTGAGACTAAACACACATGAACCATTAGAATAATAATCTAATCTAATCTAATAATCAGCTCCATCAGACCTGAGACTAAACACACATGAACCATTAGAATAATAATCTAATCTAATTAATCATAATAATAAAAAAAAAAAAAAAATCTAATCTAATCTAATAATCAGCTCCATCAGACCTGAGACTAAACACACATGAACCATTAGAATAATAATCTAATCTAATCTAATAATCAGCTCCATCAGACCTGAGACTAAACACACATGAACCATTAGAATAATAATCTAATCTAATCTAATAATCAGCTCCATCAGACCTGAGACTAAACACACATGAACCATTAGAATAATAATCTAATCTAATCTAATAATCAGCTCCATCAGACCTGAGACTAAACACACATGAACCATTAGAATAATAATCTAATCTAATCTAATAATCAGCTCCATCAGACCTGAGACTAAACACACATGAACCATTAGAATAATAATCTAATCTAATCTAATCTAATAATTAGGGATGCACCGATCCAGCTTTTTCGGTTCCGATACCGATCCCGATACTTTATAATTAAGCATCTGCCGATACCGACCAATACTTGTGTAACGACTGAAAAAGCTCTTTTTTCCTTTTCAAAACATCAGACTTTTTAAGAGTGTTATTTATATTGCAAGTCAAAACTGAACAACTTAAGAAGAAGTGAGAGAGAGAGAGAGAGAAGAGAAAGAAAGAGCGTGAGGAGAGAGAGAGAAGAGAAAGAAAAGAGAGAAAGAGAAGAGAAGAAAAAGAGGGAAAATGAGAGGAGAGAGAAAGAGAGAGAGAAGACAGAGAGAAAGAAAGAGATGAGAGAGAAAGAGAGGGAGAGCGAGAGGAGAGAGAGAAGAGAAGAAAGAGAGATACAAAGGGAAAGAAAGAGAAAGAAAGAGAAAAGAAAGAAGAGAAAACAGTGTAATAGAGAGAAGAAAGAGAGAAAGAAAAGAAAAAGAGAAGAAAGAGGAGAGTGAGAAGAGAGAGAAAGAATAAAATGTCAAACATTATGAGACATTCTGGATCAACATCAGACATAAATCAGACTCATTATGTCCAATTAAACACAACTAGGATATCGGCTGAACCGATATCATGGAGCCGATACTCGATCCAGCAACATTTCCTGGATCGGCACCGATATTCGATCCCAGTATCGGATCAGTGCATCTCTACTAATAATCAGCTCCATCAGACCTGAGACTAAACACACGGAAACATAACATAACATAAAATCGAATCTTATCTAATAATCAGCTCATTTCTGTGACGATCTGATGAAACTGTCGTGATTTCACATTTCTCTGACTGATGCATCTGTTTGTTCAAATACAAACTATTTTGATTCTTTACAGCGAGTCTCAAGAATTATCTTCTGGATTTTGAAGGTTGTGTTTTTGTGCTGCACTTTCAAATCATCAAAAAGTTGTTTTTCAGGTTCGATTTACCGAAATATATCCATTTATGATCCACCTTTAGCCAATCACAATGAAGAAGAAACTGTGTAAAACATTTATCTTCAAGCCAATAAAAAACAGAAGAAAACAAAACTCATAATTAAATCGAAATTGTGATCTAGATTTAAGAAAATCACAGTAATATATAAACAAAATAACATATTCTGTCATAAAACACTGACATATTTTGACAAAAACAGCGTGAATAATCATCAATGTGAAGGAAATAACGGTTCATACAACTAATAATGACAGAAATATTTAATTTAAGTTTATTTGAGGAGTTTTGAATGACATTGTCTGCTTAAAAATAAAAATAAGTGAGTTATAAGAAAGACTAAGTTTGCAGACGTTTATTAAACGTTACAAACTGCGCAGGAGCAGAAAATAACGGCGCAAATCCGCAGTTTTATCAGACACAATCTAAATATTTCATGATTTACGGTACTAAATGTAAAACGGTTGAGAAGCACAAGTTAAAGTAAAAAATAAACTTTAAAAACGAGAAAAAGCAGCGACAGGAAAGAAAATTCTAGAAGATGAAGTCTAACAGAAAAGAGGAATCCCGCGCACTTTTGGCTTCGTTTTTATTAAATTTAAACGAATTAAAACGTGACATCTGTGAGAACTTACCGAGGAATCTTCAGAGAAAACGCCGAAGTGAAAAAATCAGAAATATCCCGTTGAATTCAGAGGGAAAAGTGCAGTTTTTAGCGGCTTCAGAGGCAGTTTTTGGACAGAAACAAAACACAGCAGCGGCGACTTCCGGTTTGAGCGGAGGAGAGCGCGCCCCCAGCTGGACGCGACGCAGAACTACAACACGGCTGACGCAAATGGGTTTTTTAGACTCAGAATTTCAACTAAAAACACCAAAAATAATGACTTACAACAGGAGCGTTAAAGCAGGAGTAAAACAAAGGACCATATAAAGAGATGTTTGTGTCTAAATGTAAACAGGAAATACTCAGAAGTACATAAACTAGCTATTAAAACAAAATAACTAACATTTTGTGAACAGAACCAACTAAAGGTTAAATGAAATGAATAGATTTTGCTGTTCTAGAATTCGAGGACACTTTATTCATAATTAAAGCTGCACTGTGTAACATTCAGACCAAAAACAGACCTAAAAGACAGATTGTTGTGATTTTGTTGCACTAAATCAGAGTGTCCAAACATTTTTTCACAGTGGGCCGTATTTTCCATCGTATATTAAGCAAAGGCCCATTTAATACACTGCTGTGAAGTGAATCATTCAAATTTGACCTAATTTAAGTAACCCACCAGAGTTTTAATGAAGCATTAAACATTTTTTTTAGGTTTATGTAACATCAAAATGTTTTTCGACTATGATAGAAGAGTTACTCAAACTTCACATAAAAACTATACTTTTTTTAAAGGGGTCCTATTGTGTGCGTTTTTTTATATTTAGTGAGAAACTAGAACATATGCAGATCAGTAATTTATCTTTTGTTCACTGTAAAACACAAAGTTGATAAACAACTTAAAAACAGAAACAGCTCTACTGACTTCCTGTTCAAAACTGCAGAACTGATAAGCCCCTCCTCTTCAGTTTTAAATGTAACTGTAAAAAGCAATAGATTTTAAATAACTAATTATTATTGTTGTAAAGTGTCTCTGGGACAGTTTTGAACGTTTATCCTTCACTTTGAGTTTAATCTTTTGAATTATAACAAGTAAATCCAGACAAGTGGGCGGGGCTAGGTGGTAGGTGAGACACGTGAGCTGCAGCTGAAGAACAATATAAGATTACTCAAACAATTCAAATAGAACTTTGAATAAACTAATGATAAAGGAAGGCCGTTTTAACAAGATTAAAAAATTGAAAAGTGAATTTGATAGAATAGGTCACTTTAATTTGGGCCAAAGTAGCAAAAAGTCTGAGGGCCAAAAAAATGTATCTAAGGGTCACAGTTTGAACATGTCTGCACTGAATAAAGAATAATCTGGATGTTTACTTCGAGCGCTCTTACAAGGCACAAAATGAACTGTTGTTTGTCCTGAAGCAGAACCGTCTGTTTCCATGGAAACATGTTGCTTTAGCTGTATTTTTCACATTATTACATAAAATATATTTATCCTCATAAGTGTGCTTAACTTTTTATTTTTAGTGCAGTAGTTAAGACCGCACTAATCGAGACCAAGACCAAGACCACAAGCCCATGTTTGTAGTTTTACACATTTATCAGAGTCACATGATCTTATTGTGCAGAGTTTAATACAAACTGTGTCTGTAGGTCAATGCTCTGAGGTTTAACAGAGCCTGGTGGTATGAAATGTGGTTTTCATGACCAAAACGAGATCGAGACCAAGACAAACCAGAACCTAAATGAAATCGAGTCAGAGACAAATGCAGTTTAAAAACTCATCAAATACTGCAAAATATTAATATTTTCTCATTTGAAATCTGGTGATTTCTGAGGTTCTGGAAGATGAACAGTAAATAAACAACTAAACAGCTGCTAAATTGTCTGAAACATATTAGACTTTGTCAGATGTAAAAGAGATAATTAGAGCTGTACTTGATGTATTGATATCGATATATATCATGACAAGCTCATTGGTGTTGTTACAGGGAGGCACAACAAGATACGTATCGCGATGCTTCAACTCATAAATGTGACACTTCTGAACCTGTGCTGCTGCTTGAAGGTTGAAACTATTGAGCTGAATAATGACTCTTGTATCTGGCATAAAGAGCAGTGTGAAAATACAATTCTTCTGCATTTTGTTATTCTACATATTCAAACATTCTGAACACTGATTTTTACAGATACAATACTTTTCTATAGTTTTTCTACATTTTTTTATTTGGTCAGTAAGTCTAATTTTCTTTATTAGAAAGCTGATGCTACTACTAGATAATAGTTTATATTTAGTTTGGGTATAAATACTGTTTATTTGATTTAGAATAAACGTTAAAGTCGTTAATCAAACCAAAACAGCAGAAACATGTGACGTTATTATTTATATAAATATGTTTTTATTCAAGAGTCTCAATCTGAACATTATTATACACATCTTTACTTCTGTACATCGTTTAAACATGTTTAAGTCTATTCAAGTCAAATAAGAAATAGCACTTTTGTTTAAGGACCAAGAAAGTCCAGAGTCAAATCCAAGTCCAGGAAGAGTCACGTTTTTAGTTTTTTTGTCTCTGCGTTTACATAATTTATGATTTGTGTTTGGGGCAGATCATTTCAAAACGTCTCAAGGGTAAAGTTGACTGTTTTAAGAGTTTTTGTGTTTGCAAAAAAAAATTTTTAATGTAATCATTGTGGTTGGGAACATTATCTGGGTTGTTTTAAAAAACTTTAGCGTTCACTTGCCGTCTTCGGTCGCTGTAACCGGGCTGTTTTCAGACTTTCGTGTTGGTTCATTATTGTTTGTCGCTGTATCCAGGCAGTTTTCATACTTTTATCATGTTTTACTGCGGCTGGTAGCTGTATCCGGGCTGTTTTCTGACTTTTAGAAGACTTTCATAATGTTTATTGTCGTCAGTCGCTCTATCTGAGATGTTTTCAGACTTTCGTGACGGTTCATTGTCGTTTGTAGCTGTATCCAGGCTGTTTTCAGAGTTTTGTTATGTTTTACTGCGGCTGGTAGCTGTATCCGGGCTGTTTTCTGACTTTTAGAAGACTTTCATAATGTTTTATTGTCGTCAGTCGCTCTATCTGAGATGTTTTCAGACTTTCGTGACGGTTCATTGTCGTTTGTAGCTGTATCCAGGCTGTTTTCAGAGTTTTGTTATGTTTTACTGCGGCTGGTAGCTGTATCCGGGCTGTTTTCTGAGTGTTAGCAGACGTTTGTGTTTTTTATTGTCGTTGGTCACTGTATCTGGGCTGTTTTCAGAGTTTCGTGTTGTTTCATTGTTGTTTGGAGCTGTATCTGGGCTGTTTTCTGACTTTTAGCAGACTTTTGTGCTGTTTTACTGCGGCTGGTAGCTGTATCCGGGCAGATTTCAGAGTGTTTTTAATGGTTTACTGAGGCTGGTAGCTGTATCCGGGCAGCGGGAGCCTCTGTCCCTCTTTGGCCTCGAAGAAGGTGTAGGACAGTGTGATGGTGTCGACCCGGGCCATTCTGGGGTCGGAGTCGAACTCGGGGTCAATGTAGAAGAACACGGGCATGTCCACCTCCTCGTGTGGATTCAGACGCTGCTCCTCGAAGCAAAAACACTGCACACAGAAGAGGTTTATGTTCAGACATTTAGACCTTTACTCCCAGTCTCGTAGTTCTTCTCCCAGTCTGGTTTTCTCACCTGGATCTTGTTGAAGTACTGTCCGGCCTCAAAAGGAACCACGTTGTAAGTGGAGATGCCGATGATGGGTTTGTCTGTGGGGTTTTTGGCTCGGTAAAAGGCCAGCGCCGTTTCACCGGGAACAACCTGAAAGAAGCACATTTACACACAAGATTAGATGTCTGATTATTGTTACTAAGACAAGCCACAGGACGGTGAGCAGAGAGGAGTTTGTCTCACGTATATCTCGCTCTGCTGAGGTCTGAAGTTCCACTGGATGCTGGCGTGTGTGTCTGCGTTAAAAGCCACTTTCAGGACTCGTTCTTTGATGGGACTCATGTGTTCCACCACCGAAGAGTCGTGTCCCGCCACAGCCGTCCCTCCCAGACCCGTGGCCTGGACGCAAAAGAAGAGGAACAGTAAATATAACAATCCTCTGAGTTTATCCACTGCTTTAGTCCTGTTTTAGTCCTGTTTTAATCCTGCTTTAGTCCTGTTATAGTCCTGTTTTAGTCCTGTTTTAGTCCTGTTTTAGTCCTGCTTTAGTCCTGCTTTAGTCCTGTTATAGTCCTGTTATAGTCCTGTTTTAGTCCTGCTTTAGTCCTGTTTTAGTCCTGCTTTAGTCCTGCTTTAGTCCTGCTTTAGGCCTGCTTTAGTCCTGCTTTAGGCCTGCTTTAGTCCTGTTTTAGTCCTGTTTTAGTCCTGCTTTAGTCCTGTTTAGTCCTGCTTTAGTCCTGTTTTAGTCCTGTTTTATCCTGTTTTAGTCCTGCTTTAGGACTGCTTTAGGCCTGGTTTAGCCTGGTTTAGTCCTGCTTTAGTCCTGTTATAGTCCTGTTTAGTCCTGTTTTAGTCCTGTTTTAGTCCTGCTTTAGTCTGCTTTAGGACTGCTTTAGGCCTGCTTTAGCTGTTTAGTCCTGCTTTAGTCCTGCTTTAGTCCTGTTTTAGTCCTGTTTTAGTCCTGTTTAGTCCTGCTTTAGGCCTGTTTTAGTCCTGCTTTTAGTCCTGTTTTAGTCCTGTTTTAGTCCTGCTTTAGGCCTGTTTTAGTCCTGCTTTAGTCCTGCTTTAGTCCTGTTTTAATCCTGCTTTAGTCCTGTTATAGTCCTGTTTTAGTCCTGCTTTAGTCCTGTTATAGTCCTGTTATAGTCCTGTTTTAGTCCTGTTTTAGTCCTGCTTTAGTCCTGCTTTAGGCCTGCTTTAGGCCTGCTTTAGGCCTGCTTTAGTCCTGCTTTAGTCCTGTTTTACTCCTGTTTTACTCCTGTTTTAGTCCTGTTTTAGTCCTGCTTTAGTCCTGCTTTAGGCCTGGTTTAGTCCTGTTTTAGTCCTGGTTTAGTCCTGTTTTACTCCTGTTTTAGTCCTGCTTTAGTCCTGCTTTAGTCCTGGCTTTAGTCCTGCTTTAGTCTGCTTTAGTCCTGTTTTAGTCCTGTTTTAGTCCTGCTTTAGTCCTGTTTTAGTCCTGTTTTAGTCCTGGTTCAGTCCCGGTCCTGGTCCAGACCTGGCAGTAGAGTCTGTACAGGGGAACAGCGGCGTAGGACAGTCCGATCATTCCCACTCCGGCCGCTGCGATGTACGTCAGGACGTTTTGTTGCGCTGTTTCCGTTGTTCTTCTTCTAAACGCGCTCGACTCTTTTTGGTTCTGATCTGGAGCCGAAGAGAAAACCTGCCCTGGACAAACGTCTGCGGCTGACGGAGCATCTGAGGAAAGGATCAAAATAATCACACAAGAACGTCACTGACAACAGACAAATCCACCAGAGTCGAGGTCTGCACGAACAAGTGAACGGGAAAACTTGTGCTGTAGCTCAATAATGTAAGAGTGAGATGTTGTACCGCTGAGTGCAGACTCCGGGCGGCCGCCGGACACAGAGACGTTTGGAAAAGTCGAGACAGAAACGACGGAGAAACACGAACCAGAGCCGCCGAGGAAAACATGATCTGACCCGGGAAAGAGCAACACCTGAGGAGAGAAAAGAGAGAGAGAGAGGTAACAACAATAGAAAGGACCACACACTTATCTGAAACTAGAGTCTTAATGAGAAAAATGTCTAAATGAAAATATGTTGTGAATAGTTTTATTTATTTAAATGATTATAAAAATTCAAATCTGGATTATGACACTGTTTCTACATCTTATTACTTTTGTGTTTGTTTTGTTAATTTGTTCAAACAATTGAAATGCTTAGAACAAAAACCTAAATAAGATTTTAACGTTTTTTTTAGCCTTTTAACTTAGCTGATGTGTAGCAGCTCAAACAGAATCTTTTAGAACTTATAAATAAGGCTGCAACTAATGACTATTTTAGTAATCAATCAATAAGTAGGACGTCCTGGAGATGTAGAGTTTAGGTTTGTCTAAAGTATCAAAAATCAAATAATCAATATTAAAACTGGAACCAAAACTAGATCCTCATTTGAACAAATATTGATAAAAAATACCTTTAGCATGAGAACATTTGATATTTCCTGATTAGTTTTTTATATAATACTTTTAACAAAACGGGCTTAACCAAAATGTTTAATTAAAACAAGTATTTGTATTTTTCTGTTGAAATCTATTCTATAGAAATCTGAGGTAAAATAATCATTTTTAATGATCATTCTGGATCATAATTAGTCTTCTTAAAGAATGGAGTCTATTTCTTAGAATTAAATTGAGTTTGAAATGTAATATCATAAAAACTAGTTTTTACAAAGAACACTAAGTTTACACAATGTTCGTGTCATTTTCTTCAATGAATGTTTGGAACTTGTATAAAGACTAGTTAACAATTATTCGATTATTAAAATAGTTGACAACGATTTCAAAAATCGACTAGTTGCGAATCTAGGGATGTGGAATTTTAGTTTTGCAATTATTGTGAGACAAAATCTCACGATTTAGCGATTCTTCACGATTACAGTCGACTTGAGGTAAACAACGAAATTTTCCTTCATTCTCATCGTCTGACATGTGACTTTTCCTCAAGTTTGTGACTAGTTTGTCAATTAAAACTTTCTGAAAGAAAATATCTAAATGTGCTTAAAAATTTTTTTAAAATAGAGATTAAAAGACTTCTGTTTCCAAAATTGTCACGTCTAAAATTTGATATTTGCAGATGAACATCTTTGAAATTCTAAATCTAATAAGGCTCACAGAATCACAAATTTGCTTATCACGTTAGCAAAGAAATAAAAACTAAGTGTATTAACCTGGAAATTAAAGTGTCTGTACCAAATATTGCCCATTTTTATATAAACTTGGCCAACACCAACTGAACCAACATTATTTTTAATAGAATGAATTAAAAAAACACTTAATTTTGCTTTTAAAATTGGCATGATATTATTATTTTACTTTTATATTGTGACTTGAATCATCACGATTATCGATTAACCAAATAATCTTGACATCCTTTGTTGCAATTAATCACATAACTTGTTGCAGCTCCACTTATAAATATTTAATTTAACAATTTATCTTTCACAGACAAGGTTAAAACAGCAGAAAGTCTGTGTTTTCCTACTTACAAAGTCCAATATTTTGTATAAACATTACATTACAGCATAAAATTAACATTAACAACTCCACAACATGATTTTCTTGACCTGATCTGACTTCTAACCAGTTTTAAAGTCATATTTAAATAAACTATTTATAAAAATCTAATTAATTTCAAACTACAAATTTATACCAATACATAAACACGACTCGTTTATTCTAACTTTGAAATCAAATCAGAGCATAAACAAAATTCTGCTTTGATTTCATTTGAGAATTGAGATGTTGTAACTGACCTACACAAGTCACTGCTAGCCGCGTTAGCATTAGCATCACAATAAACACGTTTTATACTTTATAAACTACCGTGAGTCGTAACGGCAAAACACTTACCCGGGTGTTTTAGAACAATCCGATAAATGTGTTTGGAGTTTAAAAATGTGATTATCTACGGTTGTAGAGTTAAAATCAGCGGGATAAACATGTTAGGAAACGGCAGAGGAAGAGGCGGTGCGTCGCGGAAACAGTCCGGGTTCGATTCAGGTAACAGACAAAAGGTTCCGCTCACGTGCTCATGATAAAGTGCGGCGTCTGCCCTTTGCTGGTGGAACGTGAGATTACATCAATGTTAATTAATACACGAAGAATAAAAATCGACACAAAATAGTAAAGATAAATGGATTAAATTACAATAATACAATATAAACTAGGACTATTCTGGATTAAAAAATACATTCATTTAATTGTAATAAAAATAAATAAAGTGGACTTAAAGCTGGACTAAGTTTACAAATAAAACAAAGACAAAAACTAAAAATTAATACTAAATAAATTCAATTAAGAATGTGGGTAGAATCAGGACAATAAACGCAACTAAAATATATCTAAGCTAGGATTAAAAAAAAAAAAAAAAAACAACTAAATGCGAAATTCTTGGTCTACATTTGTTCTAAAATTATGAATAAAACCTGTAATAAACTAAAACAGGACTAAAACAGGACTAAAACAGGACTAAAGCAGGACTAAAGCAGGACTAAAGCCGGACTAAAACAGGACTAAAGCCGGACTAAAACAGGACTAAAGCAGGACTAAAGCCGGACTAAAACAGGACTAAAGCAGGACTACAGCAGGACTAAAGCCGGACTAAAACAGGACTAAAACAGGACTAAAACAGGACTAAAACAGGACTAAAATAGGACTAAAGCAGGACTAAAACAGGACTAAAGCAGGATTAAAGCAGGACTAAAGCCGGACTAAAGCCGGACTAAAGCGGACTAAAACAGGGCTAAAGCTGGACTATAACAGGACTAAAACAGGACTAAAGCAGGACTAAAACAGGACTAAAACAGGACTAAAGCAGGACTAAAACAGGACTAAACAGGACTAAAACAGGACTAAACAGGACTAAAACAGGACTAAAACAGGACTAAAACAGGACTAAACAGGACTAAAACAGGACTAAAGCAGGACTAAAGCAGGGCTAAAACAGGACTAAAGCAGGCTAAAGCAGGCTAAAACAGGACTAAAACAGGACTAAAGCAGGACTAAAGCAGGACTAAAACAGGACTAAAACAGGACTAAAGCAGGACTAAAGCAGGACTAAAACAGGACTAAAACAGGACTAAACAGGACTAAAGCAGGACTAAAACAGGACTATAACAGGACTATAACAGGACTAAAACAGGACTAAAGCAGGACTAAAACAAGACTAAAACAGGACTAAAGCAGGACTAAAGCAGGACTAAAGCAGGGCTAAAACAGGACTAAAACAGGACTAAAGCAGGACTAAAACAGGACTAAAACAGGACTAAAGCAGGACTAAAGCAGGACTAAAGCAGGACTAAACAGGACTAAAACAGGACTAAAGCAGGACTAAAACAGGACTAAAGCAGGACTAAAGCAGGACTAAAACAGGACTAAAACAGACTAAACAGACTAAAAACAGGACTAAACAGGACTAAAACAGGACTAAAACAGGACTAAAACAGGACTAAAGCAGACTAAAACAGACTAAAACAGGACTAAAGCAGGACTAAAACAGACTAAAGCAGGACTAAAACAGGACTAAAGCAGGACTAAAGCAGGACTAAAGCAGGACTAAAGCAGGACTAAAGCAGGACTAAAACAGGACTAAAACAGGACTAAAACAGGACTAAAGCAGGACTAAAACAGGACTAAAACAGGACTAAAACAGACTAAAGCAGGACTAAAACAGGACTAAAGCAGGACTAAAACAGGACTAAAGCAGGACTAAAGCAGGACTAAAGCAGGACTAAAACAGGACTAAAACAGGACTAAAGCAGGACTAAAACAGGACTAAAGCAGGACTAAACAGGACTAAAACAGGACTAAACCAGGACTAAAACAGGACTAAAGCAGGACTAAAGCAGGACTAAAACAGGACTAAAGCAGGACTAAAGCAGGACTAAACCAGGACTAAAACCAGGACTAAAACAGAACTAAAGCAGGACTAAACAGGACTAAAACAGGACTAAAACAGGACTAAACAGGACTAAAGCAGGACTAAACAGTACTAAAACAGGACTAAAACAGGACTAAAACAGGACTAAACCAGGTCTAAAACAGGAGAAATACAGATGTAGGTTTTGACTGTAGTTTATTGTGTATTCTGAGGCACGGCTGCAGTCAAAAACAGCACCAGGAAACATTTCACAAAAAGATATTTACATTTCTGTATAAATAAAATAAACAGGTCGTTATTACAGAGACAGGACAGCGGGAGGCGCCACACTTTGGTCCAAATTATAATAGCTTAAAAGATAAAAATAAAATAAAAGTATGGAGGATTACTGAGAACTTGAAACAGCTAACGGTCAAATGTAGCTTGATTTGTGTTGATTTAACAGAGCATTTGATGATTATTTTAAAACTTCAATGTGAAACTCGTGCTGTGGTAGTGCCAGTGTTTCATTATGTCATGTTTTAGTAGAAAGACATTTGAGGTGTAAAAACCAGCCAAAATGTCACATATTTGGAGACTGATTTAGGAATAAAACAGACTCCGTTCAGCTTTAGAGCAGGGGACTGGGGTCCACTGTGAAAGCAGAGCCAGTGAAAAGAGCGTAGAACCGTACCGCCGGTCTAGCGTCATCGTGTTGTGGCAACGCCAAACGAAGGGGAAAACAACAACGTAAAGTAACTTTAAATTTAAACTTTAAAAGTTACATTCAGGTGAAAAACACAGACGTCTGTCAGACCTGATCCAAACAGCTGCTCTCGTCCTGTTTTGTTTATTCAAAGAAGGGAAGCACCTTTTCAGAAACATGATCTAGCTGCGCCAAGAATCTCTGTCCACACAAACAATGAACAGAAGTGGGGACAAAAAGCAGCCCTGGAGGAGTCCAACTTACGCCCCAAACAGACCAAACGCGTGAGTGAGAGGCGCGTGCCCTTGGTGAGCGAGTTGTTTGGTGGAAAGCGTAGTGATAACACACCAGGTGTGAGGAGAAAGAAGCACCGCTTATAGAACTGCACTGCGTCTTGGCATAGTTGCGTCCATTTTCAATGTTAAGTCAATGTAAACTCGCGTCTTGAGTGTTCAAGCGAATTTTCCGCGCGTATTGACATCTGGGGGCGTCAGTTGACGCGCGTTTAGGCGTCTGAAAACGCAGCGTCTTGCAGATTAGAAGCTCGAAGCTGCGACGGCCGCAGGAGTTGGGAAAATCCAGTCGGAAGTCAGCGTCAGCCAATCAGAGACTCCACTCCTGTGACACGTGACATGTTGTTCTACTGTCACATCAAGAGGAAAGGACGACTGCTTACTGAAGTCTTTTAATAACGTTTTTAATGAAAGGTCGCTTGTTTGGGGCTTTTTCAAAGGTTTGGCCGTTCGTTGCTTCAACACAAAACAAACAACATGACATGATCTGGACTGACAACACCTCACATGGATGTATTAAAAAAGCTCGCTGTGGTGTTTAAACCTGCTGTACAAGGGAGGAGCGAGGACGGAGACAGCAAAAGGACTGCCTGGAGGAGGAGAAAGTTGTGTGATCAGGTAAGCTCCTTTTTATAAATGCAACAAGCCTCTCTCTCTCTCTCTCCTTCTCTCTCTCAGTGATCTGTCTACGAGCAAAACAAAGCTGCAAACAAGCGGAAGCTGGAAGCGCTTTGGGGCGTTAAAAGTGTCCTTTTGTCCACCAAAGCCCTGACGCGCGTCAGAGCAGTTTGGACAAATTTAGACGCAATAAGCTGTCCGGTGTGAACGCAGCAGTTGGTCATATATGTTTGTCTTCATCATCTCCATGGGCTGGTCAGGTCAGACGCAAAAGAAGTGTAAAATCACTGTCAATCCAAGTCAGATTTCCCTCTGGATGTTTCATCAGTGTGTGATGAGCTGTAGAGCTGCTGGAGTCTTTCAAATGCATCAATACAGACACGTTTTCTGTGCAATTTTACTTAAAACCACTTCAGTGCGGAAGCTTGGAGCGTTTTTTGGGTTGACGAGCGGCTTATTATAACGATAGCTGCAAAACAACAACATCTTTTTAGTTTTTCTGTAATGGGAGAATTTGTTAAAATGAGTTTATCCCTGGAGGTCTGTTCTATTAAACTTGGCTTTGGACAGTTTTTGGGGCGCTCAGAGTAGTTGTAAAGTGCCTTATTTCATTACAAAAAAATGACATGATGAAAACACTTTTAAGTGAGTAAACTACAGCACGATTTTCACACAGAGAGAGTTAAATTTAAGCTTCACCTGTAGTGTCTCGTTTAAACATAATTAATGATTCTGAAGGCAAGACAAAACTTCTAAAAATAATCCTCAAACTTCAAAAGAAACAGATGAATAATTAAAAAACAGGCACTGAAATTCTACTGAGAATCGAACCAATAAATACAACTTACTTTAGCGTGACACAGAGCAGATATAAACATGATACTGTTCAAATAAAATAATTAAATACACGTTTGAAGTGGACTTTTAGCTTAAACAGGAGCCGATACTTTTTTCTGTCCGTTATAAACAAGACGAGTTCATATTTACAGGAGATTTACAGAAAAAACGGAATAAAAAATGTCTTTAAAAAGCTACAATCACTTTAGTGTGAGAGAAACAGGTCCAAACGAAGCTGGTGTGAAGAAGGAATAATCCACTTTTCTGCTTCAAAAAAACGACGGCAGTGAGAATCTGCTTTTGAAAGAAATGTTCTGGATCTACAGACACAAACGTTTGGCTTCATTAAAGGAAATTAAACGAGATAATGAGACGTTTTGAGGCGATACGATACTTCTGATATAGTTTGTCTGGATTGGCGTCGACATGAGTCCAGATTGAGGCAGTTTCTTCTATTAGAAGCTACAAAATTATTAAGATGTTTTGCTGATTTTAAGTTAGAGATGTGCTTTTTAGACTGAAAACAACCGCGCTGAGGAGTCTGTACTTCCGGAACCAGAGCAATAGCGCTGTAATAAAACAATAAAAAGGTCCTATTATGTAAAATGTAATATTCAAAGATTGTAACCTTGTTATAACGGCCTTCCTTCATCATTAGTTTACTCAAAGTTATATTTGAATTGATTCATACATGTTTGAGTAATCTTGTTTTGTTCTTCAGCTGCAGCTCCAGTGTTCTCACCTACCACCTAGCCCCGCCCACTTGTCTGGACTTACTAGTGATGGGCCAAACGACTTGACACGTCAACACCTGTATGGAGCACTAGAAGTGGCGTGTGTGCTGAGCAGTGTCAACATGTGTGCCACTTTAAGAAATGTGACGAGAGCAACACATCTACTGTGTCTTGTGGGTCACGTGTCGACGCTGGAGCGAGAGTTTTCTGACGCCCTCGTTTGATTTTGACACACAAAGCTGTTTCTGAGCCTGAGGAAAGACTCTGTGCCTGCACTGTGCGGCCAAAAATAATTTAAATTTGCAGCTTGACAGAATCTTAAGACACGAAATAATTCATCACAAGCAAATATTTAACAGCAGCAAGCACTGAAAGTCGTAATAATTTTGCTCACAAATTCATTCGCACCATAATTATGTCATCTTATGTGTAGCTCAACTGGGAGAGCAGGTGTAGCTCTGTTCAAAAGGTCACGGGATCGAACCTTGTCAGTGAAAATTTTTTTTTTTTCTCTCTTATTTTTATTTGTGCGTGTAGAAGCTAAAAATTTACACGTTTGTGTACTTTTGTAAAGGGAAACGTTTCATATGTGTATGCAAAGTAAATAAAAACGTGTCTTCTGTTAGTAATGCGTCTCACCAGCTGTAACTTAACCACAGCCCAGTGACTGCAGTGCATTTATCAAACCACTTGATGGTGCTAGAATGCACCAACACAGGGTCGACCCAGTTTGAGAAATGTGTTACACACACACGTTGACGCATCATCTACCCATCACTAACACACACATGATTTAAGGCTGTTTGTCCTCTCCATTTGAAACTATTTTCACACGTTTATTTACTCAAATGCCTTCGTTCTTAAGGTTGAACTGGTCGAGTCTCTGTGTTTGTATAAAAGTAATGCAGCGACTCAAACTTAAATAAATAAAAACACTTCTCATGATCAGCAACTGTGCTTTGTGACTTTAGATTCTGGACATTTCTTTCAAAAAACAGTTAAAACTGAGAAAGAGACTGAACTCTTTCTGACACCTGTAAACTGAACTGTACCTGATAATTCTGTGTTCAAATAAAAGAATTCTGCAGCGTTTTCATGAGACTGCAGCTGTGTTTTCTGAGATAAAAGTGAAGCAGAAAAGTGGAGCTCTGGCTTTTTGTGCAGATCTGATCTGAAATATGAGCTGAACCGTTTCAAACCTGTGGAACGTCCTTAGCACGAGTCAGTCTTACGCCTTCAGCTGTTGAAGAATCAAACATTTATCTGACTTTAGTAGCTGAAGAATCCACGTTTGTCTGACTTTAGCTGTTGAAAAAGCCCACGTTTGTCTGACTCTAGCTGCTGAAGAATCCAAACATTTATCTGACTTTAGCTGTTGAAAAAGCCCACGCTGGTCGGAGACTCTTTGACGGTGACTGTGATGAAGTTTGCCGTGACGTCGGTGACAAACACGTGCTCCAGCACGTTACGAGACGGTCTCCAGTTCGACTCCTCCGTGTCTGAGTCCGAGTCGATGTGAGCGCCCAAACTCGGCCGACCTTCCACCGGGAACAGCATCTGCGCTTTGGCCACCACCGCGTTCTGAGGAGAGATCGATAAGGTGTTAGTGGAGCTTTATCTGGTGGTTGTGTAGATCAAGTGGCAGTAAATACTTTTGAAACGTGGCTGATTATGTATGAAAATTAAGCTTAAATGAGCCTAAACATATTTTTTACTCTGACTTGTTTGGCTGCATCAGACACTACACAGTAGGGATGGGACGAGATCTCGTGCCGCGAGATCTCGCGAGATCAAACTGTCAGGATACTGTGCGCACACGTACTGATCTGTCTCGTGAGATTTTTCCATGGTCATGAAATTAAGTTTTGTATCTTTGAGCAGCTGTAGCAAATATTCTCCTCCACACACAGACTTGTATCAGACTTATTCTGACAGAAAACTGTCTAAACTCTGTCTCAGTTTTTATTTGGTAAAGATAGGACCAATATTGACAGAGATAATTAGTCCTAAACATTGTAAAAGTTAGCGCGAAAAATATATAATCGTCAAATATACGCGCGGACATCGCGGGAACAGCGCGGTGTTTTTCACACTTAAACATTGTTTAAAATAGATCCACAAAGAGATATTTTGGCCTCTGTCATGTAAAAAGTAGGAAAGTCTCCTCATCTGTGTGTCTGCCCTGCAGCAGCAGCGCTGTGAAGCAGGAGAAAGGGGGCGGAGCCTGAGCTACACACGGGGAGTGGATCAATTTCAGTCAAAACACAGATCGTTCAAATAATAAAAATCCAAGGTGATGCACATAATGAAAGGTAAAGCTAAACTAAAAGAATATAAACTAACAATAATAAATAATACAAATCAAATTTTGTAATGTGCCTTGTTTAAATCTAAATTGAAACAATTAATGCAAATTATTTAAAAATCTTGTCTCGTCTCGATCTCGTGGACTCAATCTTGTGGCTCGTCTCGTCTCGTGAAAATTCTGTCTCGTCCCATCCCTACTACACAGTGGTTCACATTTGGGATTCTGTTTCAACTGCAGCGATGATCAGAAGGTTATTACGACAAAGTTTGGATAACATTTTGTGTTTGGCAACATTCTTGTGCGTAAACTTTAGACTGTGACTGGATCACGTGGGATCTATAAATCTCAACACGCACACATCAGACAGAAAAATCACACTGTTTAATTGAATATAATCTGTAAGTCTGGAGGCGTTGTTTCTTAGTTTCTTCTGTTTACGAAAATTTAAACTGACACTGTGCGCAGTCATAAGCTCGTGCACAGTTTGTTTGCGAGTAAGAACGTAGTTTGTGTCATTGTGGAATGTGCATTTGCCACATAGACTATGTAGTGTTTTGCTGTTTGTGCAGAGGAGTTCATGTCATTGTAGAACACGCTTGTGGCGCGTTTCGGTTCTATGCTTACTGACGCAGAGATAGGGCTGGGCAACATCGTGATAAAAATCGAATCGTGAGCTCATCCTTATGACAATCTTCTTTTTTGATGAAATCGTCGTATCGAGATTTCTAGGGCTGCAACAAACGATTATTTTGATAATCGATTAATCTGTCAATTATTGGATCGATTAATCGGATAAAATGACAAAATAATAATATAAGGTGTTTTCATTTTATTAAATGTATTTATGCAAAAGACAACTTGTGTGCACTTAATGAACACACTGGGCTTTTCTTAAATAAAAGAAAAATACAAAAAATAAAGTAGAATAACCAGATTTTGCTCTCCAGCTACTTCTTTTAATGTGGTTATTATAAGTCTGGGCAATGTGGCCAAAAAATAAAATCTCCATTTTTTTGGACCTTTGGACTGCTGCTTTTTATTATAAGCTCATAATATTTTTAAAGCATCTATAAAGAATGAGCCAATGAGATTAACTTGTTTTACGTCATATTAAAACTAATTATAAGTGTTTGCTGCTGCATCTAATGCATAGGCCTGGCCTACTGTTATTAGCATTTGTATCTATTAGGCCTTGTTAAGATCATCATTATGATTGTTTTGTTTCATATCTAAAAGTTTAAGTTTGCGAGTGTTCACCTCTCACTCCTGTCACTCAAACTCCGTCGTCATGGTTACTCACACACGGAGGGAAAGGGGCGGAGCCTGCTGCTGCTGCTTTTTTTGGTGAGAGGAGAGGAGAGAGACGCTGTGGACGCTTTTAACTTTATCAGAGAAAACCTTACAAAAAGCAGACGCAGCAGCTCGTGGAACAGCAAAGACAAATCAAAAAGACGCTAGATTTTGCGCGGACTTTTCTAGAAAGTTACCGCGAGTCTAAAGCGCTGAAAGCGGCCGACTCACCCGCGGAGAAATAACAAACTCGTAACTTTATGAGATTAAGCTATAGCCTACACCACCTCCGGAAGGTTACTCTCGGCTATTATTATGGGATTAAAAGGTCCGCTAAACAGGCACAAGGTTTCTGTTCGTCTGTTCTTTGTGAGAGTCGAAGGAGAGCTCTACAAAGCCGCTGATGTCCACTTAAAGCCGCTGGATCACAGCGGACTGAGCGCAAAAGTTTTAGCCGATTAATCGATGACCAAATTCGTTGACAACTATTTTAATAATCGATTTTAATCGATTAAATCGATTAGTTGTTGCAGCCCTAGAGATTTCCCATTTCTCCATTTAATCTGTTCAAATACAGCCTTTTTTTCAACCTACTTTTCTCAGCCTCAAGTTTTCTTCTTGATAGCACAATAGGCTGTTTTTTTGTTTTGTCTTTTTTCAAAGTTTTTTTTATGAATTTTGAAGGTTGTTCTTTTTTGGGGGACCTCACTTTCAAGTCATAAAAAGGTGGATTTTAGCTATTTTTTTAGGTCTGATTTAATAATATAATAGACTTTTAGCATATTTGAATGTCTAAAAGTCGTTATAAATGTTGAAAATTGCTAGAAATTTGTTTTGTGGAGATACACAAAGTTTTTTAAATTATTATTTTTTTATATATTTTTTTTTTAATTGAAGGGTTGAGGTCACTTGTTTTGGGATTGGTCGCTTGTTTTTCTCTGAAAATCTGGCAACACGGATCAGCCTAAATGACAGCTGGGTCTACACTGACCATGAAGAAGAAACTTTCTAAAAAAGCAGATGATTGTTATTAAACAAAAGCATTTTGAAAATACACAGTTTACAAGAATCGTGATAAAATCGAAATCGTGATCTGGCTCCAAGAAATGTGTGATATTAATTTTTTGCCATATCGCCCAGACCTACGCAGAGATTTAAAAGCAAGGAACCGAAAGATGGCACCAGAAGTGCGTCACCTTTGAGAGACGTCTGGCTGCAGACTCTTTCGTCCCGTCCAGAGAAAGCTCTCCACCAGACGTCCATATTAGAAACTCTCGACTTTTCACAAAACTGTTAACTCGCCAAATTACCTGATCTAACGCCAGCCCTGATCCCAACTCTAACCTTACTCGTCTTTGGGGTGTCAATTATAAAAAATTAAATAAATTTGCTTGCATAGACGCTTGTGAGGGGTGACCATAAATGGGCTTCAGGTCTGTGGCATGAGGTCTGCGGAGGGAGGTTAGCGGTACGTGATACCTGCAGCCAGATGCTCTTGCATGTTTTCGGTTCCAGTATTCCACGACTGTTTTTAGTTGGTTCCAAAGAGGAACATTTTTTCTGTGCCCAGCCCCATCTGTGATCTCGTTCTTACCATGTAGACATTCTCATTCTTTCTGTGTTGACCATTTGTTCTCTGTGATCTCGTTCTTACTGTGTCGACCTTCTCGTTCTTACCGTGTTGACCGTCGGGACGTCGTGATCTCGTTCTTACCGCGTTGACCGTCGGTACGTTGTGATCTCGTTCTTACCGTGTTGACCGTCGGGACGTTGTGATCTCGTTCTTACCGTGTTGACCGTCGGGACGTTGTGATCTCGTTCTTACCGTGTTGACCGTCTGTACATAGAGATCTCGTTCTTACCGCGTTGATCGTCGGACGTTGTGATCTCGTTCTTACCGTGTTGACCGTCTCGTTCTTACCGTGTTGACCTTCTCGTTCTTACCGTGTTGACCTTCTCGTTCTTACCGTGTTGACCTTCTCGTTCTTACCGTGTTGACCTTCTCGTTCTTACCGTGTTGACCTTCTCGTTCTTACCGTGTTGACCGTCGTACGTTGTGATCTTGTTCTTACCGTGTTGACCGTCGGTACGTTGTGATCTTGTTCTTACCGTGTTGACCGTCCGTTCTTACCGTATGACTCTCGTTCTTACCGTGTTGACCGTCGGTACGTTGTCGTCGTCGCTGTGCTCGGAGTCGCTGGAGCTCTCGTCCTCTTCTTCTTCTTCTTCATCCGTTTCTCCTTCGCTCATGTCGTTCAAACTCCGGCTCTGCTCCGTCGTCTTTCTCCGGGGGATAAACCGTCTTTTCCTCCGCTCCGTAAACGCTGAGAGTTCTCCTGTAACGGAAAGTCAAGATCAATACTGCAGTATAACGTGCAGAGTTTGGTTGAAAACAGCAAGTGGCGCCATTTTGGAGATGTCACTAGTAAATGAGGCTGAGCTGTAAATAAACTGCCAAAAACTTAAACATAGATAAACAGTTGTATAGAGATCGACTTGAAGCACAAGAAAGAAAGTGTTTTGAGTAAAATTAAATTCACTGTTGGAGAAGAAATGCAATCAGTGCTGTTTACTGATGATCCTCGTTCTGAACAAAAGCATTTGTAGATCTCCACCAACAAAGTAGATCCTCAAAAGAATCTTGAAACAGTGGGACGAAAAACACTGATGCGTCGATACAGCTCCGAGAGCTCAACAATGAAACCCTGTATTGGTGCGTGTATTGCATTAAGAAAACATCATGTGACTGATACGGGAAGTGTGTCATTTGGAAGTGCCGCGCCAAATTGTGTTTACAAGGAAACAAACTGTTTGCAGATAGATCGGACGCAGACTGTGCCTGGCTTTTAAGGGCGATTTATCCTTCCTCGTAGATCTCCGTCAAGTCAGTCACGTGCTCAGGTCCTTGCAGAGTTTGTCATTGGAGCTTCTCTTCGAGCTAATCAGGTTCCAAGTGTGTCTCGTCAGTTAATCAATCACATCTAGTTAATCAATCAATCTAGATCACCGATCAGCTGTGCGTTTTGACGCTAGGTGACTTTTGTGCGTAGGAGCACGAGAGCAGCACGACCACGGTGCTGCTTTGGTTGTAAACTTTCTGATTGGCTACCACTACCCTGGGGAAAAAAACAATAGACAAAGGAGCCAATGGCAGCCTGAGCCTGCACGTAAAGTTACGGGGAAGTATAAATCCCCCCTTACTTTTGCTTCCACCTTTAACTTTATGAAATGTTCCAGGAAGTTTTCTCCCATCTGGAATCATTTAGATTTTTGGACACCAAATAAGGTAAATTTGGTCATTGTTTATCAATAAACTGGATTTAGCGGAAAGAGATGTGTGGAAAAAATACGCTCAAATCACATTGCGCATTGTTGAACGCCAAAGGGACAAAATGAGTAAAAGCTGATTTATGCAGAGTTTAGTCATGTTTTAATTTGCATTTTGTAGTTTTGCCTCATGTCAGCGGTCCTTCTGTTCAATGTTCGTGTCAAAAAAAGGAGCGGGATGGACAAACGTGTCCTGCATCTATTTGTGTTTTAGTCTGGAGCGACATGTTTTTTTCTCCTAATACGTGTTTTGGCTTGTGCTACTTTCACTCCAGAGCAACTTAATCATGAACGTTCATTTTGTAATTGTAGGTGACTTATTATTTTGATAACAGGTTGATAAAGCTAATATAGACACTTCATTGTAAGGCTTTTGATTTTGAGAAAAACTGTTTCTTGCTGACCTTCTGGACTTATGACGTCATCACATTCCTAAACATGAACGCAGTCTAATGATGTAAAATTCGTTTGAGTATCGTTATGCCCAAAAATATCTAGATATTCATTTTTGTCAATATCACAGAACTATATTAATTACTTGCCTTTACCTGTAAGTTGAGCGCTCGTAAGCTGAGCGGCTGGTTCTGTTGTTTGGAGCTGTTGTTTTGTGGTTTGTGCGTCGTTAAATTCCTCTGAACACTTCCGAATCCCATCTTCAGCGCTCCGCTCGACTCCGACCTTTTCGCCGAATCAGATCCGCTTTTCTGCGTCTGCTCTTTGCCGCTTTTACTCTGGAACGCGGCGCTGGTTTTGTGCGTAGAAGAAGCAGAAGACGACGTGGAGGACTGTGTGGAGGGTAAAGTCAGAGCTCCGCGACTTCCAGGAGAACCAGGCCACGCGCCGCCGACGGAGCCCGATTTGGAGGCAGCGTTCTGGGTGAAAGCGGCAGCGGCGGCGGCGGAGGAGGTGTGGGCGTCCTCTCTGGCGCTGCGGCTCATCCCGGTGTAGGTGAAACTGGCCGGCTGTAACGGCTTCTTCACGCTCAGGTCTCGGTGCGGGCGTGAGGACAGCGCGGGAGGGGTCAGAGGTCGCGTCTTGCCCTGCCGCAGCGCTTTGATGTCGGGCGGCAGAGGTTTTCGGCCGCGCTTCTTGGACTTGTGGTGGTTCCCCGAGTCGGACTTGAGCAGGATCTGGGGGCGTTTCTGTGGGACGGGGAGAGTCCGGTGGGATCTGGAGGACTTTTTGGGTCGATGTTCGTCGTCCGAGGAGGAGCAGGAGGAAGAGAGGCCTGAGGATGAGGAGGAGCGAGGGTCAGAGGGCGCAGGGGCCACGGGAGCCTGAGGAGAGAGGAAACGGGTTAAAGAGGACGAATACGGCAAGAACTGAATGCTAAACCAACAATTAATACTAAACTGTTTGTGTATCTGATCCATTTGAGTGACAACTAGACGAGTTTGTAGAGCTGTTTGAACAAAGAACTTCTTAATCGGCTAAAGACATATTCTGTGGGCTGATACGACCTTGTACAGGGTTTCTCCAGAGACTTAAGACTTTAGAACAATGCTATTCAATTATATTTACAAGACGGCCACATTTCTCCAAAAGCTATAATCTAAAGGTCGTACTACAAAACTGAACTACAAATGTATTTACAAACAGCAGGAAATGGTACTATTTACGACAAATCTACTATTAAAACATTGAAAATAACCAGATAAACAACAAGAACACAGAGGCTTTTCTTAGATTTTTCAGTGACAGACTTTAGGATCACACACAGAGAAGCTCATTACCTTCTGTTCTTAAATGTGTTTGATTTTGTTTGATCAGGCGATTATTTGTCGTGCAACAAATGAAAAGTCTTGCATTTTCAACAGATGCTAGCAAAGTAACAACAACAACAACAACAAAAAGGTATAAAAATATGAGCAATGAAAGACAAATAAGCACAGAGTCAAATGATGCACATTACACTAATACCAGAGTTAACAAACTGCATAAAACACAAGTTATATAGGTTCACTCTGGCCTGTTTGATCAAGCTGGGCCAAAACACACATGTTAGTGGGCTGCATTTAGCCCCCGGGCCGCCATTTGTATAGCCCTGCTTTATAAGATCTTTTTAAGACCACAAAACGTACAAATAATTTATTATTATACAAATTTGCGAGTTGTGACCAACAGTCCTTCACACTGCTGCTTCTTCTCCAGACATTACAGGCCTTTTCTCACATGAAAGTACCAAGAACTAAGTTCCCACATTCCCTTAGCCCCCATTTAGTCAGAGGAACTACCCTGTTCCCATGTTTGTGTTCACACAGCAACAGTTTCTAAAAAGGGGGGCTTACTGGCTTTAACATTAGCAGCCCGATTTTGCCCTTTGTCCTAGCTGGTCTTAGCAGATGGTCTTAATTATTCCTCTGTTGGCCACTAGTGGCTCTCTCCAAGCTCTATACACTGTCAGTATAGAAGGTGTGGCTCCAGCCAGATGTGAGGGTGCAGTTTTGTTCATTGAACCTGACACATGCTCACGCCTGTGACAAGTGAGCAGCTGTGTTAGGATCACAGGCAAAAGTAACTGTAGCAGCAGTTTCAGTTTTGAAAAAAAACTATAAGAATAGAAGTCAACAAGCTTTATGTAAAAGAAAAGACACATTTTAGACAAAGTTGTTAAAGTCTGTCAAGTAAATAGACTTTCACCAAATAGATTTCTATTGTTATAGTTTTTTCACCAAATAGTTTTCTATTATTACACTTTTTTTCCAAACTGAAGCTGCTGCTACAGTAACATTTGCCTGTGATCACTGCTCACTTGTCACAGGCGTGAGCATGTGTCAGGTTCAATGAACAAAACTGCACCCCCTCACATTTGGCTGGAGCCACACCTTCTATACTGACAGTGTATAGAGCTTGGAGAGAGCCACTAGTGGCCAACAGAGGAATAATTAAGACCATCCGCTAAGACCGCTAGGACAAAGGGCAAGATCGGGCTGTGTAATCTGTTTAGTCTGGAACATTTAATATGCATACATGTGTTGGTGTTAGGAGATGTACAAAAACTAAAATCATCACTGAAATCAACAATAAAACACAACTATTCACTATTATTCCTAGTAAGAATATAATATTTACAAATTGAAACATTTATTTTGGAAGTTACTGCATTTAATGCTTTTAAGTAAGTTTGCTCTGTGATAAGGAAAGTTTGTCAAAATATAAAACATGTTTCCAAGTTAATGATGTAAATGTGTTTGTGTCACAAAAAGGTTCCTGGTCTGACTGAAAGTACCTGACCCAGAGCAGGAGCTGAAAAAGTCCCTAAAGTGTGGCCTCAGTCTATAATTCCTGCTCTGTGTGAACGCACCTAAACAGGGACTGGAACTACAAAAAGTACTGGGAACTGAAAAAATTCCTACAGTGGGAAAAGGCCTAATTTTAGATTTTGCTACAATTCTGAAAAATCTAACAATTTACCAAAAAAAGAACACAATTTATACAGGAACTGAGCATTCCATCTGTTTTACACAACCAATAATAATCAGAAATCATTCTGGGGGCCGCATTTGGCCCCTGGCCCGCTAGTTTGAGACCTCTGCTCTAGAGACTGTTTCTGATTATAAACACACCTGTGCACTTTGTGTCTCTGGAGGAAGATGAAGTATTTAAAGGAGAAGAATAAAAAGGTTTTCTCACAAAGTTTTTCCGAGGTCGTCCTCTGGGTCTCTTTCCTTTCTTCTGCAGCAGCTCTTCTCGCTCCTGTTCTCTGAAACCACACCAGCATAAGGTTTATTTTAATCTGAGTTTATATTTGTGTCTGGAATCAAACTGAACAAACCTTTTGTGAAACGCTGCTAAAAGCCTCGGGTCCAGAATGTTCTCCTCCGGCTCCCAACTGTTGTGTCTGAAACACCAACACTTACTTCAACGTCATTCAAAGGTTAATCAATAAATACTGTATGTATATATTCAGACGATAATATAACAGGAAAAATATGCACACATATAGAAATATCAATAAAGACTTTAGAGGCCATTTTCCCAGCGCAGTTCTGTCAAGATCGAGTGATCTTTCCTAAAGCCCTAAACTTAACATTTAACTCCAAATTAACTTAACCTAATCCTAACTTTACCTAGATTTCTGAAGTAAAAATACAAACATTTGAGGCATAATTTGGTCAGGAAAAAATGTGTCTATTAGATGTTTAAAATTAAGTATTTTAAAGTGCAAAAAACATCTGAATGAATGGTTTATTTCTATAGCACATTTACACAGACTGATGTCTTCCAAAGTGCTTCACACAGTAACCCCCTCCTCACTCAGTGACAGTAAACTGCCCTGGGGCAGCTCAGCGGAGGTGATTCGCCTAAACACCTGGCGCCTGCACCTCCGACCACCACCAAGTGTTCCCTAACATGATTGTAAATGTAAAGTATTTCTACTTCACAAAACTGGTCACAAATGTGAAGGAAAAAAAGCGTTTTCAATAATGGAGAAAAAACAACTAAAGGACGACATATCATTCTTAACATTATAATAAACTAGAATGTACTAATATGAAATATACTAAACTAATATAATATTACAGTGGTTTGGTTTGGTTTGGTTTAGTTTAGTTTAATTTAGTCTTTATTTGAAGGGACAATGTACAGAGACATTAGGTTAAAAAAACAGAGATGTTCTGCATCAGATTATAGCTAGACCGCTAGTTTCCATCTGCAGTCCCTGAGTTACAGAAATAAATAATACAGTGCACTTAAACTCATTCAACAATAAGAGCAATAATTCATAGCATTCAAACAAGCACACTCACAAACACATCAGTCATACCCTAGCATCTGATTTAACATTATCTAACATTTATCTAATATATTATTATTATCTAACATATTTCAGTGTATGATTAGATTTGGTTATTGTAAGTTTTTCGTCTGAGAGTTTTGACTTTTTTTGATAAACAAAGCACATTGTCTCAATGTGTATATTTCCCTCATGCTTTACGAGGGAAATATACAACCAGATAAAAATAAACTTTTTACACTTAGGTTTAGTTTAATGATCAGGTTGTTCTGATCAATTATAGCATTTCTAAATATTAACGATGGTTTTCGCAGCAGATTTTAATCAAGTTTGTAGAAAATGCTCACACGAGAAGATATTTCAACATTGCGTTACAATAATGTTCAATCAGATCACACATAATAAACAAACAAACTCATTACTTCACGTTATATTCAAGTTTGGTCAAAATGTGCCTTTTAAAGAAAAAAATAGCAGAAAATTACCCGTTTTTGGCGCTTTAAATAAAGACGAGCATGCACGGCTAATTTCCTGTGATGCACGTGAAGAATAACGTGAGATATTTTGCAGATTAAATTAGATAATCGATATGTTGTGATTTGTTGTGATCGGAGGAGACTCTGCAGCAGCATCAGTCAAACTAATGCAAATAATATTCACGCAAAACGCTTAAAAATACAACATTTAAGCCTTGTTTTAATTCACTCGTGTCTTTTTGAATAAACAATACAAATACTACAACTTTACAGCTCTAAATAATTGCGTAATCTGTGAAATACGCGGTGAGTTTTGTTTGTTTTGATGCTGCGATGCTAATGCTAACGGCTAATGCTAAGGCTACATCCAGAGCTAGCACTCACTTGGACGACCATCCTCTCCATTTGACCAGGTACTCGAACTTCCCCTGCGGGCAGAGAGCAGAGTGTGAGCCGGGGCGGGCGTGTGGAGCCTCGGGGCCGGTGTGTGCGTGAGGTTTGCCGGGTTTGGACCTACCTTTCGGGGCCGTTTGCTCAGGATGCACTCGGCGTCAAAAACCTGCCCCACAGTGACGCCCTCCATTTCTGCTGCTCCGCGTTTTCCTCCAGCCTCCCGGACACCGTACTCAGCCCGGGTTTAATTAGGCTTTAAAGGAGACATAATATTCTGGAAAATCAACTTTAATAAGCTTTCAACCTTGTTACAGCAGCGTTTACTCATCATTAGTTTAACAGCGTTGTGTTTGATCTGGTTTGAAGTAGCTAGTGTTGTCATATAGGCTAAACATTTCAAATATCGAAATGCTCTCGATACTCGATTTATTATTCTATGAGAACAAAAAAATAATGACAAGTTTTCTTTTAAGCCTGAACGATTATAAAAAGTACAATTTGTTTATTCGTTGTCTTTTATATTGGATATACAGTATATATTTTAGTTCATACAATATTTTACAATATTTTCAATTTAATAATGATTTATTTTAATGAACTTTATCTCTGTAATTGCCAAAAATAAATTACATTCGAACTAAACCAAGACAAAGCAAAAAAAAATAATAATACATACATACATTTTAATATTATATGTGTTTTTGTTTGTTTGTTTGTTTGTTTGTTTGTTTTCATTATTAAAGTTGGAGTGTTATGCCGAAAAAAAACATTCCCTCCTCACGGGAACGCATACACTCCTGAAACCTGGAATTTGCCTGGATTACTCTTCACAAGACGACTATATATCCTACGTATTGCAACATTTTGTGTTTGTATACTTTAATTGAGAGCTGTATTTTAGTCTTAGTTTGGAGGTTACCTTGCATTGTGCAGTAAACTGTCGTTTTTTGCTTTTTTTTGCAAGAATTATGACAAACAAGCCACAGACGCAGTTAATTATTATTTTTATTTCCTAGCTTAAAGCACTAGCCCAGGGATCTGCAACCTTTAACAGCAAAAGAGCCGCAACTGCCCAATTCAAAGAAAATTAAAGCCAGAAAGAGCCACAACTATAGTTACATAAAAATATACAAGACAAAAAGATGAATATACACGCTTATACAAAGTAGGTCTATTATGTTTGATCAAACAATCACTTTCTGGTGCATTTTAGATCCTATACTGATGGAGTAATAAGTTAACAACATCCAAAATAACTTTTTTCTTTTTTAAAAGCTTGGACTGGCCAAGAAGATAATATTTTCACATTTTTGACTTTCTTGAAGTATTACATGTTATTGTTTGGGGCTTAAACTGTGAGTTTTTGTTCCCTGTCCCTGCTTCAGTGCCCATGTATGTATGTATACTAAAACTGTATGAATTATTATGTAATTATCACAATGAATGTGCTAATAAAAGCACACTTGTAAGACCTGATGTCAGATTCAGAGACAGTCCTCAGTCTGCAGACCAGTATCACATTTACACATATTATTAACATATATTAGAATGCTCTTTCTTTTTCTCTTGACAGTGAGAGTCAATGAAAGCCCAAAGAGCCACATTGGAGTCTTTAAAGAGCCGCATGTGGCTCTAGGGCCGAAGGTTGCAGACCCCTGCACTATATGTTGGTGTTTTTTCAAAATAGTTCACTGCGGACACGTATCAAAATATGCCTCCCCTCCCCAGGACTACAGATGGAAATGAGCTGTAAAGCTACAATCTGGTACAAACATCTTTGCCGTTGTGCTTAATGTAATTGTACACTGTCCTTAATAAACCTTAGAGAGATGAATACGCAGTACCTACGTCCCTGTCTGACTCTGTAAATCCTGTCTGTTATTCTAACCAGGAGAACTTTCAGCTCACAGAGGAGGCCGTTTGGCAGTGCCTGTAGTAAGCTTGTTTGGAAACAGAATGAATAATCTATCTGCAGGTTTCAGGGTCACCTCGTCGTAAGGCAACAACAGCTCAGTGCTGAGTGTATTCTAAATTCAATTAAAAAATTAAAATCCAACTAAAATCTTGACTGCCAAAAATTTTCAGTCACCTTTTTTTTTTTTTTGCTTTAACCCCTGTAATAGACAAAACACACACACATGAACATTTGGTCATCTTTACACAGAAAGCACATTTTATTTATTGCAAAGTTTGAACTGTATAAAATCCAGAAAAAAACAACAACAAAAAAAACCTCTTGTGAAGCTTTTTGCCTCTTCTCGTTTACTTTATGCCCGTTCACATTTACACTTATGAATGAAGGAAGTTAAGGTATTTGGGCTCTCAAGATTCCGCCCTGATAGTGGAACGCGGCAGCACCTTTCATGTCAGACTTGAATGCTGTGATAAACTTGATTTCTGTCTCTGGATTTGGCGGGTCTACTTTAATACCAATTTTAGCTTTCTCCCTCATATGGATTATCACTTTTTCGTCATAGAACCATGGAGTTTCTGTGTTCTCAGGCTGTGGCTCGTGCTCTGTTTGTGTCTTCAGAGAGTGTATGAACTGTTCCATGTCCTCCAGCTGAGGGTCAGTGGCCTCTAATGAAGTGAAGACGAAGCCTAAGCGTTTGTCGTCTCCAGGGGCCAACACAACCTTGTCCACCTCAAACTGAGAGGACAGAACTGGAACGTCCTTCAGTATGTCTAAGATGGACTCCACCACATTAATCTCTCTCTCCTTATTGTCCATCCACTGCTCTAGTTTTTTTTGACTGAACGGAGAGAGGTTTCTCTGTTCAAAGACGTTTATCAGTTCACTCTCTTCTACGCTTCCTTCTCTAATGGCAGGACATTTCTCTGCCAACTGTTTCTGCAGATATGAAGTGTAATAGTGACACAGTTTCTGGAATCTGTTCACTGAATGTTTAAGCTGTTGGACCTTGCCCACAGCATCGACAGAGAGACATTCATTACATCTCATCTGAATGTTTGTCAGCTCTCCAGAGCCATTTCTGCAACACCCACTACCAAATCACTGATGGATCTAACATTCTGAATCTGAGGGTCAAACACATCCAGAGGCAGCAGCCACACTCTCTTAGGGACAGCGCTCACTGCTCCACGATCATCTTTTCCGAGCAACAACATTGGGAGCTTGCTATAGGTTTTCACAGCTTCCTCAAATGTTGCTGGATTTTTCTCCAGGAGAAAATCTCCATAAAATTTAACCGAGAAGGTGCTAGTAAGTTTTTTTTCTTCTTCATTTAGATCTACCTTAGCCTCTCCTTCAATACTACAAGTTGGAATCTTTTTGATCGTTGCCTGCATTGTTCCTTTGACTTTCTGAACGTCACTAGAATTGGTCTTCTCACTGTCAAACACAAAGAAAGCGTCTGCTCCGTACTCGATCCCTGTGACCACATGTGTGGCCAGACCTGACTCTTTGATCTTACCTAAGTTAATCTTCTTAAACTTGTCTGGCACCAGGTGCAGCTGCTCAAAGTGAGTGGTGGCCGAGTACTGAAGGGTCACTCGGCTCTGGTTTTTAAACTCTTTCTTGTCTTTTAGGTAATTGGCTGATCCTGAAACAGTAACCTGACCAGCCAGAAAGCTGAGGCTCAGAGAGCCACCGATGTTCATCTTAGAAGAATTGTCTGTGGTGGAGTCGGATGAGCTGACCTCAAAGTTAGAACTCTTCTGGGCTTTGTTTCACTGATGCTTTCTAAGGTCTCTTTATCCCAAAGAGTAATCCCTAAACATTTACAAACAATATTCATTTAAAACACTTCATACTGCTGAGCAATACAAATAATAAATGTAACTTACCGGGAACTGGGAGATCCCTCGGAGCGTTGTACAACATGCCCAGGACGAAGGGCCGGCCCAGGCTCTCCACCGCCACGGATGTTTTTGCAGAGTTTCCCTCCTGCTGGAAATTACAAAGGATTACGTTTAGTCTTAGGTTTTGTTTAAGGTACATTAACAAGAACATAAAACATGCAAAGAATGACTAAAAATATAACAATGAAATTAAAAACTAAGTGAAAAATATAATTAAGACGCCAAAGTAGGAGGATGACTCTTCCCCTCTGTTAAGCATCATCTAGACCCATTCACTTTTGTGTTACAGATTCATTTTAGCTCCAAACATGTGACTGATTTGGAGAATGTTCGATTCGTCAGTGACCTGCACAAACATTCATTTACTACATTTAGGCTCCGTTTGGTTCCCAAAGGTCCCACACAGATCCTGCCTCTGCGACTCAGATCTCACAGAACTACAACATTCACACATGTATCAGTCTCTTCTCCTTTCCTGTATTATTTTTCTCTCCATTTCTGCTGTTTTTTTTTTTTTTTTTTTTTTTTTTTTTTTTTTTTTTTTTTTTTTTTTTTTTTTTTTTTTTTTTTTTTTCTGTCCCCCCCCCCCCCCCCCCCCCCCCCCCCCCCCCCCCCCCCCCCCCCCCCCCCCCCCCCCCCCCCCCCCCCCCCCCCCCCCCCCCCCCCCCCCCCCCCCCCCCCCCCCCCCCCCCCCCCCCCCCCCCCCCCCCCCCCCCCTTCTCCCTGCATTGTTTTTTTTTTTTTTTTTTTTTTTTTTTTTTTTTTTTTTTTTTTTTTTTTTTTTTTTTTATTTCTTTTCTCTTTCTGCACTTGTCTTTTCATGTTTCTCCTCATTTTTGCTTCTTGTTAAATCAGACTTTTGACATAAACAGATATTTCACAAACATTCATGACATGAACACATTTTCCCTTTCAATCTACACATTTTAAATATATTTCCTGCGTCAACACATTACAAAAAATAAACATTTCTACATTGGTTAAATGTCTTAAAATCTGGATTTAAATCTTTATTTGTGGTATTTTTCTGGTTCAGGTGGTTTTATCTGCTGGACCTGATTACATGACTTGTTTCGATGTGTTTTCTGTCTTGTTTCAATACATTTTTTTTTTTTAGTTGTCTTAAAAGTTTTTAGCTCAGATCTCTTTTAAAACAAGTGAAATAAGCCGACACATTTATATTTTAGTTTTAACTTGTGTGAGACGTTTTCATTTCTTTACTCAGGTTAATTTACACAAGTCGTTTTTACACAAGTAACTGTACTTTTACTGAAGTAGTGATATTCAGGACTTTGCCAGCTCTGATTACTGTTGCCTATTAATAGATTAAATTAGGTTAGAAACAATGGAAGACGAATGGCACTGACATGTTTCGTCCAGAACCACACTAATAAAAACAGAACAATGAAATAGATGTGACATACGTACCTTCTCCATTGTCGTCTAAGTTCTAGAAATCTTCTGCGATCCAACCTTCTTTTATAAAGCCTGTGTGTGGGCGGAGTCTCAGGACTTCACTATAAGTTCAATAACTAACATTCTTGGCCCCAGGCCTACTCTCTGTTTGAAATCAAGCCAAAAAACATTTGCGTCATGATTTACAAGACGAGATATTCTGGTAAACGTAGTGGCGGCACGGCTGCGACATTAAGGGTTAAATCAGAGACTGTACATTCTCTTTTACAGAGATCGCTTTGGCATTTGAGAGTCAAGCTTACAAGTCTTCAATTTGACCAAACGAGCATGGAAGGCAGGGGTGTCAAACTCATTTTGACAAAGATTGTCCTCGAAGGGCCAGTTGTAACCAAAATTAACCTTATTAATCTTTGACATACTACAAATAATCATTTTCTTTGATTAGGGTATTTTTATTGAAGTGGCAATTGCTGAATATACATCTGCATTAGTCTGGAAAATGACTTACTTTCAGACAAATCATTTAATTAAGTTAAGACGCAGATTACTCCTAAAGTAAGCCTTTTAAGACCTTGAGGGCCACATGAAATGAGGTGGAGGGCCGCATCTGGCCCCTGGGCCTTGAGTTTAACATATGTGCTGTAAGGTGTTTGCTCTGCCTCTGCAGATGTTTGAGGAGACACAGCTGAAACAGGGTCTGATCCTCCACACTTCCTGCACAAGGAGATTGAATTGTTGCTGTCTGGTAAATGAAATAGAGCCGCAGCCGCACTGTAAGCTGAATAGATAGAAACTCTCTACAGTCCCCATGTAGATTTCTTTAAATCGTAAGAAGCTGTCTTAAAGGAGACCTATTCTGTCAAATTCACTTTTCTAAGTTTTCAACCTTGTTATAATGGCTCCTTCATCAAGTTTATATTATAAGTTATATTTGAATTGATTCATTCATGTTGGAGTAATCTTGTATTGTTCTTCAGCTGCAGCTCAAGTGCTCAGAAATCCCCGTTCTCACCTACCACCTATCACCTCCCACTTGTCTGTATTTACTTGTTATAATTCAAAAGATTAATACTCAAAGTGAAGCTTATATGGTTAAACACAGCCCCAGAGACACTTTCCAACAATAAAAATTTTTTTTTAAAAATCTGTTGCTTTTTACAGTTACATTTTAAAATGAAGAGGCGGGGCTTATCAGTTCTGCAGTTTTGAACAGGAAGTCAGCGTGTTCCTATTTTTAAGTTGTTTTAGATCAACTTTGTGTTTTACAATGAACAAAAGGTAAATTACTGATCTGTGTATGTTCTAGATTCTTACTAAATATTAAAAAAAACACAATAGGACCCCTTTAAAGCCTGTCTTCTATATTTACTGATGCAGTGATGACAATTACTTTTTAGGGTAAACCACAGAGACGGCCTTGACAAACATTTTAAATGAAATCCTGATCCTAATCTTAACCTACCCGAAGCCCCAGCCCTATACTTACCCATTTTAGGAACTTGAAGCCTAAACTTACCAGTTTCATCTAAAGAAAATGTCCCCACGTGGCTGCAACCAAACCTTGAGTTAGGGATGCACCGATCCAGCTTTTTCAGTTCCGATACCGATCCCGATACTTTAGAATTAAGCATCTGCCGATACCGATATCAATCGATACTTGTGTAACGACTGAAACAGCTCTTTTCTCCTTTTCAAAACACAAGACTTTTGATCATAAAGAGTTATTTATACTGCAAGACACAACTGAACAACTTAAGAAGAAGAGAGAGAGAGAAGAAGAGAAGAAAGAGAGAGAAGAGAGAAAGAAAGAGCATAAGGAGAGAGAGACTGAGAAGAAAGAGAGAGAGAAGAGAGAGAAAGAGAGAGAAGAAAGAGAGAAAGAAAGAGTGTAAGGAGAGAGAGACTGAGAAGAAAGAGAGAGAGAAGAGAGAGAAAGAGAGAGAAGAAAGAGAGAAAGAAAGAGCGTAAGGAGAGAGAGACTGAGAAGAAAGAGAGAGAGAAGAGAGAGAGAAAGAGAGGGAGAATGAGAAAAGAGAGAAGAGAAGAAAGTGAGGGAGAATGAGAGGAGAGAAAGAGAGAGAGAAGAGAGAGAGCACGTGAGGAGAGAGAAAGAGAGAGCACGAGGAGAGAAAGAGAAAAGAAGACAGAGAAATAGAGAGAAGAAAGAGAAAGAAAGGAAGAGCAAGAGGAGAGAGAGAAAGAGAGAGAGCGCGAGGAGTATAAGGTTTATTAAGTACAGTGTACAGTTACATTAAGCACAAAGGCAGAGATGCTTGTACCAGATTCTAGCTTACAGCTCATTTCCATCTGTAGTAAAAATGACACCATGTGTCATTTTCACACTTTTTCATATCGTGCTAAATGTACGGCATGACATAAGTCGCAAAAAAGGCCTGAAATTGTGCTGAAAATACTTTACGCTGTTTTTGTGTTGTGGTAAATGTACGCCCTCTAGTGAGACGGTGTTAAGAATGTAATTTTAGACTAAATTCAGATTCTAAACAGGTGACAGTGTTGGTTCTACTGGATCTTAGTGCTGCCTTCGATACAGTAGACCACACTATTCAGTAGACTCAAACACCTGGTGGGCCTCTCTGGTACTGTGTCCTACCTCTCAGACAGATCATTTATGGTAAGTTTAGATACCTGCTCCTCTCAGGTTCATGAGATCACATGTGGTGTGCCCCAGGGTTCTATTTTAGGTCCTGTACTTTTTAACCTGTACATGCTCCCTCTTGTGGTGCCATCATCCTGGTGACACCTGGTGGCTCTTTTGAACTGCATTTTAGACTTCCTCCAGCTTAACCAAGACAATAGTTTGATTTGGGCATATTTGAGATGGTGTTGGAAAAATTTCAAAACCAAAAATTGTGTGCCATATTTCAAAAACGTTTGAGAAATAAATCCATTGACACCATCTTAGTCAAACAAAATGTATTATTTGAATACTTATTTTATTTATATTAATCAACAGTCATAGAATCATTGGTCCAGTCTGTCTTTTTACATAAAAACCCACTGTTTCCTGTTCATTTCCTGTATTATTGCTGCTTTTGCATGAACTGCGTAATATTTTTAGTCTTTTGAGCGGAGTTTGAATCAGATAAACGATCAGATCTGTTGTCACAATATTCAGATTTCAAACTGCGATTAGATTCTTAAATTCTGTTTGAGATGTGAGTTTTTATACTGACAGGTTCATTTGTTTATTGTTGGCTTGTTTATCTAGAACCCTGTGATATGCTCAGGCGTATACTGTATTGTATATGAGTGTGTGTGTTTTAACCAGGTGGCTGCAATGAATTGCCCTTCAAGGACCATTTTTTTCTATTCTGATGTGTTCAAGATGCTCGCCGTACAACAGGCCCCGCCCACTCCTCATAAGTTTTTTAACTGGATTCTGATAGGGTGTTTCAAGATGGCCGTCGCCGTAACAAAAAGCTTCCCGCCTCTGAGCGCTAGCGCCTCCCATACCGCACGTCAGAAAAGTACAGCGTCATTCTGACCAATCAGCGATGGGCCGAGCAGCCGTCTGGGGGCGAGACCGGAGACGTAAGCTAGCTAACCGTTAACGTTCCAACGAAAAAAAAAAATAAAAAGAAAATACCCAAAATAGACTGGTTGCCTGAACTCATGAGTGACAGACAAGTCTGGTCTAGACGCAGGTGCCTGATGATTCCTAACACACAGCGCAAAAGTAAAGACTCTGGAAACCGTTTCGAACACAGGAACATGTTCTACAACTCATAAGCTCTTGGCCAATCTTTATTTCGCGTCAATAGGACACATATTGTGTCAGTTAAGAGGAGAAACAGCAGATGATTTAAGACGGCTGCAGATTTGAACACGCAAATAACCGCGGCGAAATACGGCGGATTTTTCCACATTTATGTTCAGATTCTTTCAGAGGGAAACACAAACCATGAATCTAGTCTATTTGTTCTGACAAAAGTTACAGACGATTGTATTTCCTCAAACTTTTGCGCGAGGATGCAGCTTTACGCTGGGCTGGTGTTCAGTGGCGCAGGAGAGGGAACAGTGGCGGAGCAGAGGGCAGTTTAGGAGGGGCAAAGAGGTCTGGGGCCCCACTGGAAAGCAATCTGGCAAAAATTTGAAATTAATAGATTTACTGTTCTAAAACATCCCAGATAAAAAAACAAATGCATCTATTATGTAATAATAATTAAAAAAGTAAAAATAAATAAATAAATAAATAAAACAAAACAAAAATGTAGGGGGACTTTCAGACCCTGTCTCTTAAATAAATAGATACAGTGCGTTTGTGGGGTCGGTTTGAGGCTGGAATTTTTTTATTTTATTTTTTTTTTTTGGGGGGGGGGGGCACCTTTTTGAAATCTTGCATAGGGCACCAAAATGGCTAGCAGCGGCCCTGCCGCCCTCTCTCCATTATTAGGTGTATTATTAGGTATTAGGTCATTAGGTGTGTTCAAGATGGTCAAGAGCCCGGTGTCGGGGGGTCGGGGCTACGTCAGCAAAAAAAAAAAAAGCAACTGCTCCCGGCTTCACCGCCTCGATGACTACAAAATCAAGATGCATGATGGGAAATGTAATGCAGTGACTGACCGCTGATTGGCTTTGATCAAACGTGACGCGCTGCAGTTCCTCCTCCTCTGTCTTGATCGTATTTGTGGACTTTTATATAAGTAAGTAATCTTTATTTGTATAGCGCATTTTCACAGACAAAGCACTTCACAGTGAGATGAACCTCTCCCTCCTCACTCAGCGGTAGTAAGCTGCCCTGGGGCACCTGGCGCTCAAACTCCGACTACCACCAAGTGTTCGTTAACGTGCATGTTATTGGTTGGTGGGGAAACCGGAGTGCCCGGAGGAAACTCACCCAGACACAGGGAAGAACATGCAAACTCCACACAGAAAGGTCATCATCCCACGTGTTTATCATGAGTCAGAAAAGTCCAGACTGTTGGACATTACACACAACAGCATTAATACATGATCCTCCAAATCTAAAGTGTGTAAGCTTTATGAGCTCTTTATTCTTTGCTCTGGTGATGTGTGAGTGAGTTTGTGATGTGTGAGGGAAACAGAAATGCATTTTTAAAGTTGCCTCAGTCACCTGCTCTCATCTGAAATCAAAGCAGAGATTTTTGCATCTTGAACACACCTTGTATAATAACTCATTGGTGACAGCAGCCATAAAGTGTATTTATTTAAACTCATCTGTGATGACAGATGCCGGAGGTAATGACAGTGACAGTAAAACGGTAAACTCAGATGAACCTGTTCGACTGCATCTCTGCTCTTTTAATTTTATCTAAATTACAAACACATTTAATCCATCTTCACAAGTAAGAAGCCTGGGCGTTATTTTTGACTCTGAGCTGACTTTTATCCCACACATTAAAAATATCACAAAATAGGTTTTTATCATCTTAAAAACATGGCCAGAGTCTGTCCCATTCTCTCTCGGGCCAACACAGAGACGCTGATGCTTTTATCACCAGTCGTATAGACTACTCTAATGCCCTGCTGTCTGGTCTTCCCAAAAAGTCTGTTTCAGGTTTACAATTATTTAGAAGACAAAAAGGATCCCGCACACCATCAAACCATGCAAAGGTATTTAATTGTGCAACGTTTGGACCATGAGGTCTTCTTCAGGCAAATGGCTGGGGGAGGGCATAAAGCCATCTTATATAGGAAGTGGCCTGGCCTGAATAATCCCCATGTGTCATGTAAACATAACAATGAACAATCATATACACATATACAAATATATACAAATATAAGAAAGGCATCATCATAAAAAAGTTGCATATGTATGTACTTGAGATACTGAATACAGTGAAACAGGCTCAGTACAAATGAAGCCTGATAACTATATGCAAACATTCAAGAACATATTAACCTCTGACATCATTTTTTCAAAAATATTATTTACAAAATACACTTAAATTAAAACTCATCGTTAAGACCTTTTGGTGCCAAAGTTTGAAGTGTTTTTATGATGATGCCTTTTCTCATATTTGTATATTCTGTATTTGTATATGAGTACATATGATTGTTCATTGTTATGTTTACATGACACATGGGGATTTTTCGGCGTAAATGTAATTCATTCATTTTTTGTGAACTATGTGATTTGTATTTGGAGGTGTCACCCCGGGAAGACCTCATGGTCCAAACGTTGCACAATTAAATACCTTTGCATGGTTTGACGGTGTGCGGGATCCTTTTTGTCTTTAAGTATTGGGCTGCTCCCACTATATCCTACAATTATTACAAAATTCAGCAGCTCGTGTCCTGACTAAGACCAGGGGCGGGATCACACTAAGACCAGGGGGCGGGACCACATTACACCGGTTTTAAAATCACTGCATTGGCTCCCTGTGTGTTTTAGGATCGATTTTAAATTTCTTTTACTGGTTTTTAAGTGTCTTAATGGTCTTGGGCCTTCTTAACTCTCAGAACTGCTTTATCTTATGAACCCTCGCGGCTGTTCCCAAAGTCGACCCATCAGTCATTCCCAAAGTCAGGACAACACCTCACTCAGGTCATTCCCAAAGTCAGGACACACACTCAGGTCATTCCCAAAGTCAGGACACACACTCAGGTCATTCCCAAAGTCAGGACACACACTCAGGTCATTCTCAAAGTCAGGACACACACTTGGTCATTCCAAAGTCAGGACACACACTCAGGTCATTCCCAAAGTCAGGACACACACTCAGGTCATTCCAAAAGTCAGGGCACACACTCAGGTCATTCCCAAAATCACCCAGACACAGGGAGAAACATGCAAGCTGCACACGAAAGGCCTCTGGTCAAAAACGCCCTGTCATTGTGACTCTGTGCTATAAAATGTTTGTGACCCATGAACCGTGAACATTAATGCTTTGAACTGAGGAAACAGGTTGAACTTTACGAGCGTCAACCTGCTGCACCAGTTGTTCTGGCTGTAACTGATAACCTCAGGTGCACCATCAGCTCATCATTCCACAGGAGACAGGTGTCAATCATGAATGAAAAGACGTTTATCTCAGCCTGTTTGTTCAGACATGTTTTATGAAACTATGAGGAACTAGAGTCCTGTCACTTGAATCATTTTAATTATAAAAGAATGCACCTAGTTCCACACAACAGATACATATACTTCAGTTGACTTCAATTTAAAACAACAAAACTTAAATCTTAATCATATGGGATCTGAAAAAGCAGCAGGTGTGTAGGGACAGTGAGGTCTGAGACATGGCCCTGTGAGGTCTGATTGGACAGGACACAAGACCATGATCAGGCCATGGTAGCTCTGATACTTTATGCCTGCAACACTTTTGGCAAACAAACTGTCAGATCATATTACAGCAAAGATCATTATAAGATTAATACCATTGTCAGTCAACAAAATTTATAAGCTAGGAACGCTCTTGGATGATAAGACGAAATCGAAGCCCCTTACCCCTGCCGTACACCGACTGCAAGACTCTCACAAGACATAGAAAGTGCTTCAAACCAATGCCCCCTTACACAGACCTCAGAGCAGAGCTAGTGCACATCCGAGAGTCGCACGAGTGTGCAGAAAGAATCCATAGAGTCTATTTTTGTTGAAGGTCACAGCGGTCTGGTGCGACTTTCAAGTCATATTACGATTCTCGCAGTAATCCACGTGAATCTGCGCAGCTTTGGACAATAACGGACCACGGTGGACTGGAGCTGGTGAACAAGACACTTCGTAAGAAACTTGGACACGCCTCGACCAAACTCGCCTCACAGTCTGTGTACGGGGGGCGTTAGTGACACTTATGTTCTCAGAGGGAAATCGTCCTCTGCATTTGACCCATTCTTCAAGGTTCAAGGTTCAAGGTTTCTTTATTTGTCTCCCGAGGGAGAAATTTTCTTGGACCAAAAGGGCTGCTGCACACACCAAAGACACAGTACCACAAAAAAAAACACAAAGAACAAAAAAAAAAAAAAACAAAGACAAGATGCAATACATCCCTCCTTACATTACATCATTTTTGATTTAACAGTTTTACTGAAACTGGTACAAAATGAATGCTTGTATCTGTTATTTCGACACAGTGGTACCCTGTACCTCCTCCCTGGCTCAATAGCTCATATTCAGGGTACAACACATGTGTGGGGTCTAAGAGGATGTTCCTGGTCTGTCTCCTCATGGACTGTTCATAAAGTTCCTGGGGGCTCAGAGGGACTTCTTCAATGTTTCATCTCCTCAGTGCAGCTCTCGTGGACCAATCTGCATGGTCCACGCTTTTGGTTGGTGTTGTAAAGCGGAACAGTCAGAGGAAACTCACCCAGACACAGGGAGAAACATGCAAGCTGCACACAAAAGGCCTCTGAGTCAAAAACGCCCTGTCATTGTGACTCTGTGCTATAAAATGTTCATGAATCTGTGGTGTTACGCACATCCGCTGGTTAGCCAATTGCGCGTAGTGGGACTTTATTTAGGAGGGAGGCTTGTACCTGCCTCTTCCTCTTCCTCACCTCTGGCGTACGTGCACCACGCCACTTTGAAGTTGGCCGCGAACACGGGAGCTATCGTAATCAAACCACACAGCCTGGGAATCAAAGCTTGTTTATGCCTAAAGTTTGTAGCTGCGTAACCAGCTCGTGCGTCTTGCGGTGAGTAAATAAAGCCGGGAGCGGCGTTTTCATTCATAAAATCAAGTCATTGGGTCTAACGTAACCTTGTTGTAGATTGCTGGGAAAGGCGTGTGGCTCCGTTCTCGTGTCGTGTTCCTCTTCAACTTGCCTCAACGTAATATTGATTTTGGTAAGTTATGCATCCACTTTCCTGATGCATGTGAGGTTTACAGGAGCTTACAATGCGCTGTTTTGTAGCCTGGGCGTCCTTCGCGAGGCCAGCTTGGTGCGTCTCCACTCTGCGCGCACCTTGGGCTTGGAGGCGCGCATACAACAAATTGATTGCGGTACGTATCACACTGCGGCGCATCCAAATCCATCTTTGTGTAGGCAATTTTGTAATTTAAATTTATATTTCTAGGGTTGCTCTGAGCGAGCCTCTTCTTCTTTCGCGTGTTCTCCTCCACCACGTTGCATTGTAACGTCAACTCCTCCCATTCACAAATTTTGGGCAGCTACGGCGTTACGTTGATGCCATTTTTCCGGATAGCCTACGGACTAATTTAGGACTCATTTAAAGACTATCAATATTCAACTGCCTCACCTGACGGTGCTGTCAGCTGTTCATCCTGTCTCTGTCAATTAAAGGTAACGAACAAACGTTTTTTTGAGGAAAGATTCATGTGCCCAGAACAGTCTTAAAGCTGCTGTACATTTATTCTTATGCAAAATATTTTGTTTTGTATATCTATTGAGGAGAATATTTTTCTCTGCCCAAAGCACTTATTGGAGGCCATTTGAAGCACCTGAGCATTGAGGCCTTGTATGGTTTAAAGTGAGGGGCAATTCTTTGTCAAATGTTTTAAAGTAGTGTGTGTGTGGTTATGTGTGGGGTGTGAATGGAGAGTGCATGTAATTCTTTTAAAACCTTAGGATTTATAAATTAAAATATGGCAACTTAAATAAATGTAAATCTAAACTTTATATACTTGTTTGTTGTCTCTTGTTCATCTCTGTTCACGACCTGTGTGACCTTAAGCGGGGTTATTTTCTTCAAAGGTTCCCTAACCTTCAAAAAATTAGGGTGGCGTTGTTTGATCTGGTGACCTTGTGGGTCAGGTAATTAAAGTGTACATGCTACGTTTCTAGGGCCACATCACAAAATTGGCGCTGGCTGGCAGGATGAACTGAGATTGAACAAAGACATTTATTTTTTTGTTTTGTTTTGGTTATTTTGGGTTAATCAAATTTCCTTAGGAATAATTTTTGGGGGGTATTTTCAGTATTTGTGCATTTTATAACAGCCTTGGTGTTTGCAAAACTAAAACAAGCAATAGTTGTTGAAAAAGGGTTTTCTGTACGCATTGCCTTGCTCTTATTACTTTGCTGTGTAGATATTTTGCATGTTTTGCTGTGATATATTTTGTTTTTTTTCTTGTGTGTGCTTAGGCAAATGCTAAAGGGGTACCTTTTTCAGTTAGCTTAAGTTTCAATTAGTTAGCACTTTTTTACCAAGTAACTAAATCTATTTGCACATAATCTGTACTATCTCCGGGACATTTTTGTGTGTGTGTGTTATTGGGAACAAATATACAGCAGCATTTTTTTTCCAAATTGTTTCTTTTGTATTTTTGGTGTGTTTTCCAAAAGTTAACCTTTTTTGTCAAAGATGGATGACCAGGTACGTCAACTTCAAGAACTAGTTGCTGAATTGAAAGCCGATAATGAACGATTGCGCTCTCAGCCTGTGGCCGATGCTAGTGCAGGGCCCTCTAATTCGTCTGCCACAAATTCCTCTCAGCAGGGAAACCAAAGAGTTGACCATTTGGTCTTTGTTCCTCGTGATAGGAAGTGTCCAATGTTTAGGGGCCGACTGGGTTAGGACTGGGAGAGTGGCTTGAAGAGGCGGAAGCGTGTATGAGGTCTAGGCATTTGGCGGCTGCAGACAAGCATTTTTTCTTTTTGATCATTTGGAAGGAGAGGCTCGCGAGGAGATCAAATATCGTTCGGAACAGGAGCGACGTGATCCAGACAAGATTATTAGTATTTTACAGGAACTTTATGGATGTACAGAGTCATATGTAGCCCTACAGGAAGCCTTCTTTTCACGGCGACAGCAAGAAGGTGAGACTCTGTTGGAATACTCGCTTGCGTTGATGTCCTTGATGGAAAAGGTGAAATCGCGTGCTCCAAACGATATACCAAATTCCGAAGAGTTATCGCGCGATCAGTTTTGTCGAACATGTTTTGGACGGTGCACTTCGTCGTGAATTAAAGCAATATGTGCGGCAGAATGCAGAGGCAACACTGCGCGATGTCAGAGGTGAAGCCATAAGGTGGGAGCGTGAGGGGCTGCCAGCGGGTGTGCGTGGCCGGAGCAATTCTGTCCCCTCGGCCTTTGGTATCCAGTACGCTGTAAGAGGTGGTTATCAGCAGTCTGGCCAGAATCTACAGGCCTCGGAGGTGAGTGAGTTGAAAGAGCTGTTGCGGCGCCAACAAGAACAGTGGACAAGCTCACCCAAAGCTTTGCCCGCTTGCAGACACCTTACCAGCGAGGTCGTTCACCTCGTCCAGGTCCATCATATGCCTGCGATGTCAAAAACCTGGTCACATTGCCAGGGAATGCGATGGAGAGCGTGTTCAGTTACAGCCTTCGTCACGTGCCCATTCTCAGGCACGACAGCATTCGGAAAACTAGCGCCCCCGAGTTGTCGAGCCAACGCTCGGGTGGGGTGCCCACTGGCTCAGGAAAGTTGTGGAATGGCTTGGAAGATGCGTCAAAATTAATTTCTTCATGCCCTCACCTTGATATCGACATGGGTGGAGTCGAAGTGTCCTGTTTGGTGGATACAGGATCATGGTCTCAACGATTACTGAGAGTTTCTTTCGTAAAAATTTTGAGGCTTTAGGTGAGGAGCGTCTTAAAGCATGTCATTGGTTGGAGCTCAAGGCAGCCAATGGTCTTGCCATTCCATATATTGGTTACTTTGAACTCGACGTGGCCATTTGTGGGAAGGTAATGCACAATGTGGTGTGTTGGTTGTGAGGGATGTTCTTGGCCATGCGCCTTCTAAAGTTCCTGGGGTACTTGGGATGAATATCATTCACAAATGCTACAGTGAGTTATTTGGTCAGTATGGTGCTGCCCTGTTAGGTGAGGTGGCTGGTTCATTTCCGAATGCCATAGTGGATGCCCTACAGAAATGTCACCGAGCTAGTATCCGTGATACACCAAAGCAGCCTGGAAAAGTGAGAGTTCGTGGGAAGAAACCATGTCGTATTCATGGCGGCGTGATGAAAATCGTGGCGGCTACCTGTTCTAATCATTTTCTGATGGGACAGTATTATTTGAACCGCTAGAATCGGGTCTACCAGCTGGCTTGCTAGTATCTCCAGCATTGGTTCGGGTTTCTCGAGGCACTGCTTACATCCCTATAGTTAATGTTGGAGAAGCAGATGTACTTCTCTATGCTCGTACAGTAATTGGTACTTTGGACGATGTTAGAGTTGTTAGTCTTCCCTCTGGTGTTGCGGGGGTGTCTTCAGTCTCCGCTCAAGTGTCCGCTCAAGATGGTTCCACTTCCAGTCTGATCCGTTTAATTCACTTGACCTTTCACATTTATCTCTTGAGGACCAAGAATCTACTCGCTCATTATTGCGGAAACACCTTCCGGTTTTTTCCACCAGTGAGCAAGATCTAGGTTGCACAAATTTGATTTCTCATGACATTCACTTGCTTGATGATGTGCCAGTACGTCAGTGGTATCGGAGAATTCCACCGTCCGAGTATGAGCTTGTTTAAAGAGCATATAAACAAGCTGCTTGAGGCAAACATTATCAGGGAGAGTTCAAGTCCGTATGCCTCTCCGATCGTCTTGGTACGTAAACAGGATGGTAGCTTGCGCCTTTGCGTAGACTACGCCAGTTTAAATGCGAAGACACGCAAAGACGCTTTTCCTCTTCCTCGTATCGAGGAGTCACTTGACTGTTTGACCGGCGCTTGTTTGGTTTTCAACAATGGATTTAGCAAGTGGATATCATCAAGTTCCTGTGACTGAGGCGGACCGATCAAAAACTGCTTTTTGTACACCATTTGGACTCTTTGAATGGAATCGCATGCCGTTCGGACTGTGTAACGCCCCGGGAACATTTTCAGCGACTAATGCAGAGGATTTTTGGAAGTCAACAGGGACAGTCTTTACTGTTGTACCTGGACGATATCATCGTGTTCTCGTCTAGTGTACCCCAGCATCTGGAGCGCTTGGATGGAGTGTTAAGTCGGTTACATCAGGAGGGGCTGAAAGTCAAGCTTAGTAAGTGTAACTTCTTTCAACCACAGGTCAGTTACTTGGGCCATGTCATTTCTAAGGAGGGTGTATCCACAGACCCAGGAAGATTGACGCTGTGGCAAATTGGCCAATGCCAACCACTGTGTCAGAGATTCGTTCATTTCTTGGATTCGCGAGCTATTATAGGCGGTTTGTTGAAGGGTTCGCGAAAATGGCTGCGCCATTACATCGTTGTGTAGCTGAACTTTCAGGGAAGTCCAAGAAGAAATCGAGCAGGAGTATTGTTGAGTCTTGGGATGAGGAGTGTCAGCGTAGTTTTGAAGCGCTAAAGGAGAGGCTAACTACCGCCCCTGTGCTTGCGTACGCTGACTTTTCACTCCCATTCATTCTAGAAATGATGCGAGTCACAGTGGCTTAGGAGCAGTGCTCTCGCAAGAGCAAGGGGGGCAGGTGAGACCTGTTGCCTATGCTAGTCGTGGTCTGAGACCAACAGAACGGAATATGTCGAACTATAGTTCAATGAAACTTGAACTACTGGCTCTTAAGTGGGCCATGGCCGACAAGTTTCGGGATTATTTGCTGGGCCATCGTGTGTTGTTTTTACTGACAACAATCCGTTGAGTTATTTGAAGACTGCAAAACTGGCGCGTTAGAACAGCGCTGGGCCGCCCAGCTTGCATCTTTTGACTTTGAGCTGCGTTATCGATCGGGCAAGAGCAACCGTAATGCCGATGCGCTCTCTCGCCAGCAGGATCCCAGCTCAATGGAAGCAGTGGGGGTTGTCTTGGGTCTGCGTTACCACAGTCTTTGCACAGGCTCATTCCACCCAAAAGTATAGTGGGTGACCCAGGCTGCTGTCTCAGCCTTGTCTGTCATTCTCCAGATGATATCCGAGCTCTTCAAGATGCGGATGCAGTTATTCAGGAGGTTTGTTCGCCTTGGAGGCAGGGTCATTACCCCAGTTTTGAGGAGCGGAGACGACTGTCCCCATCAGCTCAAGTGCTGTTGCGACAATGGAATCGTTTGGTCGAACAGGATGAGGTACTGTATCGCAAGGTCTATCGCCCTGATGGAGGTGAACCTGTTCTCCAGTTGTTGCTTCCTGTGGCACTTATTGAGGAGGTTTGACACTGTTGCACCAGGAACATGGCCATCAGGGGGTAGAAAGGACACTATCCCTGCTGCAGTCACGGTGTTACTGGCCAGGGATGGCAAAGGCCGTAAGACAGTGGTGTGCACATTGTGAGCGGTGCCAAGTTGCCAAGGACTCTCGGCCACCTGCTCAAACTTTCATGGGTCATCTTTTGCATCAAGACCGAATGAGATCCTCGCCCTTGATTTTACTCTGCTGGAGACCGCTCCGAATGGTCTGGAGAATGTTCTTGTCCTTACGGACGTTTTCAGTAAATACACTCTTGCTTTTTCCAACTTGGGACCAAAAGGCTGCGACTGTGGCACAAGTTTTGGTGTCCGAATGGTTTTCAAAATTTGGAGTCCCAGCTCGAATACATTCTGACCAGGGACGTAGCTTCGAGAGCTCCTTAATGCAGCAACTCTGCAAGCTTTATGGAATTGCTAAATCCCGCACAACCCCATACCATCCGGCTGGAAACGGCCAGTGCGAGCGATTTAATAGGACGTTGCACAACCTCTTGCGTGCTTTCCCGGTGTCTAGAAAGCATGACTGGCCCAGTTGCTTGCCACAAGTCCTTTTTGCATACAACACCACTCAAACCAGTCCACTGGGGAAACGCCCTTCTTCTTGATGTTTGGCCAGGAACCTAGGCTCCCGTAGATTTCTTGCTGGGTCGAGTGGAAGAGCCATTAGAGGAGAAGTTCATGACTGGATCTTGGAACACCAAACACGGCTTCGTTTTGCATTCGAGGGGGCTGAGGAACGCTTGAGGGCTGCAGCAAACAGTCGTAAAGCGCGGCATGATAAGGGTGTACGCGAGGAACTTCTTAAAGAAGGTCAGTTGGTGTTGGTACGCAACACTGGTGTTCGAGGTCGCACAAAGACGCAGGATTGTTGGTTGTCAGAGCTCATGTTATTTGAAAGCCCCAAAGGGAAGTGGACCTGTGTATACTATTGCACCACAGTCTGATCAGACAAAGACTAAACAGGTTCATCGGTCCTTGCTAAAAGCATTCATTGGGGGATGTGTACCAGAGGTTGACCAAGGTGGTAGTTCACCAGCGTTTGGCCATCGACATCGGCTCAGTGAGTCATCTGGTGAGGTGGACTTGTTCTTTGTTGAGTCAGAACGACCACACATGCTAGAACCTGTCCCGGGTTGCTCAACAAGTACATTGCCTGCTTCAGTTGTTTTTGGAGCTACAAGGGAAAGGTCACCTCCATCTGGTAATGTGGTTGTCTCAAGCCTGCGCCGGACAAATCGCTCTACTGCTGGTCGCACTAAATCCACATCATTTACCACGCTCAACATTGGATGCATAAAACTGTATTCAGTTGCCCTTTCCAGTTTCTGGAACTAAAATATTCATCGTCGGGTCGACGATTTAAGGAGGGGGGTAGATTGTGGTGTTACGCACATCCGCTGGTTAGCCAATTGCGCGTAGTGGACTTTATTTAGGAGGGAGGCTTGTACCTGCCTCTTCCTCTTCCTCACCTCTGGCGTACGTGCACCACGCCACTTTGAAGTTGGCCGCGAAACGGGAGCTATCGTAATCAAACCACACAGCCTGGGAATCAAAGCTTGTTTATGCCTAAAGTTTGTAGCTGCGTAACCAGCTCGTGCGTCTTGCGGTGAGTAAATAAAGCCGGAGCGGCGTTTCATTCATAAAATCAAGTCATTGGGTCTAACGTAACCTTGTTGTAGATTGCTGGGAAAGGCGTGTGGCTCCGTTCTCGTGTCGTGTTCCTCTTCAACTTGCCTCAACGTAATATTGATTTTGGTAAGTTATGCATCCACTTTCCTGATGCATGTGAGGTTTACAGGAGCTTACAATGCGCTGTTTGTAGCCTGGGCGTCCTTCGCGAGGCCAGCTTGGTGCGTCTCCACTCTGCGCGCACCTTGGGCTTGGAGGCGCGCATACAACAAATTGATTGCGGTACGTATCACACTGCGGCGCATCCAAATCCATCTTTGTGTAGGCAATTTTGTAATTTAAATTTATATTTCTAGGGTTGCTCTGAGCGAGCCTCTTCTTCTTTCGGTGTTCTCCTCCACCACGTTGCATTGTAACGTCAACTCCTCCATTCACAAATTTGGGCAGCTACGGCGTTACGTTGATGCCATTTTTCCGGATAGCCTACGGACTAATTTAGGACTCATTTAAAGACTATCAATATTCAACTGCCTCACCTGACGGTGCTGTCAGCTGTTCATCCTGTCTCTGTCAATTAAAGGTAACGAACAAACGTTTTTTTGAGGAAAGATTCATGTGCCCAGAACAGTCTTAAAGCTGCTGTACATTTATTCTTATGCAAAATATTTTGTTTTGTATATCTATTGAGGAGAATATTTTTCTCTGCCCAAAGCACTTATTGGAGGCCATTTGAAGCACCTGAGCATTGAGGCCTTGTATGGTTTAAAGTGAGGGGCAATTCCTTTGTCAAATGTTTTAAAGTAGTGTGTGTGTGGTTATGTGTGGGGTGAATGGAGAGTGCATGTAATTCTTTTAAAACCTTAGGATTTATAATATTAAAATATGGCAACTTAAATAAATGTAAATCTAAACTTTATATACTTGTTTGTTGTCTCTTGTTCATCTCTGTTCACGACCTGTGTGACCTTAAGCGGGGTTATTTCTTCAAAGGTTCCCTAACCTTCAAAAAATTAGGGTGGCGTTGTTTGATCTGGTGACCTTGTGGGTCAGGTAATTAAAGTGTACATGCTACGTTCTAGGGCCACATCACAAATCCAACCAAGAACCTCATGACTCACTCACGGTTTGTGACACATGAACGTGAACATTAATGCTTTGAACTGAGGAAACAGGTTGAACTTACGAGCGTCAACCTGCTGCACCAGTTGTTCTGGCTGTAACTGATAACCTCAGGTGCACCATCAGCTCATTACCCACATCCGACAGGCGTCAATCATGAATGAAAAGACGTTTTGATTTTCATTGTTCAGACATGTTTATGAAACTATGAGGAAATGTCATTAAAGATTGCACCATAGTTCCAAATGACTGCACCTGTTAATTAAAATAATTACTTCTCTTACTGAACAAGAAAGACAATGAGCCAAGTCACAAAATAACAGACTCACAGAAGTCGGAAGTAGAAACCTCAGGCAGCAGCATCTTTTCAGGACCACCACAGTCGAATTTGGAATGTCCTTCTCAGTTTCAGCATAAACATTTGGAGGGTTCTGACATTATCAACAATCTAACAAACATTATTCATAACATCTTGCTTTTACTCCAACGAAATTGTCCCAAGCCTCAGTTAAAAGTGTTCACAGCAGAGAACAGCTTTGGAACAATGTGCTCTACATTAGTCGGGATCATGTTCTCGTCCAAAAGATCGTAGCCTATTCTATTCTCTGGCCCTTTTGTTCGCTGGCTTCTATTTTCTTTCCGTTTGTTCGCTGGCTTCTATTCTCTGACCCTTTTGTTCGCTGCCTTCTATTCTCTGACCCTTTTGTTCGCTGGCTTCTGTTCATGACCCTTTTGTTCACTGGCTCTGTTCACTGACCCTTTTATTCACTGGCTTCTATTCTCTGGCCCTTTTGTTCGCTGGCTTCTATTCTCTGACCCTTTTGTTGGCTGGCTTCTATTCTCTGGCCCTTTTGTCGCTGGCTTCTAATCTCTGCCCTTTGTCCGCTGGCTTCTATTCTCTCACCCTTTTGTTCGCTGGCTTCTATTCTCTGGTCCTTTTGTTCGCTGGCTTCTACTCACTGGTCCTTTTGTTCGCTGGCTTCTACTCTCTGGCCCTTTTGTTCGCTGGCTTCTACTCTCTGACCCTTTTGTTCGCTGGCTTCTATTCTCTGACCCTTTGTTCGCTGGCTTCTATTCTCTGACCCTTTTGTTCGCTGGCTTCTATTCTCTGGCTCTTTTGTTCGCTGGCTTCTATTCTCTGGCCCTTTTGTTCGCTGGCTTCTATTCTTTGACCCTTTTATTCGCTGGCTTCTATTCTTGGCCCTTTTGTTCGCTGGCTTCTATTCTCTGGCCCTTTTGTTCGCTGGCTTCTATTCTCTGACATTTTTGTTCGCTGGCTTCTATTCTCTGACCCTTTTGTTCGCTGGCTTCTATTCTCTGACCCTTTTGTTCGCTGGCTTCTTTCTTGACCCTTTTGTTCGCTGGCTTCTATTCTCTGACCCTTTTGTTCGCTGGCTTCTATTCATCTGACCCTTTTGTTCGCTGGCTTCTATTCACTGACCCTTTTGTTCGCTGGCTTCTATTCTTTGACCCTTTTGTCGCTGGCTTCTATTATGTGACCCTTTGTTCGCTGGCTTCTATTCTCTGACCCTTTTGTTCGCTGGCTTCTATTATGTGACCTTTTGTTCGCTGGCTTCTATTCTCTTGACCCTTTTGTTCGCTGGCTTCTATTCTCTGACCCTTTTGTTCGCTGGCTTCTATTCTCTGACCCTTTTGTTCGCTGGCTTCTATTCTCTGACCCTTTGTTCGCTGGCTTCTATTCTTGACCCTTTTGTTCGCTGGCTTCTATTATTGACCCTTTTGTTCGCTGGCTTCTATTCTCTTGACCCTTTTGTTCGCTGCTTCTATTATGTTGACCCTTTTGTTCGCTGGCTTCTATTCTCTTGACCCTTTTGTTCGCTGGCTTCTATTATGTGACCCTTTTGTTCGCTGGCTTCTATTCTCTGGCCCTTTTGTTCGCTGGCTTCTATTCTCTGACCCTTTTGTTCGCTGGCTTCTATTCTCTGACCCTTTTGTTCGCTGGCTTCTATTCTCTGACCCTTTTGTTCGCTTGCTTCTATTCTCTGACCCTTTTGTTCGCTGGCTTCTATTCTCTGGCCTTTTGTTCGCTGGCTTCTATTCTCTGACCCTTTTGTTCGCTGGCTTCTATTCTCTGGTCCTTTTGTTCGCTGGCTTCTATTCTCTGGCCCTTTTGTTCGCTGGCTTCTATTCTCTGGCTCTTTTGTTCGCTGGCTTCTATTCTCTGACCCTTTTGTTCGCTGGCTTCTATTCTCTGACTCTTTTGTTCGCTGGCTTCTATTCACTGACCGTTTTGTTCGCTGGCTTCTATTCTCTGCCCTTTTGTTCGCTGGCTTCTATTATCTGACCCTTTTGTTCGCTGGCTTCTATTCTCTGGTCCTTTTGTTCGCTGGCTTCTATTCTCTGGCCCTTTTGTCCGCTGGCTTCTATTCTCTGACCCTTTTGTTCGCTGCCTTCAATTCTCTGACCGTTTGTTCGCTGGCTTCTATTCTCTGACCCTTTTGTTCGCTGGCTTCTATTTTCTGACCTTTTTGTTCGCTGGCTTCTATTCTCTGACCCTTTTGTTCGCTGGCTTCTACACGCTGACCCTTTTGTTCGCTGGCTTCTATTCTCTGACTCTTTTGTTCGCTGGCTTCTATTCACTGACCGTTTTGTTCGCTGGCTTCTACCTCTGGCCCTTTTGTTCGGTGGCTTCTATTCTCTGACCCTTTTGTTCGCTGGCTTCTATTCTCTGACCCTTTTGTTCGCTGGCTGCTATTCTCTGACCCTTTTGTTGCTGGCTTCTATTCTCTGGTCCTTTTGTTCGCTGGCTTCTATTCTCTGGCCCTTTGTTGCTGGCTTCTATTCTCTGTCCTTTTGTTCGCTGGCTTCTATTCACTGGCCCTTTTGTTCGCTGGCTTCTATTCTCTGACCCTTTTGTTTGCTGGCTTCTATTCTCTGACCCTTTTGTTCACTGCTTCTACTCTCTGGCCCTTTTGTTCGCTGGCTTCTATTCTCTGGCCCTTTTGTTTGCTGGCTTCTATCTCTGACTCTTTTGTTCGCTGGCTTCTATTCACTGACCTTTTGTTCGCTGGCTTCTATTTCTGCCCTTTTGTTCGCTGGCTTCTATTCTCTGGCCCTTTTGTTCGTTGGCTTCTATTCTCTGACCCTTTTGTTCGCTGGCTTCTATTTACTGGCCCTTTTGTTCGCTGGCTTCTATTCTCTGGCCCTTTTGTTCGCTGGCTTCTATCCTCTGGCCCTTTTGTTTGCTGGCTTCTATTCTCTGACTCTTTTGTTCGCTGGCTTCTATTCACTGACCTTTTGTTCGCTGGCTTCTATTTTCTGACCCTTTTGTTCGCTGGCTTCTATTCTCTGGCCCTTTTGTTCGCTGGCTTCTATTCACTGACTTTTGTTCGCTGACTTCTATTGATTAGAATGAATGATTAGATGCAACCGAAGCCCCTTAGTGACACTTTGATGGAAGTTTGTCCTCTGCATTTGACCCCTGCACCCGAAAAGCCTGGGAGTTAAAACACTTTGTCACCGTGACTCTGTGCAACCAAGAACCTCATGACTGACTCACCGGTATGTGACACATGAACGTGAACATTAATGCTTTGAACTGAGGAAACAGGTTGAACTTAACGAGCGTCTACCTGCTGCACCAGTTGTTCTGGCTGTAACTGATAACCTCAGGTGCACCATCAGCTCATTACCCACATCCGACAGGTGTCAATCATGAATGAAAAGACGTTTAGATCTCAGCTTCATTGTTCAGACATGTTTATGAGTCCTGTCACTTTAATCATTTTAATTATAAAAGAATGCATCGTAGTTCCAGATAACTGCGGTTAGCCTTTGTCTTTCAATCTTCTACGTGACCTGACATCGCTCTGCACCTGTCAATTAAAATATTAGGCGCGGAGAGCTGTAATATTAAAACATTTCTTTTTTAGTATAATTAAGTGCATGGTAGCAGAGTGGGTAGAGCTCTGGCCTCTCAATCAGGAGGTTATGGGTTCGACACCTCGATCGACCATATCAACATCTCATGATCTCTCTGGGTGGAGTTTGCATGTTCTCCTCGTGTCACCATGGGTTTTCTTCGGTTTCCTCCAAAAACCTGCATGTTTAGGTTCATTGGGCATCAGTTTAAATTTCCCTATGAGTGAATGAAGATGAATGTGTCGGTCTAACTCTGCGATGAGTTGGCCACCATCCAGGGTGTTCCTCCACCTAAGGCCCAAAGTCACTGGGATAGGCTCCAGTCACCCGTGACCCCTTACAAGAACAAGTGGTAGAAAATGAATGAATGAATATTTTGTATTAAATTATTGGACTCAGAGCTATCTTTTTTTATATCAGTTTTAAAATCTCCCAGGAAGCTGCCCCAAGCAAGATGTCCACTAGTGGAGGTGTGTGGAGGTGCCCAGCGCTCTTTTGTCTCCTCCAACAAGTACGACAGAGGACAACCAAGAAGCACTCAGACTAGGGACTGGCGGCCCAAAGAAAGATCTCCACACTCAGACCGTGAAGGGCTGAGGTCTGATTCCGCTCTGCCTGATCAGATATGTCTTTGTCAGATCAAACGATGCCCGTTTCGCCTCCGGTTGAAACAGAGCGCGAATGGGAAACCTTCCTCGAGAGAGATCCAGAACTATTGCTGGTTCAGATGACAACACAACATCTACAGGCAATGTTATTTCAATCAGACGGGGCAGCTAAAATGAAGTTTGTTTAAATTGAGTTTATTTTTGTAATATAAAATTAATGTGTCCAGTCACCCAGAAATCATCACTTTTTAAATTTGTAAATATTTTGAAATATTCAGGCAAAGTCCAATGTACTAATGGGAAACTGCTCTTGCACCATCTGCCCTTAACTGACAAGAATTTAGAATTGAAACCAGCTATAAGTCCTTCTGGGTCTGATATGTACACCATGTTGTCCTGAGTCTGAAGGAGCTTGTGTGGAGCAGCTGCTGCTTCAGGACCGGCCCAGGCTCAGACAGCAGCTTCAGACCTTTGCAAATGTGGAAAGATTTGTCAGAGAAAGTACCACGGCTGAAGGAGAAAAGAGATAGATTAGGTAAATACTTTAGTGTCGTCTGCTGCTCCCACTCAATCCTGCATTCACACATAAAAAGAGACAATTAAAACAGTAGAATTCAACTTCCTCCTACTCCCTTTTGAACATGCGTAATTTATTTTATTCACTTTTTATGAACTCTGTATTTTTATTTTCCATATGTATGTTCTGTTTTTTACGTGCAATAATAATAAATAAATATATATACACATATACTGTATGTGTGTGTATATACCTTTCATTAGCAGGGAGGAGGAGCTTTTGCAGTTGTGACACACTTGATACTTTGATACTTGAGCAGCCAGTTCATCCAGAACACTTCACTCACACACTCAGGCGCTGGATCCTGCAGAAGGTGAGGATTCATTTTGAGATTCAGTCACAGATCATATACAAGCCATTATATTTCAGAATAATATCTCTGTGTTTATTCTGTAATAGCTTGTGAGGGAATGGCTTCAGATCAGAGGACAGTGGCGGCTCTGGGACGTCCGTTCAAACTGGGAACGTTGTACGACACACGGAAAGATCAGCTCGTTACAGGTCAGCTCTGTTTACCCAAATCACATCTTCTCATCTACAAAACCTGCATGCTCCACCTTAAACTGGCGAGAGGGAGAGAGAGAGGGAGAGAGAGAGGGGGGGAGAGAGAGGAGAGAGAGAGAGAGAGAAAGAGGAGAGAGAGAGGGAGAGAGAGAGAGAGGAAGGAGAGAGAGAGGGAGAGAGAGAGAGAGAGGGGAGAGAGAGAGAGGGGGGAAGAGAGAGGGAGAGGAGAGAGGAAGACTGAGGGGGGAGAGAGAGAAGAGAGAGGGAGAGAGGAAGGAGAGGAGAGAGGAGGAGAGAGGAGAGAGAAAGGGAGGGCAGTGAGGAGAGAGAGAAAGAAGGAGAGAGAAGAAAGGGAGAAAGAAGGAGAGAGAGACAGAGAGAGGAAGGAGAAAGAGAGGAGAGAGTAAGAGAGAGAGAAGAGAAAGAGGGAGAGAGGGAGAGGAGAGAAAGAAGGAGGAGAGAGGGAGAGAAGACGGAGAGAGAAGAGAGGGGGAGAGAGAGAGAGAGAGGGAGGAAGGAGAGAGAAAGAAGAGAAAGAGAGGGGCAATGAGGAGAGAGAAGAGAGAGAAGAAGGAGAGAGAGAGGAAGAGAGAAAGAAAAAGGAGAGAGAGGGGGGGGGGGGAGAGAAGGGGAAGAAGAAGAACACTTGGCTTGATTGGTGCGTGAGTGAGTGAGTGAGATTAACTTAAAACTTTGTGTTGATGTAACTGACCAATGTGAGTCAAATATTTACAAATTAAAAGTTGTAAGAGAGAGAGTAAGAAGAGAGAGAGAGAGAAAGAGAGAGAAAAGAGAAGAGAGGGGCAGTGAGGAGAGAGAGAGAGAGAGAGAGAGAGGGAGAGAGAGAAAGAAGAGAGAGAGAGAGAGAAAGAAGAGAGAGAGAGAGAGGGAGAGAGAGGGAGAGAGAGAGAGGGGGGAAGAGGGGGGGGGAAGAAGGAGAGAGAGAGAGGAAGAGAGAGGGGGAAGGAGAGAGAGAAGAGAAAGAGAGGTGAGAAAAAGGAGAGAGAGAAGAAGGAGAGAGAAAGAGAGAGAAGGGAAAGAGAAGAAGAACACGTGGTTTGATTGGTCCATGGCTGATGTGGGCGGAGCTAAGACTAAATCAGGCTGAGGAGGGAAAACCTGGCAGACAAAACTTCTGTGAAAATTAAATATTTTATAAAATGAGCCAGGCCTTTCAGCTAAAATCAGCCACCTTCAGGTCGACTTTTCTATAAAATATGAAATATATTAAAAATGTACATGTGTAGATTGAAAGGGAAAGTGTGTTAATGTCATGAATGTTTGTGAAATATCAATTAATATCAGAGAGAGGGAGAGAGAGAGAAAGAAGAGAAAGAGAGGGGGGAAGAGAGAGAGGAGAGAGGGGGGGAGAGGAAGAAGAGAGAGAGAGGGGGGGAGAGAGAGAGGGAGGAGGGAGGAGAGGAGAGAGAGAGAGAGAGGAGAGAGAGAGAGGGGGGAGAGAGAAGAGAAGAGAGAGAGGAAGAAAGAGGGGGGAGAGGAAGAGAGAAGAGAGAGAGAGAAAGAGAGGGGGGGAGAGAGAGGGAGAAGAAGAAGAGAGCGAAGAGAAGGAAGAGAGAGAGAGAGAGGAAAGAAGAGATAAGAGAGAGGGGAAGAGGAGAGAAAGAAGACAAAGAGAGGGGCAGTGAGGAGAGTAGAGAGAGAGGAGGGGGGGGGGTAAAAAATGAGGAGATTGGCACGAAGTGGTTGTCCTTTGGTCCTTGGGTTAAGAACGTTCAAACTGAATGATAGGAGCGAGCTGCTCACACGCCTCTGAACAGGTCTGTCACAGCTACAGGATCTGTTTTCAACCATGAAATATTAAACGTGCACATCTAGACGTAGGGAACTGCACTGCCCAAACAAACATATCGCACTGTAATGTTCTTCTGTTTTAGGGAACTAGAACTGCCCAGAATGACTGAAACAAACAAACATATCACTGTAATGTTCTTCTGTTTTAGGGGAACTAGAACCGCCAGAATGACTGTAAACAAACAAACATATCGACTGTAATGTTCTTCTGTTTTAGGGAACTAGAACTGCCCAGAATGACTGTAAACAAACAAACATATCGACTGTAATGTTCTTCTGTTTCAGGGAACTAGAACTGCCCAGAATGACTGTAAACAAACAAACATATCGACTGTAATGTTCTTCTGTTTCAGGGAACTAGAACTGCCCAGAATGACTGTAAACAAAACAAACATATCGACTGTAATGTTCTTCTGTTTTAGGGAACTAGAACTGCCCAGAATGACTGTAAACAAACAAACATATCGACTGTAATGTTCTTCTGTTTCAGGGAACTAGAACTGCCCAGAATGACTGTAAACAAACAAACATATCGACTGTAATGTTCTTCTGTTTCAGGGAACTAGAACTGCCCAGAATGACTGTAAACAAACAAACATATCGACTGTAATGTTCTTCTGTTTCAGGGAACTAGAACTGCCCAGAATGACTGTAAACAAACAAACATATCGACTGTAATGTTCTTCTGTTTTAGGGAACTAGAACCACCCAGAATGACTGTAAACAAACAAACATATCGACTGTAATGTTCTTCTGTTTCAGGGAACTAGAATGCCCAGAATGACAGTAAACAAACAAACATATCGACTGTAATGTTCTTCTGTTTCAGGGAACTAGAACTGCCCAGAATGACTGTAAACAAACAAACATATCGACTGTAATGTTCTTCTGTTTTAGGGAACTAGAACTGCCCAGAATGACTGTAAACAAACAAACATATCGACTGTAATGTTCTTCTGTTTAGGGAACTCTCTTTGGGATCCAGACTTGCTGCAGAGAAAGACCGTGAGGAGAGATCAGCTGTACAGTAACTTTGACATCATCGAGTCGGACTCTTCTGATATGAAAACGTTTCATATGAAGGTGCAGGCCTCTCTGAGCGCCAGTGCCGCACTGGGGTTAGTAAAAGGAGAAGGATTCAGGTCAATACCTCCACGACACACAAGAGTTTAAGAACCAGTGCAGAGTGGACTCTTCATTACACAGCCACCACACACTTTGAGCAGCTGCTGCTGACGTCAGACGACTGTGAGAAGCTTCAGGACAGAAGTGTGTTAGAATCAGGCCTGGCCCACACATGTGGTCACTGGGATCGAGTACGGAGGAATGCTGTCTTTGTGTTCGACAGCGACAAGTTACAAACCAAAGACGTCACAGATTTCAAACTAAAAGTTTAAAGCGGTAATTAAGTGTTTCTTCTGGTCACATAAATTTAACTACGAGCAAAACTTAAGTGAAGAAAAAAATCTTTTGTTCAAAAACTTAAAGTTAAATTCCACTCAGACTTCCTAAAGGACAGGAAACCTAATACGTTTTATAGAAGCTTTACAAACCTACAGAGATATAACAGAGCTGCTGGGGAAGAACACGGTTCCTCTGAAGGTCTGGCTGATGCCTTTAACTTATTTTAGCCCAAAAGCAGCAAAGCTTGAACGAAAGATCAGTGTTTGGTTAGTGACAGAAGCAACAGACATTCTGGACGAGCTGACAGACTTTCAGATCAGATGTAATGATTGTCTCTCTGTCGATGCAGTGGGAAAGTTTCCTCAGCTTAAACAATCACTGCTCACTTCCAAAACCTGTGTCGGTGTTATCACTCCGAGCTGCAGAGGACAGATGGCAGACGTCTGTCCTGCCATAAGAGAAGGAAAGGTTCATGAGAATGTTCTGAGAAGAGTCTTTGACCCAGAGAATCAAACTCACCGTTCAGTCACGACAAACTAGAGCAGTGGATGGAGCATAAAGAGAGAGAGACTACTGTAGTAGAGTCCATGTTAGAGATAACCAAGGACGCTCCAGTTCTGTCCTCTCAGGCCGAGATGGACAAGTTACTGAAGGCTCATAAAAACGTCGCAAACTCAGGGTTCGTTTTCACTTTCTTGAGGCCGTCCGACGCTCAGCTTGACGAGATGGATGGATATGTACAATCTCTGAAGACGAGCGATGGCAGAAACGAGTCAGTAAGAATAAAACCTCAGCCACTGTTCTGATCTCAGCTGAATGCACAGACAGAATCAGTGGGACAAACAGCAGGAAATAGATGGTTAAAAGTCGAAGAGGTGTGCACTGATAAAACAACATAGGCACAGGTTCGTTGGACACACTCCTCGTCTACGGTTGGTGCTCGAAGTGGACAAAACTAGTGCTGGTGCTCAAATGTTCTATTGTTGTCTATTGTAACGGAGAGGATAACATAATATAGGCCCAGATTCCAAGACAATGGGCCTCATTCATGAAAATCTTCGTAAAATCTGTGCGTAACTTCCACTTTAAGAAGCTGCTGCGAAAACTCTACGTGAGATTCATGACGGGTTCGTAACGAGCCAAATTCCTTCTTAACAGCCTTTACGCCAAATTCACCAAACTCCAGCTACGAACGGTTATTTACATAAAAATGAATAATGCATACTTCCTTATATGGCAAATCTGAGCCGGACACAGCGCGTCACCGACAAGACTTGGAGCAAAAAAAAAAAAAAAAAAAAAAAAAGAGGAAGAAGCTGCAGCAGCGTGTCTCTCCACTTTCACTGAGTTAAAAACTTCAGCGTCTTATAAAAATGTCCAAAACTCTCAGAGGAAACAGATTGACATCACAAATGTATTGAAATAACGCTGGGCTTTTGGCCGTTTATATCACGTTTCTTCAGTTGCAGCTCATGTGCTCAGAAATCCCTGTTCTCCACCTACCACCTATCCCCTCCCACTTGTCCTGTATTTACTTGTTATAATTCAAAAGATTAATGCTCAAAGTGAAGCTTATATGGTTCAATACTGTCCCAGAGTCACTTTCCAACAATAAAAAATAGTTGCAGGTGCTCTCTATAAAAAATAGTTTTTTAAAAATCTGTTGCTTTTTACAGTTACATTTTAAAGTGAAGAGGCGGGGCTTATCAGTTCTGCAGTTTTGAACAGGAAGTCAGCGTGTTCCTATTTTTAAGTTGTTTTAGATCAACTTTGTGTTTTACAATGAACTAAAGGTAAATTACTGATCTGTGCATGTTCTAGATTCTTACTAAATATTAAAAAAAACACAATAGGTCCCCTTTAAAGGAGTCATTTTTATGCATAACTGAATTTTTTTTTTCATTTCTAAAATTATTTTATATACAATAATTTGCAAAAATACATAACATACAATCATGTAGGAATTACAATTTTTGACTGAACTAAATAAGAAATAAAATTCTGAAACAGCAGATTTTTTGTTCTTACGAGTGCTCCTCAGTGTTCTTAGGATTTGTTCTTACAAACGAACATTTTCCGTTAAGAACAAATTTTGTGAATGCCAAAAATGTTCGTAAGGAGCCCTTAAGAACAAATTTGTTCGTAAGAACGTGTCATGAATGAGGCCCATTGACTTGACAAATCTAGAAATGTATTTTTGCAGTGCACAAAGTTGGTTTGTAAGGTGTTGGAGCATGTGTTGGGCTTTTATAGTGAATTCTTTGTGACTTTTATCATGTGATAAATATGTTATTGTTAGAAATCTGAACATTTTTGGCTTTTTTCAGTTGTTAATTTGTCGACAGAGTCTGATACACGACAGCAGCAGCTCTGGAGTGTGTTAAAACTGTTCATAGGTTTGTAACCCATCTGTTTTAAAATGTCGGAGTAAAAAGTACAGATACTTCTTGAAAAATGTCAGAAGTAAAAGTAAAAAGTCTCCAGATTTGTAAAACTCAAGACAGATACTAGAGAAAACTACTCAAGTAAAAATACTGAGTTCCTTGTCGTCAGTGTCAGTTTGTGCAATGATAAAAACTGTGTCCATGTGAAAGTTTAATAAAGTCTTTGTTTGAGCTTTCTGTCATTTTGCCTTCTGTTAATAAACTCATAAAGTCTCTGAAGCAGGTTTGTGTCTGAGTATTTATAAATGTTATTAATGAGAATGAGATTTGTTTCATCTAAAACCACCGCTGAGTTACAGACTAAAACTACAATTAGCTTTAAAGCAGAAATAATTAAAAAGAAAACACAATGAATCCACTTCTTCACTTCAGACTGATGATATAGACCAGAGCCATATTCAAACACAGACCAGAGGTGGAGGCCGGACTTCTAACATCATAAGAAAAACAAACAAACACAGATTTGCGATATTTCAAATTATAAGAAAAAGGTAATAATTTTAGAAGAAATAAGAATTATATGTATATATATCTTTAATACATATATTGCCTGTAGAATAAAGTTGGAGCCATAAAAAGTATAATTTTTAGAGAAGTTTTACTAGATTAAAACTGTAATTATAAGAAAGAAAAAGCAAATATGATCAGGGCTTGGATCAGTCAAACTTTTGCATAAAAGAAACAAGTCAACTTTATAATTTTGTTTTTCTAACGACGTCCCACATGTGTGTTTTCATCGTTAACCCCTTCTCAGGCGGGCCTTTTTTACCTCACACGTCTGACTAAAATCGGTAAAAATTCAAACTAAAACAGTTCCTGAACCCTTTGGAGCTCAGGTAAATGTCTGGGGTCTTTTTAAAGCTGTGTCCCTGTAGTTTTTACTTCTGATGTCCAACAGGCTCTGATCAGAAGTGAGAACTTTCTCCAAACAAAAGAAAAACAAAATCTAAATTCCGCCTAATTTTTTTTGGGTAGATATAAGGATTATTAAAGCTGGTGTTGAGCTGAGACATAAATGACACTAGATTTGGCATATTTGGGGTTTTGACAATTCCTCTGTAAAAGCTGAAGGCAATTGAGGTAAAAATTTGTTTTAGGGACCCAAAATTACTCAAAAAAATTAGGCGGAGCCAATACAAAAGTCCTATTAAAATTTTTGAATTTTTGAGGACTTTTTTTTATTTGGAGGCTTAGAGCTGAAATCTGAGTCTGGATCAGCCCAGAGGCTGATTTTGCTCTAAATAAAAGGGATTCAATGGGATTTTTATATTTAACCTTTCCAGGTGCTTCATAGTCTGCTTTTTTCAGACACTCAACAAAATTGAATTTTTAAAGAAAAAGTGGGAGGGCCCGACTGTTAAGGGGTTAATAAAAGTACAATTGACTGTGTGCATAAGAGATGTTCATTTTCAAATCCTCAGACTTTAGCGTTAGCATTGACAGACAAACACATCTTTTTATAAACACACTTTTGGTCCTTTGGTGAAATATTCTCTTCTTTTGTAAAGTATTTAACATGTTTTCAGAGAAAACCACCAAAATCTCACTGTTCACTGCCCGATCTTTAGTCATTTTTCATTTTAGGCTGAGGCAGTGAAAACCTCATTGAAATGAACTAAACAGGAAATGAACCTGCCGGCAAGATGTTAGTATTTTTGAAAATAAATAGATCAGTGCACAGAGTCAATTCAAATCCTGTAAAATTTAAATTCTTTTCTCAAAAAACTTTTTATGGCTGCAACTTTATTTTTAGAAAATTGTTACTTTTTTTCTTGTTTATAAAAAACTGTTCTTGTTATATTTTTCTCGTACAACTATAGAGATTGAAAGCTTTAACTTTATTCTTATAATTTTGTTAGTTTAATCTCAAAATGTTACAAGTTTATTCTCATTTATAGTTGTCCTTATTACTACTTCAGACTTTTCTGTTTCTCAAAAATAAACCAGGGGCCAGATTAAAACAGGTCGAGGGCCGCATTTAGCCCCCGGGCGTAGTTTGCCCAGGTCTGATCTAGGCCTATATCATTAAAAACAGTTGACTAAAGACATTTGTTTGAATAAATAAATACATTTTCTTTTTTTTTTTTTTTTTTTTGAGTCTTGGCCCTTTTTTAGTTTCAAACCGACTCTATGTCCAAATCAAAGCTTTTTGAAAAACAACATTATTACATGTGGTATTAATATTAGGAAATGATGATTGGATTGTCTTGCTTTTGTTTCCAGTGAATGTAACCAAATTGTATGTATTTAATGTGTAAATAGTAGCCTGTAATATTATATTAGGAATTACAATGAATGAATTTCTTTAATTGTTCATTTCAGTGGTGTTTTTTTAATTATTTGCAAACACCAAGTGAACATTTACATTGATATAGGTTACATAGAAAAGGTTATTTCTGACACTAAAACTCCACAAATCTTCAATGTAATTCTAGTTTCATAGATTGAAAGATTAAAACATGAATATTTTCGAGGCACTGCTGTTGCCAGGCAGATTAGAACTAAACACATGTCTTTGTGTTAAAGGAACAGAAAAAACAAACGTGAGATCTGCTGCTGCAAAAATAACCAAAGACCTACAGCGCCCTCTGGTGTTTACTAATGACACTCTTCTGTCAGTTTGTGTGAGAGCGCCCTCTGCTGACTCACATCTGCACTGACTGTTTCTATTGCAATTTAATTTGTACCGTGGATATTAGTGAAAGAGTCCTTGTGCAGCAAAATTAATTCAATCAGATTCAAGAGAAATGTAGAAAAGAAAAAAGAAATGCTTTATTTGTGACTGAGAACGACGTTTGTGCATTTCTCCCACTGGATCGTTTATGATTCTGTTCTGTGATTGGCAGTCACTTTGCCCAATCAGATCAAAGTATTCCACTAGAACACAGGTGTCAAACTTAAATGGTGCTGGGGCCAAATCGATCAGAGTCAGAGTTGGTCGAGGGCCGCATTTTAAAATCTAGGTCCCGCTGTGTTAAATTCAAATATGGCTGTAGGGCTGTATAAAGTTAATATAACACATTTACTGTATATACAGAAGTATATTGTGTCACATTACATTATATTGTACATAATTTCATTGCAGAAAACTTTGGACAGATTGTTGCTTTTTGCTTTGTTCCAGTGCATATGACATATAATAGTCACATCTCAGCAATGTAAGGGAACACTATCAATAATGATCTGAAATCATGCTCACGGGCCACATGATATCTTCTTGAAGGCCAAATTTGGCCCCTGGGCCTGAGTTTGACACCCCTGCACTAGAAGTTCTTCCCGTTCTAACTGATTTTGCCGACAGTCGTCCAGATCCATCATGTGTAGAAGTCTCTTCAGAGTCAGAGTCAGGCACTGATCATCTGGACTGAGCTGGTTAAAGTCTGATTTACAACAACATTTAGCGTCAGAATGAAACTTTACAGCATAAGTATTGTGTTTGAGGTCATTGTTAAAGCTGCACTGCACAAGTGTCAAAGTTTAAAGTTTGTATGACAGGTTTTGGCGTTTTTCTACTTTTTGTTTAATTTAGTAGATTAACACCCGCTGTAAATATAAATGATAGTTTTATTAGGAGTGTCAAATTAGTGCATTAATTCAGATTAATTAATTACAGACATATTAATGGAGTTAATTTTTTTTATCGCATTAATCTATTTTGTGCACGGTGCACGGTAGCCAAGTGGTTAGAGCTCTGGCTTCCCAATAAGGAGGTCGTGGGTTCGACTCCCGGGTCGGACCATATCAACATCTCACGATCTCTCTGGGTGGAGTTTGCATGTTCTCCCCGTGTCACCGTGGGTTTTCTCCGGGCACTCCGGTTTCCTCCCACCTCCAAAACATGCATGTTTAGGTTAATTGGGCATCACTGCAAATTTCCCTTAGTGAGTGAATGAGAGAGTGAATGGTTGTCTGTCTAACCCTGCGGCAAGTTGGCCACTGTCCAGGGTGTTCCCCCGCCTAAGGCCCTAAGTCACTGGGATAGGCTCCAGTCACCCGCGACCCCTAACGGGATTAAGCGGTAGAAAATGAATGAATAATCTATTTTGAAATCGTTAACTTCATTGTTTCCATCTGTGAGTTACAAAGTGACATAAGTTTGTTCAACAAAACACTTCCTAAAGTCTTCAGTAGATTTCCATCTGCAACAATAATGTCATTATTAAATTGGATAAAAACAAAACAAAAACACTTAAGTTGAGTGTTTTTCTCAGACATTTTTAGGTGAGATTAAAAATAGATTAATTCGATTAATTAATTAATCGCTTAACAGCACTCATTTTTATGTTGATCGTAGACAAGTTTGTGAAGAAAAATGTAAAAATCTGTTGAAAATACCAGGAAGTAGAGCAGAGTTTTAAACTGATGACATCACACAGACCAGGATATTGTTATGGCCCTGTAAACACACCTTTAACAAAAACATGTGTTGTAGTGTACTTTTGAAGCTCAATTTTAAAGAAGTCTGTTACATTAGAAGAGTTTGGGCCCAATTTATTACACGGTTGCCCGGCAACTACCCAGCGTGATGTCATCATTTATGAACAGGAAGTAAATCTTAAATGCTAAAAATTGGCCAAACTGGATGAAAATGTGAAAAATGTTTAGTAAAACCTTAAATATAATGATCTTAGCTACATTTTTGGGAAATGAGTAGTTCAACCGGTCATGGGCACTTTAAGAACAAGGACGCTGTCTTTGGTTTTAGTGACACTGCACTATTCCTTATGACTCAACTGAAGACCAATCTTAGGCTTAAAAGTCTCTTGTTGAGACGTTTCTTCATGTTTTCTGAAGTAAGAAGTTATTACTATGAACATGTAGATGCTGACTATTTTATTTGTTGTTTTTGACTGACTGACGAGTTTGCAAACTTCAAGGTTCGAATAGAGACTTTGGTGTTTAATTATGTGTCTGTCTGACCGTCTAATCTATAGAATCACTAAATGACTGTTCCATTGACTCCAGCGCAGCTCAGAGATTCTGACATTTCTCAAAAGCATGTTCCAGTTCCAGCTGCTCTGTTATGAGTCGTCTTATGTGTGTTTTACCACTAGGTGGCGGTGTTGCGACAGTAGATGGTATTTACTCAGTATTGACTGTAACTTTTTTATTTTTTTTACTCGATGTACAACATTCGTTTGATGGAGAACAGCAAAACAAAGAGTTTATGCAAAATAACACAAATAATTGTAATAATACCTGCGCTTATAGGCGAGCTCGACATTTTCAAAACATCATACTGAACATTCAAACAAACTGTATTTTGATATATTACAACTTTGAGCATTTGAACCTACACAGTGCACCTTTAAGCTAGCTGGTCTAAATTATGACAAAAGTAAACTTAGATAATCCTTGTGACATTCTGGACTCATAATGCTGTTCGCTTGAGAAGTTGTGATATAATAACAATTGTATGTGAATGTGTACATTTATTGAACTGATCATTTTGTGTCAAACCCTGGCTATTTGTTCACTGAAAACTGCAAAGCTCTTGCTTATAATATTAGCATTTCTATCTATTATCATTGTCAAAGTGTGACCAATTAATATTCCTCTTTGTACAGTGATTTTCTTTGGCCGAAGTCCATTTGCTTCATTTTATGGGAGTAATGGAGCGCCTCTGACATCACAAATGATTACTTAGAGGAACTCCACCTCACAAGCAAAAACAAGCTTTTGGAGGATTTCAAGTTCTAGATGTGCTTTTTAGACTGAAAACAATGGCACTGTGGATCTGAGTTAGCACAGAGCTGTTAGCCTGTGACATGTCTTTAAACTCTTAATATTTGAATTTTCGAAAAGCCTTTGGCACTTTCCAATGGGGAGTTTACTGCCGGAGCCAGAGCGCTGTCCCACTGTTGAGCTTCATTGGCTAAACTGACTAGATTCCCCTCCGTCTACGTCCATCCCCGCGGCTCCAAGAGGCAGGGGTTAGCTGCTCCTGGTTGACCTGGGAGAAGACATGGGACTGTGGATAGATGCGAAAACCAGACACAGCCGCGCGCATGAGAATGAACATCCTCTTTTAAGAGACGCCCAGTGGTGTGAACAGACTTTGATTGACAGCACCAAATACTGTATGAACAGAGAGCTTGGTGAAGCAGAAGTCTTGACCACAGTGAGGTTTACAGCAGGTGTAGTTGCTTTTAGATTCCTGAGAAAAAATACAGCATTAGTGCACATTTCAAACCTACAACCTTCTATTCCACACACCATCTGCTTATCTAGTTTAGCTAATTAAACGATGATGTCATTGCATTGCAGGCGACCACTTTCCAACTCTCCACAACAGCAATGTCAGAATCAGAATGGATTTTATTGCCATTGTCAGTGAGTTACAAAATTCACAAACTAGCCCCTGAGTCCTGGAGACGTACGGGTCCTGGAGACGTACGGGTCCTGGAGACGTACGGGTCCTGGAGACTCTCAGGTCCTGGAGAAGTACGGGTCCTGGAGACGTACGGGTCCTGGAGACGTACGGGTCCTGGAGACGTACGGGTCCTGGAGACGCACGGGTCCTGGAGACGTACAGGTCCTGGAGACACCCCGAGTCCTGGAGACGTACAGGTCCTGGAGACGTACGGGTCCTGGAGACGCACGGGTCCTGGAGACGCACGGGTCCTGGAGACGCACGGGTCCTGGAGACGTACAGGTCCTGGAGACTCTCAGGTCCTGGAGACGTACAGGTCCTGGAGACGTACAGGTCCTGGAGACGTACAGGTCCTGGAGAGATGGAAGGCTGCAGCCAATCACCTTCTCAGCAGAGCACACAATGCGCTGCAGTCTGTGTCTGTCCCTGACTGTGGCTCCAGCGTACCACACGGTGATGGAGGAGGTGAGGATGGACTCAATGATGGCCGTGTAAAACTGCACCATCATCTGGACCGGCAGCTTGGCTTTCTTCAGCTGCCTCAGGAAGTACATCCTCTGCTGGGCCTTTTTGATCAGGGAGCTGATGGAAGGCTCCCACTTCAGGTCCTGTGTGATGGTGGTGCCGAGTCCACAGTGGTGATGGGGGAGTCTGTCAGGGCGAGAGGGGGTGAAGGAGGAGTTTATATTTCCCCCTGGGCGGCTCGTTTGTCGCCTCAACTCAATGTGACGTCGTGTGAACTGAAAATGCACTGACAGAGTTTGACCATCGGCAGCACAGTCTACTTTCACACAGTATGTGGTGCCTCGGTATGTGCCACTGGAATTAAAACAAAGTGTAAATATTAAGCAATTCAAAAAGAATTACAAAAATGTGGTCTTAAAGCAATATGAAGGTAATGTAAATTAATATGGTATGAATAATATGTACAAGATTTCAGAATGACAAATGTGTAAAAAAAGAAAAAAAAAAGTATATTCTGTTGATAGATTGAATTATAAGGAATCGGAATGAAGTTGAAATGTTAAGTTGACATTGTGGAAAAGGGGTGGGACAATATAAGTTTATACTTCCACCCACTCCTTTTCGAACATGTTTTATTCTGCAAGATTATAGTTAATAATGTAAACTCTTTTCTTGGTTTTTTTAGGTGCCCTGAAAGATCACTTGTTTATGCATGTTCGAAATAAATAAACAAACAAACAAACAAACAGAACTGCAAAATGAGTGAGTTTGCACAAAAAAGGCCCAGAAACAGTAGATACTTCAATTTAGACTCCAAACAAAAAGTTGATTCTGCGTTTAGTTTCGCTAAACTATATTTTCCATAATAAAAAACATATTGGCTTATATAACATAAATGACATATAGGGGGTATTCCATGAAAGTGTCTTAACAAGTCCAGTCTTCTCCTAAAATCCTGAGCTGAAACTAGCTTCATCTCCAACTTAAGCCTCAAGTGGTTCCATGAAAGAAATAAACCTGGGTCTGAACAACGCTAATTCAAGCTTGAAGATTAATCTGAGCTGTGAGCTTTGCTCTGCTGAATGTGACGAGACCAGATCAATGGAGCAAAGACATCACTGAGAATGAGAGAGAAAAACACTTATTTTACATGATCTGACTGAAGCACGAGAGGAGCCAAAGTGCACACGGACTACAGTTTGATTTGCATCGCAAAAGTTTTCAGTTTATAGTGGTTTATTCTGATGCAGCCCCTCCCCTCCTGTTCACTTCTCGAGAAAGACGAGGTGGAGATCCAGAGGATTTATCATTGTATTTGTGAGTAGTAGGCTCATCGTTTTTTAATGCAATGCACAGTTTTCCACTCCACATGTGGAACTAGTCCCACTGTTTAAAGTTGTCAAAAGTTGTAGCGTAACCTGAGCGTAACTCTTCACAACCAGAACTGACCAATCAGAGCAGAGGATGTCCGTGGTGTGACAGGGTCAGAGACGAGGGAAAGAGATGCGATGAAGCGCTTTTGCGCTCAAAAGCAGCAGCACAACTCCTTGGCTGCTCTCACACTTCAGTCTGCTTTCATTGCTTCATCCTTAAGAGAAACAGCTGCATGTCTGTGGGAAATCTTACGTAGTTTAGATTCACGTAGGAGTAGCCTACAAGTTAATTTTACAGTTAAATATGTGGCTTTTTGTGCAGCCAATGTGACGTTTGCTCTCACAAACGCGTCTCTCCACAGCGAAAGCGGCTCAAAAAAGGATGAAAAGAAACGGTCAGAGCGGCTCTTTGGTGCCAATGCCAAGTAAATAAAAGTGAATAAAAGTGACTTTATAAGTTGTGTTGGGACAGACAGAGAGATTTCACACAGTTGTGGAAGTGTGTGGGATAAACATGTGATTTAAGACGTTTTTTGAGACAAAGCTAAAATAATCTTGGCTGTTAGTCTGGTCCAGACCAGGTTTATGTCTGATACTTGTTACTACGGCAACTCAGCGTCACCTCTGGTTAGCCGCGTTAGTGGAACGGAAATGAAGATTTACATAAGACTAGATTGGCCAAATAAGCCAGGCTTTGGCTTTAGCTCACTTCATGGAATACCCCCATTGGCTACATATTAGAAATGCATTATTTTGTAAATCTGTCTGTGTTGTTTTTCCCTCAAGGCAACATAGAACATAGAACAACATAGAATTCTTTAGGTACAGATAAATCTTTTTCATATGGGCGGGGCACATGTGTGTGTGTGTGTGAGAGAGAGTTAATCTTACACTATTAACTGTGGGACAGGGTGAAAAATACAAGAAAAATAACACTCTCACTAGTGAAACAGACAAAGCTTTGACTGAAAAATACACAAATGTAGCAGCTGCAGCTTGTTGGTGCTTTTTGAGAAACATCCCAGTTTGAAGCTCCTCCTCACCTGATCAATATACAATACGTTTGATCTGTTAATGAGTGTAGATGCTCGTGTCTAGTGCAGATTGATGCTTCTGAAAAAATAAATAAATAGGGGTATGTCACACTCATTACAACTCCTGGTGTAAAGTTCGGATTAGTTCATAGTTAATTGTGTGCATAGTAGGCAGGAGATTTCTATTTTCATTTATTTATTTGCTCATTACCATACACACGGTACGGAGCACAAACAATCATTCATAATCATTCATGACAGAATAAGATACTTTCATGAATCAATATAAAGCAAGAACTCCTTTCAAAAAGGCACCAAGTTTATACATAATGTTCTTATTTTCAGCTCGGAGCATTAACACAAATGTATGTCTCTAAATAAAACTTTGGGATGTATTTTTCTCTTAAGTTAAGCACATCACTAATTGTACAATCAGAAAGAATTTGGCCATGTTTAAGTGAAAATAAGCTGTTTATATTACTTGGCCTGTATGTGCTTTGAGTGACATTTGTTGGAGAGGTGTGTATTAGTCATGAGGAAATACATATTTTAAAGTCGTGGTTATGGCTCCTCCCACATCCAGTGTCTTTTAAAAGAGGCTGTTGCATCTGCTTTGGAAGATTTCTGGAACGTGAAGCAACAATGGCACAGGTGCGTTACTAAATTCTAATGTGTTTTTGTTTGTTATCTAAAGACTTGCTTGTGTTTTCCCAACAGAAGCAAAAGGCCCAAAAAAATGCCGTAGTTGTTGATGGCTTGTGTCGGCCCTTCATCCTGGGCATGTTGTACCATGCACCCAAAAATGTCCTGGTCCCTGGTAAGTTACATTTATTATATTAACATTAACAGTGTGAAGTGTTTTAAATGATTAATGCTTGTGTATGTTTAGGGATTGCAGTTTGGGATCCAGAAATCTTAAAAAAATGCACTCTTCAAATTCCGCAGAGAAGTTCTAACTTTGACATCAGTGACTCCGACTCTACAACAAACACAGATTTTAACCTGAATGTGGACGCCTCTCTGACACTCAACATTCTCAGTGGTCAAATTGATGTTTCAGGATCAGCGAACTACCTAAAAGACAAGAAAGAGTCAAAAAAACAGAGCAGAGTGACCCTTAAGTACTCGGCCACCACTCACTTTGAGCAGCTGTCTCTGTCTGCAGACATACCGAGGAAGACAAGCATAACTAAGATCATAGAGTCAGGTCTGGCCACACATGTGGTCACAGGGATCGAGTACGGAGCCACTGCTTACTTTGTGTTTGACAGTCAGAACACCAATTCTAGTGATGTTCAGAAAATCAAAGGAACAATGAAGGCAGCGATCAAAAAGATTCCATCGTGTAGTATTGATGGAGAGGCTAAATTAGATCTAACAAATGAAGAACAAAGTGTCGCTTCAAATTTATCTGTTAAATTTTATGGAGATTTTCTTCTTGAGAAAAATCCTGCAACATTTAAAGAAGCTGTAGACGTCTATAGGAAGCTAACAGAAACGCTGCTTGGATCAGATAATGAACCAAAGTACGCTGTCCCTATAAGAGTGTGGCTGCTGCCCCTGGATGTGTTTGACCATCAGTTTCAGAAAATACGTGACATCAGTCTTGGATTAGTCACAGATGCAGCCAACATTATAGAGGACCTGATAAACATCCAAATTAGATGTAAGGATTGTTTGTCTGTCGATGCCGTTGGGTTGCTTCCTCCGCTGAGACAAACACTGGTCACATTCCTCAGACTGTGCCAGTATTACTGTTCAGACCTGCAGAGACAGATGGCAGAGAAATGTCCTGCCATTAGAGAGGGACGAGTGGAGGAGAGTAAACTGAGAGAGATCTTTAACAAAAGAGACGAGACTCCGTTCAAACAGGATAGATTAGAAACGTGGATGGAAAACAAGGAGAGAGAGGTTAATGTGGTGGAGTTCATGTTAAAAATATTACTGCAAGAGAAAATTAAAGTTTATTCCACTCAGTCTGAGGTTGACAAGTTTGTGATGGATCCTGGAAATAACTCCTGCTCTGCTTATGTGTTCACCTCTCTGGAGACAAGTGACCCTCAGCTAACTGCAATGCAAAAGCACGTAGACTTTCTGAAGAGGGGGGAGGAAAATGCGCAGTGGTCTGAGAGTGCAGCACGGAACAGGAATAGTGCAGAAGAAGAAGTAGAACCGTCTGACAGTGCAGCACAGAACAGGAATAGTGCAGAAGAAGAAGTAGAACCGTCGGACAGTGCAGCACAGAACAGGAATAGTGCAGAAGAAGAAGTAGAACCGTCTGACAGTGCAGCACAGAACAGGAATAGTGCAGAAGAAGAAGTAGAACCGTCGGACAGTGCAAAGGTACCTTGGTACAACGACAATGACGTGATATACAGCATGAGGAAGAAAGCTGAGGGTGACTGTACGAGCAAAGAGAAGGTAAAATTAAGTTTTGTCACAGCAATCTATAACGAGAAAATTAAAGGTGCAGCCATATACGGATACGAGGAGGGAGTCCTTCAAATCCCGACACTTTATTAATCATGCTTTTATCATCTCATCTATTGTGACTATTGTTGGGATTACTATATATATTTTCTGCTGTTGTATGTATGTTTCTTTAATAGTTTTTCTTTAATTGTATCATCGGTGTTGTATGTTGCAGATGAGCATCAAAGCAAGTTCCTAGTTTGTGAATTTTGTTTTGTTCAATGACAATGGCAAAAAAAACGTTCTAATTGAATACAGTACTGTGGAAAAAGGTTTAATCTGATCTTGATTCCTGGTTAATCGAAACCATTGTTAATCTTTATTTTGCAGCCTGCATTTTAGAAAATATAGCTACCCTTTATCTGTATTTGTTTTTTTGGCCTGTACAATGTTGTGACGTTTGTGAAACATAATCAGTGTCTTGAGAATGGTTATCATGTATTTTATAAAAGTAATAGTAATGGTACAAATGATTTATTATTTGAGTTATGGGAACAATCATTGGGGTTTCTGTGTTAAGATCATAAATTGTTCTTGTGTGTTTTTGTCCATTTTCACATGCATTTGGATTTTAAAGCTGTAATAAACTCATTTAGTCCAGTGCTCAGTTCTCATGGTTTGTTTTTCCAGGAGAAAACACCACACTCAAGCTTCTTCAGTTTAGATGCTTCAAACTACAATAGTTCCAATCAGGCCGGTGAGGTCAGTTCTTTTTTATTACGTTCACAAACGTAATAAAAACATTACATTCAGTAATCCACAAATACAAGATTTTACAGATTTAATGATTGAAGAAAGAGTTGTAGAAATAAAATTCCTCAGAGTAATAATAGATTATAAATGGACTTGGAAGCCGCACATAACAAATGTTTTATCAAAAATGTCAAAAACCATCAAATGAAGTCTTTTCTACATTATATTAACTCTCTTAATGCCTTATATTGTATTGACATTTGGGGACATAGCTAAAAGTCAAACACTAAACCAATATTTACATTACAAAAAAAAGCCATTAGGATTGTCAATCATTCCTTGTATAATGAATCAACTAAACAAATATTCCTTCAGTTTAAAGCATTAAAATGTTATGATTCAGCTGTGTTTATGTACAAAGTGAAAAAACAACTCATGCCATAAAAATACTGAGTCTGTTTGAAATGAAGAAGATAAATATGATTTAAAAACTAATGTTAAAAACAAAAGTATTTCTGTTCAAGTGGTCGACTTGTGGAACAGTTTGACTGATGAATTTAAAAGAAGTAATTCTATTTTTCATTTTAAAATATGTGTTAACTATAAAATGGACATTTGAGTTATGTGTTGTAATGTATTTGTAAAACTGTACAAACATAGAAATGCAGACGGGTCATTCTCTGAAAGTGGGACCATTTTGACTATTGGTTATTTGACAGGTTTTTATTAAGCAAATAATAATAATTTTGTTTTAATTTTTTATGTAATATATAGTACTAATGTGCCTCTAAAATATTTTAAAAAATGGCAGCCCAAGATCAGATGGAACTTTTTTTTTTACAACCGGTTTTTCAAAAAAATAGCTTAAATCATGACCAAAAGTGTGACATTTTTATCCAGAAATAAACATGATGTAATGTCCTCATGTAAACTCCATAAAATACTGCATTGAAACACAATAAAATGAAGAATAATGTTGGAAAATATGTTTGCATTTGGTTTTTCTACTTTTTGTATTGAGTTTGGTGAAAATGAAGCTGAATTCCTGGGTATCCGAATGTAACTGTTGGTGTCCATATAAGTTACACACGGACCTGATCAGTTTTATCAGCAAGTGAAGACTTTTCAACGCTCAGGAACCTTCAGCGGATAAACGCCACTAATGTGTGTATTCAGAGAGAATAGCTCAAAAATCAACATTTTATTTAGTATATAGCAGCTCTCTCAGATAAAACATGTGGTCCAAGTGGTGTCCAGTTGGTGTCCAGTTGGTGTCCAGTCGGTGTCCAGTTGGTGTCCAGTTGGTGTCCAGTTGGTGTCCATGTTACATGCAGAATTATGCTGGATTGAGAGCAATTGAAATTGAAATTGAAATGTCTATATTGTAAAAACTAGTTGTGCATCTTTCTTGACCATTATAGATCCTGTCAGTATCTTTCTTGACCATTATAGATCCTGTCAGTATCTTTCTTGACCGTTATAGATCCTGTCAGTATCTTTCTTGACCGTTATAGATCCTGTCAGTATCTTTCTTGACCGTTATAGATCCTGTCAGTACACTTCTCAAAGATGGAAATTAACCTCAAAATAAAACAATTGCTGCAGTTTGAATTTTCAGCCTGGATGTCACACTTTATAGTCCCACTTTCAGAGAATGACCCAAATGTATTCTGAGATATGTGACGCTGTAATAAGCTTCAGCTTCAGCCGAAACCTTTTCAGTTGATTTTGTTCATATTTGTTATGTTTGCAAAACTTATACATGTCGGAGATACGACACTGTTATTCAACCAAAATCAATTCTTTCAATAATGATGCAATAATGATGCAATAAACCTGCAAACATAACAACTTCCGGCAATTGTAATACCTTTTTATTTATCCTTTATTTAGCCAGGAAGGTCCCATTGAGATACAATATCTCTTCTTCCAGGGAGTCCTGGTCAAGAAAGGCAGCAGGTTAATGCAAAAATAAAATACAGACAAACATACAAACATACACAATAAATTATATCAGAGCATTTTAAAAACATTGGCAATGTTCTACTAAGTTTGTTTTTAAAAGATGTTTAAAATGACCAATAGTTGGCAATGAGGTGAGACCGAGACACTCCTGCAATTCATTCCAAACATGTGGTGCACAAACACTAAAGGCAGTTTTCCCAAGCTCAGTACGAGCACAGGTCTCCTTCAAAAGAATCTTGTCTGAAGACCTTGTGCTGTACTTAGAAGAATTAAGTGACAAAAGACTACAAATGTAGCTTGGCAGTTTATGAGACAAAGCTTTAAGAATAAACACAAGCAAATGTAGTCGCCGGCGCAAATCTAGTGAGGTCCACTGAACCGATTTGTATAATGTGCAATGATGTGTCCGAGCACTTGCACCTGTTACAAAACGTAAAGCTGAATGATAAATGACGTCCAGCTTCTTTAATGCTGACTGAGAGGCGTGCATATAAAGAATATCACCATAGTCCAGCACAGCCACAAATGTGCTCTCTACTAGGCGTTTCCGAGCAGCAAAGGGAAAGCACTTTTTCAAACGATAATAAAAACCAAGTTTGGGTCGAAGTTTTTTTAACATGCTTGCAATATGTTCTCCAAAGGATAAGTCTTTATCAAGCCAAATTCCAAGATATTTGTATGACTTAACCATCTCAAGTGGTGCACCATCCAATGTAATGATGTCACACATGGCCGGAATTTTGCGACTTCGTGTAAAAACCATGAATTTAGTTTTTTTGGCATTTAAAACAAGTTTAAGTTGAACAAGAGACACTTGCAACGAATTAAAAGCAGATTGTAGAGAATCCAGAGCTCCTTGTACAGATGATGCTATGGTGTACACCACCGTGTCATCAGCATAAAAGTGTACCTTCGCTGGGTCTAAGCCTTCCTCAAGATTATTTATATAAAGTGAAAACAAAATGGGTCCCAAAATGGAGCCCTGGGGAACACCTGTACATACATTCAAAAATGTAGAATGACAGTTTTCTATTGATACACACTGGGTTCTTCCTGTTAAATAGTTTAAAAACCAATTTAAAACACCATCACTAAAACCAATACTTTTCAGACATTGAAGGAGAAGACTGTGGTCCACGGTGTCGAACGCTTTAGTTAAATCAACAAACAAAGCAGCACAAGATTTTTTGTTGTCCAAAGCACTAATAATGTCATTTGTGACAGTTGTGACTGCTGTCACAGTACTATGCCCTTTTCTGAATCCTGACTGCGACTGGCAAATCACATCATTCTCGGATAAAAACAGTTTGATCTGTTCATTTATTAAGGATTCAAATACTTTTGCAATGACGGATAATCTCGAAATTGGACGATAATTATCCAAAACAGAAGGATCACCTCAAACAAATGTTTAAGTTTTTTAAGTTTAAGTTTGTTTGTATAAAGTACAAAGTACCATAGAAATGAAAAAGAGTTTGTCCTAGTACTCTCTCTACTGAAAGAATAATTAAGTTAGTTTAAAAACAACACATTAACAAATACAATAGACATCAGAAAAAAGTAGTCCCAGCCCTCTTGAGTTCAACAGAGTAAAAACTGTTCACAGTCTAGAGGTCCAGCTTTGTTTCTTTAATACTTTATTGTGTTGTATTTTAAAGTTTTTTTCTTCTTTTTTTTTTTTTTTGTCAGATCTTATCTACAACACAGCATTTTTTTTCATCAATCATGACACAAACTACAATACATACTGAAAACATAAATATACAGTACATACATACATGCACACATACTTGTTTTTCTATCTTAGTGAGGACTTTCATAGGCATAATGTATTACCCAGCCCCTTACCCTAACCCTAACCATCCAAACTAACCCCCTAGCCCTAACCCTAGCCCTAACCCTAACCTTAACCCAATTCTAACCCTAACTCTAAAACCTCATCTTGACCCTCAAACAGGCCAAACAGGCCCTTCGCAAACTGAGGACCGGCCAAAATGTCCTCACTTCCCAAAAATGTCCTCACTCTGTTGGTTAAAAACTCAAAACGGTTCTCACAAAGATGCAAAAACAAGTACATACTGTACATACATACATGTATACATAAATAATAAATTAATATAATTTAACAAAAACAAAAACATACATTTATGCAAAACGGTCCATGACCATGCACTATATGCCAACATACTTTAATATATTTACATACATAAGTACATGTGCATAGATACATACATACATACATACATACATACATACATACATACATACATACATAGTCCGTAAACATACCGGTAAATAAAGAAGCCCTCAAAGTTTACGGCACTGTCCGGTGCGTCTGTAATAATTGTGGAGGAGCAAATGTTTCTGAATGAGCCAAAGAGCCACACTCAGTTTGGCCAAGAGCCGTATGTGGCTCCGGAGCCTCTAGCACGCCACCTCTGGATTAGACCCTCCTTCTGTCCTTAGACACTCCTCGAATCGTGATTCAACCCACTAGTCTTTTTATTGTTGGTTTGTTGTGAAGGGACTTGACATCGCTGAGATTCAAATGTTCACTTTACATTAAGAATTCAACACTGCAGTGAGTTTCTGTTTGGCCCAAAATCTCTGGAAGCTCTGTGTGGTGTAATACAATCAGAAGAAAGATTAGGATTGATGGATTGGCCTGGAAAACAAAAGCATGAGATGGATGGACAAAGTCGTGATGTATTAGATGAAGGGACACACATGAAGACCATTAAGTGACAGGCGCTACAAAGCGTTCAAAGACCCACTGTGGTCTTGTGATAGCAGGTTCTTGTCCAAAAGGATGGTAGCCTCCAGCCCGATGAGAGTGGCTCATATAGTCCATGTCCAGGGTGAGAAGGGTCTGTGGCTCCTGGAGATATACAACACTTATTTATAAAAACACTGAAGTGAAAAGAATTGCTTTAATAATCACACTCTTTCTTTCTTATTGTGTGTTTTTCCCCAAACACAAGCTAAGAATACAATACTTCATTCTTGACTCACAGTGCCGTTGCTCAGATCAAACAGGCAGATAAACTCAGGTGCATATTTGTTACAAGAATGAAAAGAGGTTTCTGTTGGCGTGTGTTCAAAGAAAAACTGATTTTTGTGAAGATCTGAGGAACTAGAGTCCTGTCACTTGTGTCATTTTAATTATAAAAGAATGCACCACAGTTCCATATGATCTTTCTCTTTCAATACGTGACCTGACATCTGGTATTTAGAATAACTTACCTGACTGAACAAGACAGACAATGAGCCCTGTCAATAAAGCACAGACTCACAGAAGCTTTCACCTCATGCTTAGTATCTGGTACAGTCCTGCAGGGACAAGACACAATTTAGGTTTAAATCTGAGAACTTCCTTTGATAAATCCTTCGACACGTGGTTAATAGTGACATATATTCATCTTTGGTTGTAATTACAGCTTCAAAGAGTCTTCTTACCAAGTGACCACCCAAGCACAACCAATCAGAGCGCTGCATTCGGTTCCTTATGAGAACTAAAACTCGTTATTATTCAGTTCAGTCAGTACTCAGTGGATGGATGGATTTTTTGTGGAAAACACTAAGGTTATTAATTTACAACTATACAAATGTTATATTATACCACAACTTTAAACACAAAGGCAGATGTTTGTACCAGATTGTAACTTTACAGCTCATCTGTAGTCCTGGAGAGAGGAGAAACTACTGGACATGTTTTAGTGGTAGGAGGAACCCACACCCCCCCCCCCCTTCCCACTGAGCCAACACATGTTGGATCAGTGCTTAGAGCTCGGGTCGAATGGTGCACTCACATCGTCGTTGGACTTTGCAGAGGTGGTCCCAAGTCGTGTTCAGTGACGAAAAAATGTTCCAGTGCTTCAGAGCAGCTGGCCGAGCATACCAACTAGCTTATGCACGAAATGCTTAAATCATAAATATATATTATGATCAAATGTATCTACAGTTTGTTCTTAGTTTACGTTTTTAAGACAAAACCGCATTTGGGCACGATTGTGGTAAAAAGGCTCCCTGGCTAGTGCGCGTCATCTTTGAGCAACCTGTTCTCATGGATTGCGTAAAATAGCACGCCATGGCAAATTGCGTGTCACGACGACGCCCTCTGCCTGTTTTGGCGTGCATCTACACGCTCGTTTTTTCCAGCGTCGTCTGGACACGCCTAAGGCCCCAAACCCACCGCAAGCGTAAAACGCGCGTAAAACACTCTACGCGAGCATAAAATGCCTCGCGTTTGCACGCGTATTTTTTAGACAGCAGCCAAAGTCAATGAGAGCGGCTCCACTGTCCGCGTGTGGCGCGCGTAGGGAGCAGCACGTCACACGCGCGTAGAACGCTCAAAATAGAATCCAACCTATTTTTTGACGCGTCACGCGAGCGTACGCGCGTATTTCTACCAAAATACATAGAAAGTTTGTATTTTCTGTATGATATTTCACTCAAAATGATTTATAAAAGTGAATTGCATTAAATTATTGATTGTGCTCATTGTATAGCTCATTGTTTTTGTGAGACAGTGACAGTTGGGCTTTCCAGCTGACATCCGAAAGTAGTCCCGGTGATTGTCTGGATCATAGACTGTCAGTCTATGATGATTTTCTCCGCAGAAAGACACGAGAACTCAGTGCTGCTCCAAAAGGTAGAGTGCCAAAGTTTGATCTACGACTTATAGGAGCCAAGACGCTGCTATCGCTCCCTCTCCTATCGCTTTCTCCTTCTCTCTCTCGCCTGCTCCTTCTCCCTCTCTCTCTCTCTCGCTTTCTCCTTCTCTCTCCTCTCTCTCTCGCTTTCTCCTTCTCTCTCTCTCTCTCTCTCTCTCTCTCTCATTCATACCCGCTCGCATGTTTGTTTCTTTCCTCCTGTCTAGGCTGTATTTACAAACATTTTCGTCACATCACACTTTTTTTGTCCCTTCCAGTGGCGCCAAGGAACTCCCTTTACATTTTACTACAGTAGGAACACTCCAGTACAATATGTAGGTGCATTTCCCATCAGAATTCAGTTGAAATAACTCGCTAGATATGATTTTGTGGTTGCAACAGAGGCGCGCAAGCCGAGCGAGAGCGCGTTATTGTAGCTGACAGTGGGGCCGCTTATGCCTCGACGCACGTCTGTGGTTACGCGAGCTTACGTGCGTAAACGCTGCAGCGTGCAGTGGGTTCGGGGCCTTAGTCTGGACACACCTAGTGGTTGACGACAAACACGAGGTTTTTCAAGGGGTTAATGGCAAAATTAAGTCTGAAGTTACAACAATGTGTAAGTTTAGCTCTTTGGCTTGGGGTTGGTTAAAGTTAGGATTAGGATTGTGTTAGTTTTTATGAATAATAACATGTCTTAACATTCACCATTGAAATGAACTAGGACAGAAACGCGTCAAATACGCATAAAATATAAGCGTTCATATGGCACGCTGTTTACAATATTCACACGCTTATCCATGAGAACAGGCTGCTTTGAACGTAACGGACAGGTAGTTGCCAAGTTGTGTAGAGATTCTCTTTACGCAATGACCGGGGAACATCGGACCCTTTTACATAATAGGCTAAAGGGTCCGATGCTTCCCCAAAACGGGGGGAACACCGGGCCGACCCCCTTTTTTGTCCCCATAAGGGAGGCAGGTCCCCGTAAAGTGAGTGTGTATACAACTTTAGTTCCTCAGAAAGTGATGACTACCCGCCCACACACACATCATCATCATCATCTCCATCATCATCATCACCATCATCATGAGTATTTTAACCATTAACTTGTTTTTTTTTTACACATGACTTCATTAACAGTCGGGCTTTAGCTGCTCAGTTGTCTCCAACAGTGAAGCTAAAAAGCAAATGTCTTACATTTTTCTCTTCTTGCTCCTGTTTGTTTCTCAGGAAAAAAATGTTGATTTAAAAACGTGGCCAAAACTGTTCTTTTTCATTTGACGGTCACCATGGAAACAGAGCTGAATACAGTAGAGTAGGTATAACGTTAGAGAAATCAAATCTGAATTGTGTCACATTTTCACCTCCTGTGAGAATTCTGTACAAATAATAAAACACTGAGGATTTTCTTTCAAATATTTATTATCCTTTTAACAGAAGTGGATTAACAGATTTAAGTAAAAAAAAAAAAAAAAAGTTTGAAACATAAATAACCTCTGTTTTTACAGGCTCTAACACAACATAAGGACAGCACATCTGGGTTTAGCAAAGTGTGTGTTTGGAAAATATGAATATGAATATGAAAAATGCCAAAAAGTGGAGTAAAACAATACATAACAGTGGGTTTATCTTTCATTTACATACATTTGTCTAAAATGGCAACTTTCACAACTTTATCAGAGCCAACAATAGACATTTTGAGCACCAGCACTTCAAGCACTAATCACATACAAAGAGTTTGCCCAATGGACCATTATGTGCCTACATGTTGTTTTATCTGTGCACACCTCTTTTACTTTTGCATCGACCACAATGCAAATCGATCCAACAATTTTAATGCACCACTGGATCTCTCTTTACTACATCTGCCCCACTATAAATGTCTTTGTATTCTGCTGCGATAAAAACACTGGTCGTGGGTTTAATCTCACTGACTTCTTTTGCCATCTCTCTCATTTTAGTCACTGTCTGGTCTGAGTAAAACCACAGCTGATTGGACGCTTGTTCAGACTGCACATAAGCCTCGCCTGTCTTCAGAGAGTGTATGTACCCATCCATCTTGTCAAGCCGAGTATCAGACGTCCCCAGAGAAGTGAAGAAGAATCCTGAGCATGTAACGTTTTTATGAGCCTCCCAAAACTGGCTAACCTCGGCCTGAGTGGACAGAACTGGAACGTCCTTCATTATCTCTAACATGGACTCCACCACATTTATCTCTCTCTCTTTATGCTCCATCCACTGCTCTAGTTTGTCATGACTGAACGGTGAGTTGATTCTCTGGTCAAAGACTCTTCTCAGAACATTCTCATGAACCTTTCCTTCTCTTATGGCAGGACAGACGTCTGCCATCTGTCTCTGCAGCTCGGAGTGATAACACCGACACAGGTTTTGGAAGGTGAGCAGTGATTGTTTAAGCTGAGGAAACTTTCCCACTGCATCGACAGAGAGACAATCATTACATCTGATCTGAAAGTCTGTCAGCTCGTCCAGAATGTCCTGTGCATCTGTCACTAACCCAACACTGATGTTTCGCTCAAGCTTTGCTGCTTTTGGGTTGAACAACGTTAAAGGCATCAGCCAGACCTTCAGAGGAACCGCGTTCTCGTCATTCTTCCCCAGCAGCTCGGTCATATGAGTGTAAGTGTTTAATGCTTCTAAGAACGTAGCAGGCTCTTTCTGAAGATGAAAGTCTGAAAAGAATTTAACATCAAGTTTTGAACAAGAGATTTTTGTTCTTCACTTAAGTCTTTTTCAAAATCAAAGTTAACAGACCAGAAAATAAGATGTATGGTTACTTGAATTTTCAGTTTGAATTCATGAACTTCCCTAGTCTTTAACTTCTGACTGTCAAACACAAAGAAAGCCTTTCCTCCGTACTCGATCCCGGTGACCACATGTGTGGCCAGGCCTGATTCTAACACACCTCTGTCCTGAAGCTTCTCACAGTCGTCTGACGTCAGCAGCAGCTGCTCAAAGTGTGTGGTGGCTGTGTAATGAAGAGTCACTCTGCACTGGTTCTTAAACTGTTGTGTCTCGTGGAGATATTGACCTGATCCTTCGCCTTTTACTAACCCCAGTGCAGCACTGGCGCGCAGAGAGGCCTGCATCTCCAGGAGAGACGTCTTCACTTCAGTGGAGTCTGACTCTGTGATGTCAAAGTTACTGTACTGCTGAGGTTTTCTCGCCGTCTTTCTCTGCAGTGTGTCTGGATCCCAAAGAGTACTCCCTGAAAGAGGATTACAATAAACATGTTTGTTTGATTTACAGTCATTCTGGGCATTTAAATTAAGTTCTAAATGCACATTCCATACACATATGTGGCTGGGCGATAAATCGAATTAATTTGATTAATTCGGAACTTTGAAAATCGACGATGTGAAAAATAGCCAAATGGTAAAATCGAGCTCAGTCTGCTGTGATCCAGTCGCGCACAGAGTGTATACACCTTCAGCGGCTTTGTAGAGCTCTCCCTCGACTCTCACAAAGAACAGACCAACAGAAACCTTTTAGTCACATAATAACAGCCGTGAGTAACCGTTCGGAAGTGGTGTCCATCTATTCCGCTTTATCCGGGGTCGGGTCGCGGGGGCAGCAGTCTGAGCAAGGACGCCCAGACTTCCCTGTCCACACACACCTCCTCCAGCTCTTCTCTGTCCACACACACCTCCTCCAGCTCTTCCAGGAGGATCCCGAGGCGTTCCCAGGACAGTCCAGAGACATAGTCCCTCCAGCATGTCCTGGGTCTTCCTTAGAGTCTCCTTCCGGTGGGACATGCCCAAAAGCGTCCAGGAGGCATCCAACACAGATGCCCGAGCCACCTCAGCTGGCCCCTCTCCATGTGGAGGAGCAGCGGCTCTACTCCGAGTTCCTCCCGTGTGACTGAGCTTCTCACCCTGTCTCTAAGGGAGCGCCCAATCACCCTGCAGAGGAAACTCATTTAGACTCTTGTATCTGTGATCTTGTCCTTTCGGTCATTACCCAAAGCTCATGACCATAGGTGAGGGTTGAACGTAGATTGACGGTAAATCGAGAGCTTTGTCTTTCGACTCAGCTCCTTCTTCACCACAACGGTTCGATACAGCGACTGCATCACTGCAATTTGTTAAATTCTTTTGGCTCCACTGTATCTAGGCCCGTGCACAAAGGAAGCGATGAGCGGCAAATTTCATTTGAATTCCCATTCATGTGTATTTGTCTATGTCAGTGGAGGAGCTCCTGATGAACCGCCAATCAGAGCAGAGAAATGACAGCTTTGTGAGAGGCTGCTGCGCTCGCTCCAGATGGATTTTTTTAACTGGAGCAACGCGAATAGAGAGCACAGGTCTTCATTTGACGAAGTTGACAAGGAGACCGTGTTTTGGCCTGACTAAAGAACTGTCGTTCTCTTGTCCGTGATCATTGAAGACCAATCTATCTACGTCCTTGCACAGTTTGCCATTGGAGCTTCTGTCTGGAGCTGGTTCCAGGTGAGTTTAGTCAGTTACACCAATCACAACCAGATGACAGGTCAGCTGTGTGCTTTGATGCCGAGCGTCAGAGCACGAGAACACGAACATGTTGCTACCGTTGTTGCAAACATTCTGATTGACTCTAGAAGCCCTGAGGAGCAGACAAAAGACAGACGCTCCAATGGCAGCCTGTGCGACTCCTGACCACATGACCTGAACATAAATTGTCCCTTACAAGGCAAGAAGAGTTGGTCAGGGCCTAAACCATATAGACTAACAACTATCAGCTAAACACTAAATCTGAGTCTAAATGTGGATGTACTTTGATAGACCTGAGTGTTTTTACCTTCTAATGAAAATAATCACCAGACGAGCATCCTATTGATCCTATTGATCTCCAGCACAGTTCTCTAAAACATGTCCGAGTGCTCCTCAGCCTCAGGCCGGTCATAGTTGTTTTGATAAGTCTTTTGTGTTGTTGGAGTTTGGAAAGTAGATTTTTTTTATTAAACAATCTTTACAACATTGTCTGTTGTATAAAACCGAGAGCTTATGTGACATAAATACAAATAATGAATATAATACGGTGAACGAGGACCAGAGTGGGAGAATTTGGCCCGAGTCAGTCACATTTATGAGCCTGTCTGTGCTTATAGAGGCAACCACATCCAGGCCAGTGCCAATGGACTGTTAATTTGATATATTGCAATAGACCCGTTCAGAGCCTACGTCATTTTGGGGGCGGAGCCGCACGGGTGCCTCCGCAGAGTTTCTCCATAAGTTTCTCTACAAAACGAGTCAGCTGTACTAACGATATTAAACGGTTAGAAAACTTAACAATTATTTCAAACGAAGCTCTGACCATTCCTAATGTGTTCCTTGGGTTTGCACCAGTGACACATTTTATAACTCGTGATTTTTTTCGGGCTAACTAGCTTACCGCTAAAATCTATAGAAACAATGAGGGATCACTATCAAAACAATACATGGCCTCAGAGTCATGGAAGTATATCCTTGGAGTCTTTTATACAATAATCTTATGTAGAAATCAGCACAAAATAATACCACAGGTGCAGTTTACTGTGAGTCTAATTCTCCACTGATAATTGATAAATAATTAACACAACTTGCACAAAAATCTTAAGCAATGTCACGTTAACTCACCTCCTGAGCTTTTCTGCAAATTACGTCGTCAAACTCATCAAGGGATTTGTGATCAAAGCTTTTCTCTTGTGAACATGAGTTTTTTCCATCAAATATAAGTAAATATCAGGGACACTTACTAACGTCATGCTAACATTCAGTAGATAACTGTACATGGATCTGGAGTCGCTTGCTGTTCGTTAAATTGAGTTTTTAAAGAGAGTTTTGCGATTTTTTAATGAAAATGCACCTGCGTATGAAAAGCCTGAGACTGGGCACCACTCAGGGCTCCAGTTAGCGCGCAGCCATCTTTGTTTACTAACAGTAAATGGGTCTATATTGAGCATTTTAACTTATGGAAAGGCTGCTGTTTTTGGTGTTGTTGTTTTTGTTTAGACTGATGAGTCTTGATAGAAACTTCTGGCTGTTATAGGTAAGCTGTTATCAACATGCTGGAGCACAGCTTCTCATTGATAAAATCATGAATAGAAAAGCACAGCAGATTTGGGACAGATTGTTTGGACTAACCTCCTACTCTGATCCAGAGACACTAAACATGCTAAAGTTAAGGTGGCGCAGATTGGTTTTGAGTAAGATGTTTTATGTTTTTGTTCCAATAGTAAGGTAAATACATTTTTTTCAGTTTGTAAAGTAGATCTTTGAAAACAGGGCTTTACGTCTTTAACCTTGAATGAATGACTTGGGTAAATAGAAGGTACAAAGCTCACCTTCAATGAGCTGATCTCTCCGTGCGTCGTACAACATGCCCAGTTTAAAAGGACGTCCCAGAGCTGCCACTGTCACGTGATCTGACGCCATTTCCTTAAGCTATAGAAAGAATAGACATTTGGAATGGCAAAAGAGAATGTTACATAAAAGGACTAAAATGAATCACATATAGAACACAATCTGTGACTGAATCTGTTTTGAAAACATCAGTTAGAAATCTCAAAATCACTTCTCAGAATATTCATATTTATTAAAAGACAAGACTTGAATCCTCACCTTCTGCAGGATCCAGCGCCTGAGAGTGTGAGGTGAAGTGTTCTGGATGAACTGGCTGCTCAAGTATGTCACAAGAGCAAAAGAAGCTGAAAGGGGAGGACTGCTCCTCTCAGTTTTATATTTCAGTCTCTTCTGTTGTTAAATAGACAAAGTATTTAATCATAATCACATTTGACTACCAGCAGCTGCAGTGAATAAAAAGTATAAATAAAATAACATCAATATCATACATATCGCTCGCCCTTACATACAGCTTACATGTCATCCATGTAGAGGAGGTGACTTATGGTGGTTTCTGAGTCGGTATCCATATCCAATCCATTCATTCATTCATTTTCTACCGCTTAATCCCGTTAGGGGTCGCGGGTTATATCCAATCCAATCCAACTTTATTTGTATAGCACATTTATAAACAAAATAGTTGCCAAAGTGCTGCACATAATAGCAAAATATACAAGTCAGCAAAATAAAATAATATAAAAAACCATTTATCAAAAACACATGAATTCAAAACCAACAAATAAAAGCTGTGCAACTTCTAAAATAAATAAATAAAAAAAAATAAAAGCACAATTAAAAAAGTAATAAAATAAAATAAAATCAAAATAATAAAAGACAACAGAGGACCAAACAACTCACACGGAGTTAAGGGGCAGATCGGACATGAAGGGACAGATTGGACATGAAGATCGGACATGAAGGGACAGATCGGACATGAAGATCGGACATGAAGGGACAGATCGGACATGAAGATCGGACATGAAGGGACAGATCGGACATGGAGGGGCAGATCGGACATGAAGATCGGACATGGAGGGGCAGATCGGACATGGAGGGACAGATCGACATGGAGGGGCAGATCGGACATGGAGGGACAGATCGGACATGGAGGGGCAGATCGGACATGGAGGGGCAGATCGGACATGGAGGGGCAGATCGGACATGGAGGGCAGATCGGACATGGAGGGCAGATCGGACATGGAGGGCAGATCGGACATGGAGGGGCAGATCGGACATGGAGGGGCAGATCGGACATGAAAGGGCAGAGCGTTCCAGAGCTTAGGGCCGACCACAGAAAACGCTCTGTCCCCTCTAAGTCTCGTCTTAGGCACCACGAGCTGGAGCTGGCTCTCGGACCTTAAAGAGCGCGCTGGTGTGTACATTTGGATGAGGTCCCAGATGTAAGTAGGTGCCAGTCCATTCAAAGCTTTAAAAACAAACAATAAAATTTTAAAATCAATTCTAAAAGTAACAGGAAGCCAGTGCAACGACGCAAGGATTGGTGTGACGTGGTCTCGTTTTTTGCTTCCTGTTAAGAGCCGGGCTGCAGAGTTTTGAACTAACTGCAAGCGATAAAGTGCATTTTGATTTATTCCTTTGTAAAGAGCATTGCAGTAGTCTAGACGAGTAGAAACAAACGCATGTAGAACCTGCTCAAAATTTTTGAAAGATAAAAAAGGTTTCACTTTGGCTAAAAGACGAAGGTGATAAAATCTAGATTTCACGACGGAATTGACCTGCTTTTCAAGTTTAAAATCACAGTCGAGAGTGACGCCAAGGTTGGTGGCTGAGGGATGGATTAACCCCTCGAGGGGGCCCATGTCCATGAGGGGGTCCATAGGGCCAAACATTACAATTTCGGTCTTGCCCTCATTTAGATTTAAAAAGTTTTGAGCCAACCAAGCCTTGACGTCACTCAGACACTGAAGAAGGGTGTCAGCGGGCTGCTATTTTTGCTAAGAGGCATGTAAATTTGGCAGTCATCTGCATTAAAAATGATAAGAAATTCAATGCTTTTTAAAAATCTGGCTTAGGGGGAGAATGTAAAGTGCAAAAAGTACAGGCACAAGAACAGAGCCCTGGGGACTCCACAGTGAAGGGGCGCGAAGGACGAGGTGGAGTCCCCTAGTTTAACACAAAAAGATCTCCCGACAGATAAGATCTGAACCAGTCCAAGGCGGTCCCCCTGACACCAACACAGTTTTCAAGACGATTTAAAAGAGTTGCATGATCCACTGTGTCAAAAGCAGCAGTCAAGTCTAAAAGCACTAAAATGGCAGAACTGCCAGAATCAGTCATTAAAAGCAGGTCATTAAAAACCTTTAAAAGTGCTGACTCAGTGCTATGAAAAGCTTTGTAGCCTGACTGGAACAAATCGAATATGCTCTGTGCATTTAAAAATGAATTGCATTAAAAAACTTTTTTCCAAGATCTTTGAGAGAAAAGGAAACTTAGAGATTGGCCGATAGTTGGAGGGAACGCCAGAATCGAGGCTGGATTTTTTAAGTAATGTTCAACCACAGCTTGTTTACAAAAACTGGGTACTATCCCTGAAGTGAGGCTGCTGTTTACTATCTGCTGGACATAAGGGCCGACAGTTGACCAGGTCTCTTTGAAAAGGGACAGGGTCTGTGGGACTAGTTGAATGTTTAAGTTTATTGACAATATTTGTAAGAGAGGACAAGGAAACTGGTTTAAACTGTTGGATAACAGCTGAGCAGCACATGTCCTTTAAGCAATAAGATGATATGACTGAAATATTGGCCCTGATAGCAGCTACTTTGTCACAAAAGAAGATCAAAAATGTCTCACATGATTCTCTAGAAGATTCCAAAGTGGTGGATTGTACACTTTCTATTGTTTAAAAAGCACTCTAGGTTTATTCATATTTTGAGACACAATTTCAGAAAGGTATTTTGTTTTTTCAGCTTTTACTGTTTTCTGATAGTTTCGCCAAGAGTCACAGAGACTCTGATAAGACACCTGCAGCTCATCTTTCTTCCATCTACGCTCTGCCTTTCTACACTCCTGTTTTCAGCTTCATTGAGCCAGGGCTCAGTTTTTAACTTGGGACGCACAACTTTCTTTGGCGCGATAGTGTCTAACACACTAGTACAAGAAGAAATAAAATGTGCTGTCAACTCTTCAGCATCTAGAATAGTCAACGACCCACTGTCTGGCTGCATAATATTATCAAAAAGAGGAGAGAAAAGAGCAGCTGAATTGGGCTTAAGGGTACGACGGGAGCGAGCAAGCTCTTCTGTTTTCTCACACTCACTCACAGTTACGTCAAACATTATCGGACAGTGGTCTGAAAACACAGCGTCGGCCACAAGAACATTATTTACAGGCACATCATATGACAATACTAGGTCAGGCGTAAGTCCATGTATTTGTGTGGCACCAGTGACATGCTGATTTAACTTAAAAGCATCGAGCAATTCCAGAAACTCTTTTGCCAGAGGCTTAGAGGTACCGAATGCAGCGCTCTGATTGGTTGTGCTTGGGTGGTCACTTTGTAAGAAGACTCTTTGAAGCTGTAATTACAACCAAAGATGAATACATGTCACTATTAACCACGTGTCGAAGGATTTATCAAAGGAAGTTCTCAGATTTAAACCTAAATTGTGTCTTGTCCCTGCAGGACTGTACCAGATACTAAGCATGAGGTGAAAGCTTCTGTGAGTCTGTGCTTTCTTGACAGGGCTCATTGTCTGTCTTGTTCAGTCAGGTAAGTTATTCTAAATACCAGATGTCAGGTCACGTATTGAAAGAGAAAGATCATATGGAACTGTGGTGCATTCTTTTATAATTAAAATGACACAAGTGACAGGACTCTAGTTCCTCAGATCTTCACAAAAATCAGTTTTTCTCTGAACACACGCCAACAGAAACCTCTTTTCATTCTTGTAACAAATATGCACCTGAGTTTATCGGCCTGTTTGATCTGAGCAACGGCACTGTGAGTCAAGAATGAAGTATTGTATTCTTAGCTTGTGTTTGGGGAAAAACACACAATAACAAAGAAAGTGTGTGATTATTAAAGCAATTCTTTTCACTTCAGTGTTTTTATAAATAAGTGTTGTATATCTCCAGGAGCCACAGACCCTTCTCACCCTGGACATGGACTATATGAGCCACTCTCATCGGGCTGGAGGCTACCATCCTTTTGGACAAGAACCTGCTATCACAAGACCACAGTGGGTCTTTGAACGCTTTGTAGCGCCTGTCACTTAATGGTCTTCATGTGTGTCCCTTCATCTAATACATCACGACTTTGTCCATCCATCTCATGTTTTTGTTTTCCAGGCCAATCCATCAATCCTAATCTTTTTTCTTATCAGATCTTTTTATCTGTGTCTGCGTAGTCTCACTGCGTTCTCATTATTCAGAATTTCTCTAACACAAGGTCACGACCTTCATTACAGCTCTAGGCCGTTTCTTCTACTCCACAAGTACTTGAGCAGAAAATGAGCTCTCATCTCAAAAACCAATGCTGGCATGGTGGTGGTAATAGATGGCATTCTGGTTTGTGACAAAGACATGAAACCCATGAACAAAACATTCAAGCTGCGATGCAAACAATCACAGCTTCATGTGATAATCTGAAGGCCATCAGGTGCTACCCACAAGGATATCACCTGATGGCCGAATACCCATCTGCTAGTGTGCACAGGACTGGTGCTCCAAGAGCCAGTCTTTGACGGCCCACGAAAAATGTGAAAGTCCGCCATGGTCTGGAAATTGTCTGGGAGCCCATTCCACTCTTTGATGGCTTTATAGGAAAAGGCTGATTGAGTAAAAGCAGACTTTCTTTAGGAACATTACAATCACCCCTCGAAACAGACCGTAACGCTCTGGTGGTTCATTGAGAGTGTGGCTGTACAAACGTTTTCAGAGGGGGTGGGGCGGCATCGTGCAGGATTTTATGCACCTGGCGGTTATCAGAGTATCTGATCAGATTGTCAAAGCTCAGGATTTTGTACTTGTCTAATATATTGCAATGATGGTAACGCCAAGATTTTTTATCAAGAATTTTAAGAGCCTGATTATGCAGTGATCTTATAGGGTTATGGACTGCTTTGGCTTGGGACCAGGACGACACGCAGTACAAGATATGTGAAATTATTTATTTATTTTATTTGATAAGGACAAGTACGCACATTAGACATGTAGCATACTACAACATTTATAGCCTTGGCTAATTTGCAATGTCCGTCCATAAAACTACCCCAGTCCAGGTTCAGTTTCAGCTCAGGGCCCAGAGAGTTCCACAGATTAGCTCCTGGACAGAGAATGCAGACTGTCCAAAAGAGGTTTATCTCAGGGGCACTTTCACATTTCCATTCGCAGACCCTCGTGTGATGGAGCCCACAGCTCTGAGTGGGACTATGAGCTTGCTGAGTACACCTGGGGCCATATTATTTAGGCATTTATACATCAATTTTAAGTTACAAAACTTTATAAAATTTTCAAAGCTAAGAAAATTCAATCTCTGCCATACCTGACAGTGGTGTGTTCTGCCCTCTGTGGCTTGATCACAGAAGCTGAGGCCTGTGACCAACTGGTGATACAGTAACTGATTTGAGAAAAGATAAACATAGAGTGCATAAAGACATTTGCGGCTTGAAAAGATAAACAGTCTCTAATTAATTTAAAACTGTACAAATGTGTTTTTGTTCTCCTCGTTACTATTTTTACATGACTTTCGAATAGTAAATGGGAGTCCAGAATTATAGGTATTTGACCTCTTTCACTTGCTTAATGTCTTGTCCATCTATTGTCAGGTGTAGATCCTCAGGGGGGCGTGCTCTAGAAGAAAAACAAACTGACACTGTTTTACTGATATTAAGAGAAAGACCAGACCTGCTACAGCTTCAAGATGGTTTTGCAGCTGAGCAGAAATGGCTTCAATATTTTTGCCACTCACATACAGGACATACATTTGGAAGCCGGCCCCCAAACGTGCATTTGGTAAATCATTAACATTAAGACTAAAAATTATCATCGCAGTGAAATATGATTTTGCTGCTTCCAACGATAAGATAGTTATCTACAGGTTATGAGTAGATTTGGGAATAATAATAATCACTTATCCCTTGTTTGGCTAATAAGCACCAACAACCTGAACAAAGTATTTGTTTGGTGTCGGAGACTTTTGGTGCTGAAACTGAACATGCTGGAGTACACTATGTCTTGTCCCTGCAGAACTGTACCAGATACTAAGCATGAGGTGAAAGCTTCTGTGAGTCTGTGCTTTCTTGACAGGGCTCATTGTCTGTCTTGTTCAGTCAGGTAAGTTATTCTAAATACCAGATGTCAGGTCACGTATTGAAAGAGAAAGATCATATGGAACTGTGGTGCATTCTTTTATAATTAAAATGACACAAGTGACAGGACTCTAGTTCCTCAGATCTTCACAAAAATCAGTTTTTCTTTGAACACACGCTAACAGAAACCTCTTTTCATTCTTGTAACAAATATGCACCTGAGTTTATCGACCTGTTTGATCTGAGCAACGGCACTGTGAGTCAAGAATGAAGTATTGTATTCTTAGCTTGTGTTTGGGGAAAAACACACAATAAGAAAGAAAGTGTGTGATTATTAAAGCAATTCTTTTCACTTAAGTGTTTTTATAAATAAGTGTTGTATATCTCCAGGAGCCACAGACCCTTCTCACCCTGGACATGGACTATATGAGCCACTCTCATCGGGCTGGAGGCTACCATCCTTTTGGACAAGAACCTGCTATCACAAGACCACAGTGGGTCTTTGAACGCTTTGTAGCGCCTGTCACTTAATGGTCTTCATGTGTGTCCCTTCATCTAATACATCACTACTTTGTCCATCCGGAGACAAAGTAGTGATGGAGCCACATACGGCTCTTGGCCAAACTGAGTGCGGCTCTTTGGCTCATTCAGAAACATTTGCTCCTCCACAATTATTACAGACGCACCGGACAGTGCCGTAAACTTTGAGGGCAGGGGCGAGTCTAGACCCTTTTTAGGGGTGCTCAAGCACCCCATACATTTTTAAAAGCACCCCTATAATTTTCATCTTTTTTTTTTTTAATTACTAATTTAAATTTTTTGCTTTCCATATTTCATGCTTGTCATTTGTTATGCCCATGATCGTATTTTCTGAAGCCCTCACAACAATACACACCCCTATGTTTTTTGGCCAAGTGGTTTGATCCGCTCTTAGTTCCACAGCGGAGGTGTGGATAGGGTGACCAGATGAGATTGTTCAAAATTCGGGACGCTGATATATATATTTTTTTTTTTGGGGGGGGGGGGGGGGGGGTGTTGTCTGAATGCGGAGGAGGGGAGAGGAGCGTACTCAGAGTGACAAGTCTAGATGCTTGCATCATTCGCAGCACATAGTGCAGAAACAGAAACCTTATAACTTTTGACAAAAGAATAATGTTCCTTACACCAGGAAGCATTGAACAGTCTTTAATTCGTGTCAATCCGTCTCATATTGGCTGAATAAACCAAAAAACACCTGATGAACTAATAGATCTGCAGATTCAATCAGAAAATTACCGCGAAACACATTTCTGTTAAGCAGGCTACTTTTAGAAACCACGCAAAAAGAGTGTATGACTTTTCTGTCGAGAGAGTCCAAGGCGAAGTGTGAAGTCAACTGTGCGCTGAAGGAGCGCGTACGGGCCAAACATTACGCACGAGGAGCAGGATGGCAAGCAAAATGCCTCGCGCAGGGAGCCAGGCTCCAGGGGCCAAACACACCGCACTGCACGAGGATTTGGGGGCGGAACGGCAAACATATATGACCAACTTTTGCCTAAGTGGAGTTGTTCTATGAGCTGTGATCTGCTGTTGACCTCCTCATAGAGAGACAAAGAGGCAGCAGCTGCAGCCTCGTCTCTCCCCGCGCTCCCTGTGTGTTATCACTACACTTTCCGCCAGGCCCCGAGGAGAAGCGGTTTTCAATCAAACTGCACAGAAAATAGGTCTGTATTGATGCATTTTAAAGACTCCGGCAGCACTACAGCCTCTCATACAGTGTTTGGGGCGTAATGTGGACGTGCAGGTCAGACTCTGCGAGGTGTCACTCGGGGCAAGGATGAAATTCGGGACACGTGGGACAGGATTCGGGATTCGGGACACATGCGTGAATTTCGGGACTGTCCCGAATTTTTCGGGACGTCTGGTCACCCTAGGTGTGGAGGGGTTACGTGGATGCTGCTGCCAGGAGGAGGATGTCATGTGCGGTGCCAGTGCAGTCACAGGTTTTAGCCAGGTATTTGTGTCACGTTTGTTGCAAAGTAATGCACATTTGAACGTCGTTCTGACTGTCGAGATTCACGCTGTCAATCACTAAAATGAAAGCGCTGGGCGCCCTGTGTTCCACGTTTGTGAATTCATCTTTTTGTGGGACAATTAAGCTTTCCTAAATAATTTCGATGTCATAATAGACTGCTTAATGTGTCAAGCTCGACACCACTTTTTATTTGACGAAAACTGGTCTAATATCCGTGGAGAAAAGTGCAGTTAAACTCTTGAAAAAGACGTTGTAGCGATTCAAACCGCGCCGTGCACGCGGCCACGCGTACGCGGCGATGCACAGCGCGGCTCCATCAGTATCTAATTGTCATCAATATAAACTTGTGTTCAGATGTCCTGACAAAGCTTAGGCGTGTTTGTGAAACAGACTGAAGGTTCATGTGTGAAGAGCACAAGAGCAGACACACAGACCAGACTGGAAAATGAACCTATGGAAACATAAAGACTTGTATTAGATGTGACTATAAAACCTCTAAAATGTACTAGAATACAGCAAGTGACCTGCAATTTGGCCAAAAAAGTCCCCAGGGCGGACAGTGTGACCCTGGTTACACACTTTTATTACTTTTTTTCATAGGATAAAATGCAATATAATGTAATCATTGTGAATATACTGGAGAGAGGCGGAGAGAGAGAGAGAGAGAGAGAGAGGAGAGAGAGAGAGAGAGGAGAGGAGAGAGAAGAGAGAGAGAAGAGAAGAGAGAGAGAGAGAGAGAGAGAGAGAGAGAGAGAGAGAGGAAGAAGTAATTCTCAGACAATCTGTGCACTGAATAATATATCAGCAAAGGTTGCAATTATTTGGAACACTTTTTCTGTGATATTAGTGCAACTTAACTTAGGAGGGACTAAATGAGAGTCTATGCTCAGAGGAGGCCAAACACACAAAAATCACACAAAATATGTGCACTCTCATGTCTTCCTTTGCCATAATTAATATCCACAGAGAGGAAAAAAAGAGCGTGTGGCGTGTTTTTATAGGCAGAAAAGTACAAAATTTCATTGTTTCTCCTGAGTGCTGGGCACCCCTACACTTGGAAGTCTACAATCGCCCTTGTTTGAGGGCTTCTTTATTTACCGGTATGTTTATGGACTTTGTATGTATGTATGTATGTATGTATGCACATGTACTTATGTATGTAAATATATAAAAGTATGTATATGGACTATGTATGTATGTATGTATGTATGTATGTATGTATGTATGTATTATGTATGTATGTATGTAAATATATAAAAGTATGTATATGGACTATGTATGTATGTATGTATGTATGTATGTATGTATGCACATGTACGTATGTATGTAAATATATAAAAGTATGTATATGGACTATGTATGTATGTATGTATGCACATGTACTTATGTATGTAAATATATAAAAGTATGTATATGGACTATGTATGTATGTATGTATGCACATGTACTTATGTATGTAAATATATAAAAGTATGTTGGCATATAGTGCATGGTCATGGACCATTTTGCATAAATGTATGTTTTTGTTTTTTTGTTAAATTATATTATTTATTATTTATGTATATACGTATGTATGTATGTATGTATATATATGTACTGTATATTTATGTTTTCAGTATGTATTGTAGTTTGTGTCATGATTGATGAAAAAAAAAATTGCTGTGTTGTAGATAAGATTTGACAAAAAAAAAAAAAAAAGAAGAAAAAAAACTTTAAAATACAACACAATAAAGTATTAAAGAAACAAAGCTGGACCTCTAGACTGTGAACAGTTTTTACTCTGTTGAACTCAAGAGAGCTGGGACTACTTTTTTCTGATGTCTATTGTATTGTTAATGTGTTGTTTTTAAACTAACTTAATTATTCTTTCAGTAGAGAGAGTACTAGGACAAACTCTTTTTCATTTCTATGGTACTTTGTACTTTATACAAACAAACTTAAACTTAAAAAACTTAAACGTTTGTTTGAGGCAAAAGGTATTATAATTGCCGTAAGTTATTATGTTTGCAGGTTTATTGCATCTAAAATTAGTACATTTTTTGAATGAATGAAAGAATTGATTTTGGTTGAATAACAGTGTCGTATCTCCGACATGTATAAGTTTAGCAAACATAACAAATATGAACAAAATCAACCGAAAAGGTGTCGGCTGAAGCTGAAGCTTATTACAGCGTCACATATCTCAGAATACATTTGGGTCATTCTCTGAAAGTGGGACTATAAAGTGTGACATCCAGGCTGAAAATTCAAACTGCAGCAATTGTTTTATTTTGAGGTTAATTTCCCTCTTTGAGAAGTGTACTGACAGGATCTATAACGGTCAAGAAAGATACTGACAGGATCTATAACGGTCAAGAAAGATACTGACAGGATCTATAATGGTCAAGAAAGATGCACAACTATTTTTTACAATATAGACATTTCAATTTCAATTGCTCTCAATCCAGCATAATTCCGCATGTAACATGGACACCAACTGGACACAACTGGACACCAACTGGACACCAACTGGACACCAAGGGGACACCAACTGGACACCAACCGGACACCAACTGGACACATGTTTTGGCTGAGAGAGTTGCTATAAACTAAATAAAATGTTGATTTTTGAGCTCTTCTCTCTGAATACACACATTAGTGGTGTTTATCCGCTGAAGGTTCCTGAGCGTTGAAAAGTCTTCACTGGCTGATAAAACTGATCAGGTCCGTGTGTAACTTTTATGGACGCCAGCAGTTACATTCAGATACCCAGGAATTCGGCTAAAACTCAATACAAAAAGTAGAAAAACCAAATGCAAACATATTTTCCAACATTATTCTTCATTTTATTGTGTTTCAATGCAGTATTTTATGGAGTTTACATGAGGACATTACATCATGTTTATTTCTGGATAAGAATGTCACACTTTTGGTCAGGATTTAAGATATTTTTTGAAAAACAGTTGTAAAAAAAAGTTCCATCTGATCTTGGGCTGCCATTTTTAAAATCTTTTAGAGGCACATTAGTACTATATATTACATAAAAAATTAAAACAAATTATTATTATTTGCTTAATAAAAACCTGTCAAATAACCAATAGTCAAAATGGTCCCACTTTCAGAGAATGACCCATCTGCATTTCTATGTTTGTACAGTTTTACAAATACATTACAACACATAACTCAAATGTCCATTTTATAGTTAACACATATTTTAAAATGAAAAATAGAATTACTTCTTTTAAATTCCTCAGTCAAACTGTTCCACAAGTCGACCACTTGAACAGAAATACTTTTGTTTTTAACATTAGTTTTTAAATCATATTTATCTTCTTTCATTTCAAACAGACTCAGTATTTTTATGGCATGAGTTGTTTTTTCACTTTGTACATAAACACAGCTGAATCATAACATTTTAATGCTTTAAACTGAAGGAATATTTGTTTAGTTGATTCATTATACAAGGAATGATTGACAATCCTAATGGCTTTTTTTTGTAATGTAAATATTGGTTTAGTGTTTGACTTTTAGCTATGTCCCCAAATGTCAATACAATATAAGGCATTAAGAGAGTTAATATAATGTAGAAAAGACTTCATTTGATGGTTTTTGACATTTTGATAAAACATTTGTTATGTGCGGCTTCCAAGTCCATTTAGAATCTATTATTACTCTGAGGAATTTTATTTCTACAACTCTTTCTTCAATCATTAAATCTGTAAAATCTTGTATTGTGGATTACTGAATGTAATGTTTTTATTACGTTTGTGAACGTAATAAAAAAGAACTGACCTCACCGGCCTGATTGGAACTATTGTAGTTTGAAGCATCTAAACTGAAGAAGCTTGAGTGTGGTGTTTTCTCCTGGAAAAACAAACCATGAGAACTGAGCACTGGACTAAACGAGTTTATTACAGCTTTAAAATCCAAATGCATGTGAAAATGGACAAAAACACACAAGAACAATTTATGATCTTAACACAGAAACCCCAATGATTGTTCCCCATAACTCAAATAATAAATCATTTGTACCATTACTATTACTTTTATAAAATACATGATAACCATTCTCAAGACACTGATTATGTTTCACAAACGTCACAACATTGTACAGGCCAAAAAAAACAAATACAGATAAAGGGTAGCTATATTTTCTAAAATGCAGGCTGCAAAATAAAGATTAACAATGGTTTCGATTAACCAGGAATCAAGATCAGATTAAACCTTTTTCAACAGTACTGTATTCAATTAGAACGTTTTTTTTGCCATTGTCATTGAACAAAACAAAATTCACAAACTATAGGAACTTGCTTTGATGCTCATCTGCAACATACAACACCAAAAAGAAAAACTATTAAAGAAACATACATACAACAGCAGAAAATATATATAGTAATCCCAACAATAGTCACAATAGATGAGATGATAAAAGCATGATTAATAAAGTGTCAGGGGTTAATAACATGGCTGATGAAGGACAGGCCTAAGCTACAATGTGATGAGAGGTGAGAGTTCAGTGTTTAGAGTGTTCTTTCTTCTTTAACAATGGCACAGGAGAAAAAGTTATTCTGCTGTGCTGATTTTATGGACTTCGATATAACCCATAAAGATTCCCTCGTGGTATCCGTATACAGCTGCACCTTTACACTTGTCGTTTTTGATTGCTGTGGCAAAAATAGATTTTAAGATATTTGTGCTCTTGCTGTATTCCTCAGCTCTTATCCTCATGCTGGATATCACGTCATTGTCGTTGTACCAAGGTACCTTTGCACTGTCAGACGGTTCTACTTCTTCTCCTGCACTATTCCTGTTCCGTGCTGCACTGTCCGACGGTTCTACTTCTTCTTCTGCACTATTCCTGTTCTGTGCTGCACTGTCAGACGGTTCTACTTCTTCTTCTGCACTATTCCTGTTCCGTGCTGCACTGTCCGACGTTCTACTTCTTCTTCTGCACTATTCCTGTTCTGTGCTGCACTGTCAGACGGTTCTACTTCTTCTTCTGCACTATTCCTGTTCTGTGCTGCACTGTCAGACGGTTCTACTTCTTCTTCTGCACTATTCCTGTTCCGTGCTGCACTGTCAGACCACTGCACATTTTCCTCCCTCCTCTTCAGAAAGTCTACGTGCTTTTGCATTGCAGTTAGCTGAGGGTCACTTGTCTCCAGAGAGGTGAACACAAAACCCACGCACCTCTTCTTTCCAGGATCCATCACAAACTTGTCAACCTCAGACTGAGTGGAAAAAACTTGAATACCCTTTAATATTTTTAACACGGACTCCACCACATTAACCTCTCTCTCCTTGTTTTGCATCCACGTTTCTAATCTATCCTGTTTGAACGGAGTCTCGTCTCTTTTGTTAAAGATCTCTCTCAGTTTACTCTCCTCCACTCGTCCCTCTCTAATGGCAGGACATTTCTCTGCCATCTGTCTCTGCAGGTCTGAACAGTAATACTGGCACAGTCTGAGGAATGTGACCAGTGTTTGTCTAAGCGGAGGAAGCAAGCCAACGGCATCGACAGACAAACAATCCTTACATCTAATTTGGATGTTTATCAGGTCCTCTATAATGTTGGCTGCATCTGTGACTAATCCAAGACTGATGTCACGTATTTTCTGAAACTGATGGTCAAACACATCCAGGGGCAGCAGCCACACTCTTATAGGGACAGCGTACTTTGGTTCATTATCTGATCCAAGCAGCGTTTCTGTTAGCTTCCTATAGACGTCTACAGCTTCTTTAAAGGTTGCAGGATTTTTCTCAAGAAGAAAATCTCCATAAAATTTAACAGATAAATTTGAAGCTACACTTTGTTCTTCATTTGTTAGATCTAATTTAGCCTCTCCATCAATACTACACGATGGAATCTTTTTGATCGCTGCCTTCATTGTTCCTTTGATTTTCTGAACATCACCAGAATTGGTGTTCTGACTGTCAAACACAAAGTAAGCAGTGGCTCCGTACTCGATCCCTGTGACCACATGTGTGGCCAGACCTGACTCTATGATCTTAGTTATGCTTGTCTTCCTCGGTATGTCTGCAGACAGAGACAGCTGCTCAAAGTGAGTGGTGGCCGAGTACTTAAGGGTCACTCTGCTCTGTTTTTTTGACTCTTTCTTGTCTTTTAGGTAGTTCGCTGATCCTGAAACATCAATTTGACCACTGAGAATGTTGAGTGTCAGAGAGGCGTCCACATTCAGGTTAAAATCTGTGTTTGTTGTAGAGTCGGAGTCACTGATGTCAAAGTTAGAACTTCTCTGCGGAATTTGAAGAGTGCATTTGTTTAAGATTTCTGGATCCCAAACTACAATCCCTAAACATACACAAGCATTAATCATTTAAACACTTCATACTGTTAATGTTAATATAATAAATGCAACTTACCAGGGACCAGGACATTTTTGGGTGCATGGTACAACATGCCCAGGATGAAGGGCCGACACAAGCCATCAACAACTATGGCATTTTCTTGATCCTTTGCTTCTGTTGGGAAAACACAAGCAAGTCTTTAGATAACAGACAAAAACATATTAGAATTTAGTAACGCACCTGTGCCATTGTTGCTTCACGTTCCAGAAATCTTCTAAGGTAGATGCAACACCCTCTTTTAAAAGACACTGGATGTGGGAGGAGCCATAACCACGACTTTAAAATATGTATTTCCTCATGACTAATACACACCTCTCCAACAAATGTCACTCAAAGCACATACAGGCCAAGTAATATAAACAGCTTATTTTCACTTAAACATGGCCAAATTCTTTTTGATTGTACAATTAGTGATGTGCTTAACTTAAGAGAAAAATACATCCCAAAGTTGTATTTAGAGCGTCCATCAAGACATACATTTGTGTTAATGCTCCGAGCTGAAAATAAGAACATTATGTATAAACTTGGTGCCTTTTTGAAAGTTCTTGCTTTATATTGATTCATAAAAATCTGTTTTTTTTAAGGTATCTTATTCTGTCATGAATGATTATGAATGATTGTTTGTGCTCCGTACCGTGTGTATGGTAATGAGCAAATAAATAAATGAAAATAGAAATCTCCTGCCTACTATGCACACAATTAACTATGAACTAATCCGAACTTTACACCAGGAGTTGTAGTGAGTGTGACATACCCCTATTTATTTATTTTTTCTCAGAAGCATCAATCTGCACTAGACAGGAGCATCTACACTCATTAATTAACAGATCAAACGTATTGTATATTGATCAGGTGAGGAGGAGCTTCAAACTGGGATGTTTCTCAAAAAGCACCAACAAGCTGCAGCTGCTACATTTGTGTATTTTTCAGTCAAAGCTTTGTCTGTTTCACTACTGAGTGTGTTGTTTTTCTTGTATTTTTCACCCTGTCAATCAGGCACGCAGCTCTGCCCATAGAAGCCCAAAGAGAAAAACAACACACACAGATTTGACAACATTAATGTCATATATTTAGGGAGACCGGGGCTTGTTGTCACACTGGCTTTTTTTTCCAAAACCAGGGGGAGCAGCTCAAAATCTTAATAGCAGTTTTGTGGCTTTTCTTTGTGTGATGTTGTATCCTGTGTTGGAAAGTCCTGACTTGTTGTATCACAAAGTCATCTGACAAAAACGTTTTTTTATATGTTCAAGTAAAAAAATAATAATTCAGTTTTTAAAGTCTAACTCTGTCATTACATGAAATATTAAAACTATATTTTGGAGTTGTTAGAGGAGAGTGTTAAGAGTATTTACAGATTATAACTTCTGTCTCTCTTGAAGCTAGTTTTGTGCTGGAGCTAGTTTTAGCACATTTAGCAGCTCGGGGCAAGTGTCACAAGCTCTACTTGTAATAAGGGTCAATTTTAGGGTTATTCATGATACATAAAGTAAATTACTTTGTATAATAAGTCAAATGATTAAAGAATTTAGTTTAGAAAAGTTTAAAATTGTAATAATAATTCAATAATTTGTCCATTTTTAATTTTTCTAGAATTTTGTAAGATTTGATAGATGTTATTTAAGCTATATATACATATATACCATATATACTATATTTTATTTATTATTTTTAATTTAAGTTACAGAATTTCAGCTTTTAGATATATTTCATGAGTGCAACAAATGTATTAGTAGTAGTATTAGTAGTATAGCAGTTTTTATCATTTAAAATGACTATTGTAGACATGTTATTGTGCTATATTTTTTCAATAAATAACATTTGTAGCACAATTTCTATTAATATTTCAAAGTTTCCGTGAATTGCATTAATTTTACTGTAATAAAAGTTAAATAAATTGATGTTTTATTGTTTCACTAAAGAAAAAAAAATCAAATGTTTTATCAGTTTGTCAAAGACATTCATTTATATTTTAGATGTTCTATGATCATAAATGTTACAATGTGATGCTTCAGTTTATCATTTTGCTCAAAATCAGAATATATCATTTTAAAATAATTCTAATTTAATGTTCTAATACAGTGACAACTTACCCCACATGCTGTGACAACTTACCCCAGTACCGGGGTAAGTTGTCACAAGGTCACAGGGTCTATTTAACTGCTTCCATGTCTTTACTGGAGTTTCCTACAAAAATGACATGAATAGACATTTTGAAGCCCAGACATGACTCTTTCATTTGGTAGATTTTTTATAAGTGTATGACACAAGATCCAAAGATATGGGCATGAATCTAAAAAGTGTGACACATGCCCCGGTCTCCCCTATGTGTTGGTTCTTCTTCTGAACAGACCTCAGTTGTATTCAGACCTGGACAGTTTGGGCTGCTCACTGTTCCGTCTTCAGAAGTGTCACTTGCTGTTCCTGGGACGTGTCTGCTCAGCTGGTTTAGACAGGTTTTGTTCGTCATGTCTCTTTCTCACATTCAGTTTTGTGTTGTTGTTTTTTTTCATGTGTTGAAGGTTCTGCCGGTTTCCCCTGCATATGTTTTGTTGTAGGACGAACGAGGAATTTCATAAATAACGTTGCATTTCGATGGCCGAAAAACAAAACCTCCTAACTACGAAAAGCACTGAGTTCTTTTAGAGAGGTTCACTTTTTGATGACAACTATCACATTTAACACTGCTTGGAGACCATTTTGAAGTGATCTTCGTCTTATTGTGCAGATAGGAGCTTTTGCTTCTTGTCAATATTACGGGTTTAAATGAATACATTAGCTGATATTTCATCAATATTTATTTTTATTTATTGAAGTAAAAAGATATACCAGGGTTTTAAATGTTTGTAACTTTAATAAAATAATATAATTACCAATATATTTGACTTTTCAGACTGGAGTTACATTGAACTTCACAGCTTTTGGACATTTATCACATTTTATCTACACAAGTCATATTCATTCATTCATTTTCTACCGCTTAATCCCGTTAGGGGTCGCGGGTGACTGGAGCCTATCCAGTGACTGTGGGCCTTAGGCGGGGAACACCCTGGACAGTGGCCAACTTGCCGCAGGATTAGACAGACAAACATTCACTCTCTCATTCACTCACTAAGGGAAATTTTACAGTGATGCCCAATGAACCTAAACATGCATGTTTTTGGAGGAAACCAGAGAAAACCCACAGTGACACGGGGAGAACATGCAAACTCCACCCAGAGAGATCATGAGATGTTGATATGGTCCGACCCGGGAGTCGAACCCACGACCTCCTTATTGGGAAGCCAGAGCTCTAACCACTTGGCTACCGTGCACCCCACAACAAGTCATATTCAACAAACCAAATCAGTATGTAAATGTAAATACTGAATCAGTGTTTAACCTGGAATTACATTTTGATTTAATAATACATTTCAATGTAAATGCTTAATCAGAATCAGAATCAGAAAGAATTTTATTGCCATTGTCAGTGAACAAACTGAATTCACAGACTAGGAACTTGCTGCGGTGCTAAAGTGCAACATATAACACAGAAAACACAAATAAAGATAAAGAATCTAAAGAGTAAAAAATATCAAATATAGTAAAAATATTTAAGATATATAAAATCAAGTATAAGGGCAGCAAAAATAGGCCAATAAAAATTAGGCAATAAAAATATACACATTAATCAGAACAATCAAAACAACAGTGCAATCTGTCAGTGCAAGAGGTAGGACAATACTAAGATAATAACATAATGAATAAATGAACGAATGAATAAAGTGACAGGTGATGATGTGACTGTTACGCGGGGATCCCACTACATGCATCTGCGCTCCGCTCCGCTCCGCCCCGGTCCGCCTCCGAAAGTTGCCGCAGACCCCTCGCCCACTGTCTCCGCTCCAGTCCGCTCCGCAGGGCTGCGTTGCCCCTAGGAGTTCAAGAAGAGCATGCGCCAAAAACACGAGTTTGTGAAATAAAAGTCCCCGTTGAACATCAAATAACTCTATCAGGAGCACAGACGACCCTGTGTTTCACGTGATCACAACAGAAGGACGGGTTTTCCTCCTCCGCGAAGGGTAAAGAGGCTTTAAACTGTTACGAGCACGAACGTCGTCCTGTCCATGTGTCAGTGACATATTATGTAGTTAACAGTCTGCTGTGTCCAAATATCAAAGAAACTTTATGTTAAACTACGAACTTTTCGTTATCTGATCAATACAAAGTACGTGCGGAGTGATTTTACTTTGTAATTCCGGACATAGTTCATTTTCTTTTTCCTGTTTGGTGCGTTTTGATTGGCGGAGATTGACTTTGACGGACTCGGGCGGAGAAGAAAATAGCCTTGATGCGTATTTTGGTCGTACGGCGACGGAGCGACGGAGCAGAGGCGGAGCCCTGCGCAGCGACACGGAGGATGTGGAACGGTCTTCATTCATTAAAACAGCTGCGCAGTTGATCCGGCAGTCGGAACGGAGCGGAGCGGAGCGGAGATGCATGTAGTGGGATAAGCCTGTTAAAGTGACAATGCAGGAGATCAACAGAGTCTCAGGTTTATGGAGTGTTCATGAGTCCAACAGCAGAGGGAAAGAAACTGTTCTTGTGACGTGAGGTTCTGGTCCGGATGGACCGTAGCCTCCTGCCCGAGGGGAGTGGCTCAAAAAGTCTGTGTCCAGGGTGAAAAGGGTCAGCTGCTATCTGACCTGCACGCCCCGAGTCCTGGAGACGTACAGGTCCTGGAGACGCACAGGTCCTGGAGACGCACAGGTCCTGGAGACGTACAGGTCCTGGAGACGTACAGGTCCTGGAGACGTACAGGTCCTGGGAGACGTACAGGTCCTGGAGACGTACAGGTCCTGGAGAGATGGAAGGCTGCAACCAATCACCTTCTCAGCAGAGCGCACAATGCACTGCAGTCTGTGTCTGTCCCTGACTGTGGCTCCAGCGTACCACACGGTGATGGAGGAGGTGAGGATGGACTCAATGATGGCCGTGTAAAACTGCACCATCATCTGGGCCGGCAGCTTGACTTTCTTCAGCTGCCTCAGGAAGTACATCCTCTGCTGGGCCTTTTTGATCAGGGAGCTGATGGACGGCTCCCACTTCAGGTCCTGTGTGATGGTGGTGCCGAGGAAGCGGATGGAGTCCACAGTGGTGATGGGAGAGTCTGTCAGGACGAGGGGGGGTGAGGGGGCTGTGACTTTCCTGAAGTCCACGATCATCTCCACTGTCTTCTGAGCGTTGAGCTCCAGGTTGTTGCTGCTGCACCAGGACACCAGCCGGTCTACCTCCCTCCTGTAGACAGACTCATCACCAGCACCAGCCGGTCTCCTCCTCTGTAGACAGACTCATACCGTCAGAGATGAGTCTGATGAGGGTGTTGTCGTCCGCAAACTTGATCAGTTTAACAGAGTCATGGCTGGAGGTGCAGCAGTTGGTGTACAGGGAGAAGAGCAGAGGAGAAAGTACACAGCCCTGTGGAGATCCTGTGTTGATAGTCCGAGTGGTGGAGACATTCTTCCCCAGCCGCACGCACTGCCTCCGGTCCGTCAGGAAGTCAGTGATCCACCTGCAGGTTGAGCTGGGAGAGCTTGTCCTGGAGCAGAGCAGGGAGGATGGTGTTGAACGCAGAGCTGAAGTCCACAAACAGGATCCTAGCGTAGGTTCCCGGGGAGTCCAGGTGCTGCAGGATGAAGTGGAGGCCAGGTTGATGGCGTCGTCTACAGACCTGTTGGCTCTGTAGGCGAACTGCAGAGGGTCCAGGAGGGGGGAGGTGAAGGACTTGAGGTGAGGGAGGACCAGGCGCTCAAATGACTTCATGACTACAGACGTCAGCGCCACAGGCCTGTAGTCATTAAGTCCAGTGATACGGGGCTTCTTGGGGACAGGGACGATGGTGGACAGCTTGAAGCAGGCAGGAACATGGCAGGACTCCAGGGAGATGTTGAAAATGTCCGTGAAGACTGGAGCCAGTTCCTCTGCGCAGTGTCTCAGGGTGGCGGGAGAGACACCGTCCGGGCCCGGAGCTTTCCGTGGGTTTTGCTTACGGAAGAGCTTGAGCACATCTTTTTTCTGTCACTGAGAAGCCAGTGGAGGGGGAGGGGTGATCAGGGGGGGTCGTACTGTCCACAGTGGTGAAGGTGGTGAGAGTGGTGGGGAGGGGTGCGGCTCCAGAGTGGCTGGAGGACTGTGCAGTGAGGGGGGTGTAGGAGGGGTGTTGGATTCAAATCTGGCATAGAAGGTGTTAAGTTTTTCAGCCAGTTGTAGGTCGTCAGCCGAGTGTTGGGCTCTAGGCTTGTAGTTGGTGATTTGCCTGAGCCCTCTCCAGACAGAGGCGGAGTCATTGGCAGAGAACTGCTCCTTCAGACGTTTATTGTACCGAGATCTCGCCTGTTCCACCTCTCTTGAGAACTGGTACTTTA